>PYHX02000158.1:21015119-21485101 GCA_004302925.2 Cochliomyia hominivorax
GGAGGCTTATTTAAGGAACTAGAGCCAATTTTAGGTTTTTTTGAAAAAATTTTGAAAATGATTCCAAATTTCGATTAGATTCTTGATTGGAGGCTTATTTAAGGAACTAGAGCCAATTTTAGGTTTATTTGAAAAAATTTTGAAAATGATTACAAATTTCGTTTAAATTCTTAATTGGAAGCAATATTTAAAGTTCTCTTATATTTCTGTCATTTTTTCTTACCTTTTGCTTGAGATTTAAATAAAACACTTAAGATCTTATAATCCAATTATTTTCTCGTTACCAATGTTTTTTGTTTGTTTTTTCTTTAAATATTTTATTTTTCATTTTGGTTTTTCTTCTTTTAAGTTCTTGGATACATAGTTTTTTTGTTTTTCTCTTAAAGTTGTTTTTACCTTTTAATCAATTAATTCAGCTTTTTTGTTCTTTTTGATTTTTGCGTTAATTTTTTTTTAATTTTTCTTTTATTTTCAGAAAAGTGAGTTGAGTTTAAACATTTTTATTATTATTTTTTTAGTTTTGGTGTGTTTTTTTTTTTTTGTTTAAATATTTTTTTGTTTTTGTTTTTAGATTTTTAATAAAATATTTGAGTTTTTTTCATCGCTTAACTTAAAGCAGAAGAAGACTTTAAATATTAATAAAAAAATGTTTTTTTATTATTTTTTTTCTTTCTTTAAAAGAATTTTTTATAAATTTTTCTTGTTGTTATTTTGTTTGTTTGTGTGTGTGTGTAAATATACGTAAATTTAATAATTTTTTTAATAATTATTATTTTTTTGTTTTTGTTTTATAATAATAAATAGTATTTGGGCAAAAAGCTTCAAATTTGTTTTTTTTATAAAAAAAAGAATCCTAAAGACATTTTGAATGTCGTTTTTTATTTTAAAAATGTTTTTGTTTTTTTAATATAAATTTAGATAATTAATAAAAAAAATGATTAAATAAAAAAATAATTAGAAATTTATTTCTTTTATAGTTAGGAAAACTAATATTAGGAATTTTTCTTAATTGTTTTTGGGAGGATTTTTTAAATATAAAAAAAATATTTTTGGAATTTTTGTTTAATTTAAAAAATATATATATTTTTTGAAATGTATCTAATTTTTTAAATATAAGTTTTTTTAGCTAATGTAAGATGTTTTGATGATGACAGTTATTAAGTTCTTTTTCCTTTCTTTAACTAATTTTCAATATTTTTTCATGTTGTTTTAAAGTGTGTTAACTTAATGTGAGAATTTTATTTTAACTGTTTAAGGGAGAAGGAGAGAGAGAGGGGAGTACAGCAATTTAGTAATTTATATTTTCATTTTTCAATCACTTATATGTTTATTAAATTATTACTGCGATCAAATTGAAAGATAAGAAAGTTTTCTTAAGGAAGTTTTCCAATCGCTTATGTTATCTTCAGCTAATTGATAACACTGTCAGTGAAAGTTGATAAGAATGAGAGTGTGTCCATAAATCTCTAGAGAACAGATTCTTTTAAAAAATAATGTTTCAAGATCACATTGTATGATCATCAAATCACATGGAATAATTTAAGTTTTTTTGTTCTGGACCAAAACATTAACATCATGCTGATTTTAAAATTTCGACAATTTTAAAATCTGTATCGAGTCTGAACTGAAATCTGTACAAGAATTTGAGGTTTCATCTGAATTAAAATTTGAAATAGAATTTGAACTGGAACTTTCTTTTAATTAATGTAAATACCGCTCACTATCGAATAGAATATTTTAAATTCATTAATTAGGTAATATCAGGGATATTAATCCTTGGACTAAATAAAGTCGGCCAAATTAAAAATTTTAATAAATTCAAATACGTAGAGGTTAAGGAAGTTGGTTAAAAGAACATAACAAATAATGTTTTTGCCTTTACAAAATTATAATTGCATCACAATTATATTAAAGTTATAAACTTGATAGATTCTTGTTATTGGCCACAATATGGTTGTGACACAACCATATCATTTTTATGGCACAATCATTTTATTTTGTCTTCTGATTACACTCCCATAACCATGATTTTTCTATGTGCGAAGAGTTATAGCTTCATTTTAAATCCGTTAAAAGATTTCGGAGCGCACTAACATGAATCCGATAATAATTTAGATTGGCGTCTTTTTGGAGTATTGACAATTTCTTGAGCCAAACTATTTGACAAAATATACGAGAATTCATATTTGTCCAAAATTAAGGTTCACTGTTTTCATGAACTTGGAAATTAAAGTCATTGGGATTAAAGATTATGTTCACAGTACCACAGACTGGATCTTCTAAAAGCAGTTTCCTTTGTCAAGATCCATCTGTTACCAAGGAGGGTTATTTCATTTTTTTGTGAAACTGAGGAAAAAGACGTTCAAAAATTATGGTTATTCTTTGCTTATTTAGGTGTGATGCATTCCAAATTCCTTCCAACCGTTAATAAGGAAGATAACGAAAGCATTTGACTTCGTTTACATTATTTAAAGCCGACTGCTGAATCCATTCGAAATACAAGTAATGTTGAACTATTTCTTAGATTATCCTGGTATGTTTCATTTGAAAAACATTGGAGCGAATTCGTAACAGTGAACCTATTGGCAAAATTATGCAAAGAAATTTTGGAATTAAATTAATTATAGAATTTGTAAGATTTGAAGTGAAATTGAGATGAATAAATATGATGATGAATAAAGTCCTCAGACTTTGCAACAAAATGATTCCACATAAAAATTAATGCTATAGAGGATCTTATGGAGGCAACTTCTAGCGTTCAATAGTATGATTGAATGGAAGAAGTCTTTTGTGATAAAGTATTTCGTGCTTTTAAAAAATAAATTTTATCATCACAATAACGTTAACTAAAATTCCATAAAATTTGCTTATTGTACGGAATCCTTTAAAATTCATGCTACACCCGATTTTGGCCTCCAAATGGATTAGATTTATCAACTGATCTCTCAGAAGACTGAATCGCTGGAGTCTATTTTGATATAGGATTTCCAGTGACAGAAACATATTTTACGTTTAAGATAATTTCGCCCAAAATCCATAAATATCATTCCAAAATAGGCTTATTTCACTGGTATCTATTAAGTAGAAATCTGGGTATTAAACAAGATAAAAAAATTGTTGGAGGAATATCGATTTGCCGCGATCGAGATAATGAAACCTGAAGTTTATAGTTTTGAGAATTAAAAATTTGTAGGTTATGATTATATCAGAGTATAAAATGTATTTTGATGTATAATTAATAATATTAAAAATATGACCTTTCAATTTGATCGCAGTAATAATTTAATATATGAATTATTTTGAAATACTAAAATTATTAAATGGAATTATAAATTTATAGATAAATTATGATTATGACTTTTGAAGGAAATGACGTTAGAATTTGAACTTTGAAAAAATAAAATTAAATATTCATTTCAGAATAGATTTTAATGCCAATGAAATTTTGGAGATTGGAGACGGGTGGAGAGTTTTTTTGAAAAATATAATTATAAAAAAATATATTTGATTTTTATTTTTCTCTTTTTTAAGTTTTTTTTTTTTTTTTTTTTGTTAATAAAAGGGAAGTAATTCTTTCATTTTTTCTATATTTTGTATTAAAAGCAGAGAGAGAGAGTTTTCAAGCTTAAAAAAAAAAATCTGTAATCAAAAATTTGTGTTTTTATTTTGGGTTTAAAGCCCCCCAAAAAAAAGACATTTTCATTTCCTTCCGTTTCTCATTTTCTGCTTAATTTTCTTTTATCTTTTGTCTTCTGTTTTCTTAAATTTTAATATATAATTTTTTGTTTTTGTTTTCTTTTATATAATAAACTTAATAGAGCTTGTTTTTTTTTCTTCATTTATATATAATATATATGTATAGTTTTTCTGTTGTTGTTTTTTTTTATTAATTTATATAATAATTCTCTCTTTTTTCATTATTATTTATTTTTCAACTATTCATTACTACAATTTTTTTAGTTTTCGTATTTTTTTATTTTTATTAAAAATTTTCAAAAGTTTTCTTTCTTAATAATCCTGTTTTTTTATTTTTCTCTCCTCTTTCTTATTCCTTTTTCTAAAAAAAAACTATATCTTACTTATATCTATTTATCATCACCTATACCTTCATCAGCTGTAGTGGCCTTTTTATCTTGACCCCTGGCAGCATTGTCATCATCATCATTATCACCACCATCATTATCATCAGCTTTAATATCACACTTTTCAGCCAACATATCTTCGATGCCCTCGTCAATGGGTTGATTCTCTTTATTAGCTTCTAAATCTTCAGCATTGTCATCTAGTTCGGGAGCCGTGGGCTCAGCGGCACCATTTGTTTTAATAGGATGTGGTGTCATTTTGACTCGACAGGTTTCGAAAACTTTAACGAAACCAAGTTTAGTGTAGAGATTACGAGAAGCATCATTTTGTGGACGTATCACAACAAACGGTTTATAGCCCCGTTCGATAACCGTTTTAGTCAAAGCAGTTGCTAAGCGTATGCCATAACTGTAAATTGAAAACATTAATATCACCCTCATAAATATTATTCCAATACTCCTTACCCTAATCGTCTATAATCTGGACGTGTTTGCATTGAAAACATTGCACCATAATATGAATGTACCATCCATGCTGCCAGTTCATTGGTATCTTTTCGAAAGATGCCTAAACCTGGTAACACTTTCACTAATATTTCGAATACATCAACACATTCTATTTCATTGGCCGGATATAAATCGTGAATATGTTTAACATCATCCACGGTCAATTGTCTCATATATGCATTATCGGGTAAATCCTCAAATTCCAACTCCGTATTCAATTTATTACACACATAAATATCACCCTCAAGCCTTTCCATAATGCCCATCTTTTTATAAAAATCATCCAGGCGATTCATAATAGCAATGTGCGTAAAATTCAGGTACAGTGGTTGTTGCCAATCGATCAATATGTCTTCCGTACGCATTAGATCCACATGTTCGATTTGTTCGGATGGGCAGAATATGCCAAAGCTTTGGTATATATTGTTGTTGGGCTAAAAATGTTTAAACAATGGAATTCAATTAATTTTATTATTATGGAAAAAATTAAAATTAATTCCTACCGTTAGCGTGCATCCTGGAAAATGTAATATTATGGGTTTTTCGGGCCAATCTTTTGATACATAAAATTTAAATTCCCAAACACGATCATTCAGGTACGTTCGTATTGTTTGATGAAACTGAAAGAATATAGAAATTAATTAAGACATTATTGATTTTTTGAAGATTTTTTTGGGAATAACGGGATTTCTGTTAAGAAGAAGCAAAAAAGAAAAAACAAAATAAGTAAAAAGTGTTGAAGGGATTTCAAAAATCAAATCATCAAAAAAAAATTTGAATTGAATTAGCAATGTCAGTTTGTCTGTCCTTCTGTCTGTTGGAAACATCCTAACACCTAGAATAATTGTCTGAATTTAAAGAGATTTGGCCCTATTATTTTTTGTTGTTCTAAGTAGTTTCTTATTTAAAACCTGTTATATTGAATCACTACCAAAAAAGTTATTGCCCGATATCTGACTCAGTCGCAAAATTCCAAGAATCTTTTATTTTTACGAATGCTTAACTTGATTTAGACAGAATTTAACCATAATAGACGGCTATATATAGCTTATCCGATCTATAGAAACAATGTTTTGATATGCAAAATTTTGATACACCCCAAAATCTGTTTGTCATATAGGTGGCAAATTTGAATGTTATTTTATGAAATTTGCCACAAATATTTATTTTGATGCAAAAAGAAAAAACTATATTATGTTGGGCCATTATTTGGCATAACTCTCATATAAGGCCCCTTCTCGGAATATAGTTTTCAGCTTAAAAAACTTAAAAATTTGAACCAATTCTATTGAAATACTGTCTTGAATATATTATTAATTTGAAAATTATTGGATCATGTTTTCTATAGCCCCATGTAAGGCCCTTTTCCGGAAAATGGTTTTGAGATTATAAAACTGTTTAATGTAGAGCAAATCTATTTTGAAGTCTCACACAGTCAAATATATCATTCTTATTTTATTTTTTTCTATTTTAAATTTATAATTTGAAAAGAAGTCAAAATGACTTCCTTGAGCAATTTAGTTATTATTAAATATTTCAATGTTTTGCTCAAAATATTTAATATTTTACAATCATCTGTTTTCATTAAAAAATGTATTACTAAATAAACCTTTTATTTAAGTTCACCTATTAAAGTTCTTTTTGGTATAAATACAAATTTTATATTTTGAAAACACTTATTTCAAATATAATTCAATAGATTTACTGCTAAACTCCAGACATTAAATAAATTTACGCTTTAATTAAATTTATAAATAGAATATATTATTGAATAAAAGCATTTTATTAAAAACACTTTAAATATGTATGAAAAAAACCACACCTAAAACAACAACAAGAACAATAATAAATACAACTTTAAACCTGCAAATAAACTTTTATACGTTGAAAAATACGTCGACATTAAGTTGTAAATCACTCAAAAAAAAAGGAAAATTGTTAGATGAAATTTTTACTCTGGCACAAGGACTTTAGGTGAAATGAAAAGGAACAGCAAAAACATATATTTTCTTTTTATATAAAACAAAAACCTAACCTCAATTTCTATGTAACAATGATTCTTTAAAAAAAAAACAACAATATAATGGTGAATAACAAAAACAACAAGAACAACAAAATATTAAAACGGAAAAACAATTAGAAAACGAAAAAAATGCTAGAAAATCCGAATGTATAATTTAAAAAGGGAAAACTAAATTTTAAGTTTTATTTTAGTTTAAATAGAAAACTTACGTTAATATGTGAACAAAAGTGAAAAAAAAATAATTTAAAATCAAAAACTTAAATAAAATAAAGAATAAATTCAGAACTTGAAACTGAAGTTCAATTCATAAGTAGTTGTTGTTGTATGTAGTAGTTGTAGCAGTGGTAGTAGTGGTAATAGTGGTCGTACCACTACTTATGCAATGAAAACAATAACAACAATATTTACACCATTTCTAAATATTCAGAGAATTTTTACGGAATATAAAATTGTTAATTTAAGTTTTAGAGAGAATCAAGTCCAACTGCCGTTTTATATATCAAAACTATCGAATAATACATCAATGTGATTATCAAAATTTAATTTCGAATATTCTTTAATTCAAACATGTTAGAGGAGATCCTTCATGAGAGTTATCACTAGCCAGTCTGATGAACGGACATCGTTAAATCGACTCAGAAAGTGAATCTGATAGTACGGGTTTCTTTGTCCGTTACAATCTTTACACAAACTCATAATATCTCAACCATCTATGTTAACAAAAAGTGACTCGTGGAAAAATTGAGTTTAATTTTTAAGTCCAACTATGGTGGATTCTTGATATAGAAATACAACTCAATGAATGTTTTAGTTTAAATTGAGATCATCTCAATACTTTAAGATTTGTACTAATATGACTGAGCGGAGAGTTACGAATCTCATGTGAAAATAGAACTAAAAAGTACAAAAAATAAGGGTTATAAAATATCAAAGCTTTAAAGAGGATGTTGTCAAACTATTTCATAACGTCTCATAGTCACACTTATATAGTCCACCATAGATCACATAAACAGTTTACTTCAGAAAGGCTTAGCAAAAATTCTTTTTTAGAGTTACCCAGTTCAAAGTTTTATTGTTCATACAACGAATACTAGACCACAAGGAAATTCTTAGCCATATCTCTACTCTGAACTAATGCTTTCACTTTTTCCTCACTCCATCCACTTCTGTATACTTCCAATTCAATTCGATCTCATCATGTAACTGCTGGTCATCGTTCCTCTGTTTCTCGAGCATTTTATTTTATGGAAATTTCAGAAATGCTCTCTCTCTCTCTCAATCTCTCTCTCTCTCTGCTTTCAATGCATGTAAAAAATCAAACGAAACGAAACTAATTCAATCTTAAGTATTAATGATTTCACTTCTTTTAATTCGAAATACCGTCTCAATCCCCCTATCATGTATGTACTGGGTATCATTTCCCAATTTTTTAATTTCTCTGAGAGTTTTATTACACGGTAAATGTAGTGATGTTATTGGTCTGCCCTCTATGCATGTGGATAAACAAACGAAATTTTTGTCTTCTTATTATAATCTTTACGATTTTTAGTTATATAAGCAGATATAGCTCACGGAAAGTGGTTCTCGAATACCTACATTTTCTCATGCTTCGAGGCAGCATTCCAAAGATGTCACTCTTGTACGCAATGATTGAGATGATGACCTCAAAATGAAGTTTAGACAGATGTGAAACAGATTAACTTTAGTACCAGCGACGATAGTATTATATCGCGGTGATTTTAACACCGGGCGAGTACATTGCTATTTCCAACGCCGTCAAGTGTAACAAAATGTTTAACCATCTGCGCAATCGATATAATTACATCCAAGAAAGTTGCATTGATATATAAAGTTTTTTGCGTCGAAACGCTTATTATTTCGATATCAGATCTTCTGATATCCTTAAGGTGGCCTTAAAAACCCTACACTATTCCCTTCCCATTATCGACAATCCTTCCGACATAACTTTTAATCTACACCACAAATGGCTGGGGTATTATGTATTAGTGCAAAATAGTGACGCACAGAAAAATAATAAGTGTTAAAATTAATGATAAATGCAAACGAAAATCAATCTATGAAATTTTACGAGGGTCGGTTCATAATATCTTTTAGCTCCCATATAATTAATCCCAGAAAAATCTTTTTAAAGCAAATCAATTTCACATAAATGTTAGTGTCACAATAATATCCTAAATCAAATTATACGAGGGTTGTTAATTAATGTTTTTGTAACTGTAGACTACATAGTTTTGGAAAAGGACATAAGATCCCAGTATCCCCTTATAAACGGAATTTTTAATAAGTTCCTTAAATTATTTCTAAATTGATCGCGACGCAACCTCTATTTTTCCACGTTTCCTTAAAATCTTCTTGGAAACGGTTTAGAATAAAATTATTACTTGTGGTTTCTCTAAAGGGTCCCATTAACATTTCAACAATTGCAATTTGAAAACGAAAAAGAAGAAGCAGAAAACTTCATGGACACTTTTACTACTCACATTTGCATGTTTCACTCTAGTTTAGTTCGGTTTCTATTCTATTCTCCACAATTCGGTACAGTTCAGTTCTATTTATTTCACACACACTTTCCCCCTCCCATATTTTGGTTTAATTTGGTTTTGGTTGGTGTGTGTGTTACTCTGGCAGCATTTCGAAAACTACAAAAATAAATCAATCAAATCACATTGGCGTCCATGTGCAGAATAACTAAAACAACAACAGAATGAAGAAGAAAAATTCTACTAGAAAATAAACAAAAAAGAATCCACAACTTTTTTTCTGTTTTTCTGCCAAGTTCTTGTGTAAATCCTCAAGAAATCAATACAAGTTTAGAAGAGATCAAGTGAAGGAACACAAACATATGTGAGTTCAAATGTGTGTTTGTGTTTAGAAGCAATAGAAACTGTAAATGAAGGACAATAAAATTTGGCTATAAAAATGACAATTGTTAAGTAAATTGACAAAAATTGAAAGGAAGACAAGAAAAATAAAAAAGATAACGAAAAACGGAAAGAAAAGGAAATAAATCAGACGACAATTTAAAATGGTTGATGAAATTTTGTTTGACCAACAAAACATATACTTAATTTCTAATATGAATGTGAATGTGTATTATATATGAAATATTACTCATACGTTTAGATTAGAAGAGGTGAAATTTCAAAAATATTCAAGATATGAAATTTCAAAAATATTCAAGATTGAAGATTGAAAGTTG
The DNA here is from genome assembly GCA_004302925.2 of Cochliomyia hominivorax. NCBI lineage: Eukaryota > Metazoa > Arthropoda > Insecta > Diptera > Calliphoridae > Cochliomyia > Cochliomyia hominivorax. The sequence goes on from PYHX02000158.1 coordinate 21,024,952, forward strand.
AAAATTGTAAACCAAAATTAATTTTTTAATCTTAATATTTTAATCCAGATATATTGAGATGTTTTCAAATTGATTTGAAACAACACAATGGCTCCTGGGGGATGGGAGGTGGTACACTAAAGTTAGTATTATCGAAAAGGAAAATTCTTTTAACAATTTCATTCATGAATTGAATATATTAAATTACTTATGTCAGATATTACTTTTAATTTTAAGAGATACGAGAACCCAAATGAATTTTTGAACTCTTATTTTGATCCTCTATAAGCATTTAAATATGATATGTTAATAAACATATGTTGATATATAATCAAAGTTACGAAACAAATTTTAAAGGAAAAAAATTTACCCATTTTGTTGAACACCTTTTTGTGGTCTTCAATTCCCTTCAATTCCTCGATATTTAAAATTTAATCAAATTGAAACGAATAACGATTTTTTTTTTTCAATTTTAATATGATGTATGTTAACTTATCCCTGATTCAAGGAATTAAAAAGATTCCCAATTTTCCATAAGAAAAAGCCCAAAATCTCAATCCGTATAAATTATATTTAAAATGTTGACTTTTTTTACTTAAATGATCGCCTTGTCATTACCAAGGCTGTCAGGCAGAACATACTAGTTGTGTGTTCACTCTACATATGTAGCTAAATATTAAGGATAATTGAAAAATTATTCCAGCTTTGCGAAAATAAATATTGTTCTTTCCAAAATTGACCATGTTTGAATAGATCTTATCCCTGTCCCAATGACATCTGGAATTAGTTTACATTCATTCCCATTAAGATTACTTTAAAAAACAATGAAAAAAAATTTAAAATACAAAACAAAAAATAGTTCTACAAGTGAATAAATGTTGCCACCTTTTTTAAAAAAAAATCCCAAAAAAATATAAATTTCCAACTTCAGATTAATATCACTTTTTAACTAATGCAAGTGTTTATATAGTTATTTGACAAATATTATTTTTTTTAATTTTAGAGGGAATAAGGCACATAATTTAACAAATTTAGGACCTACAGTAAGTCCGTTATCTTAAAAAAAACTAAAAATAAACAGGGCAATAAATGGGTTAAAATTTCATATTGACTTCAATATATCCAAAACACATTTGTGGGCATTAAAAAAGATTATCTATATAAAAAATGGATTTTTGGCGAATTTTTACAAAATCAATATACCTGAAGTGGTTAACTTAAGAGGATCACTGACTACTACCCTGAACTTGGGTTCATCCAAACCAACTCAAAAATACTCTGAATATGTTAAATTTCATTTCATTAAATTATATATATATATAAGATAATTTAAGCCAGATTCCAGATCCCGAGGTGATTAACTTTAGTGGGTTACTGAATACGCCCCTGACCTTGTCTTCGTCTTAATCAGGTGTGCTAATGGGAAATTTCATTTCATTAGACTAAATAACTAAGATAATTTAAGCCTGTTTCCAGATTTAAGATTTGAGTATTTGATAAGACTTGTGGGTAGATTTTTGCCCCAGGCTTGCATGGATTTGTTTCACACATATTTTTATAGAAGATAATAAGCAAAAAGAGGTTTAGGTAAATGTTGTCATCTTTTTGAAAGAAATTCCATCAAAAAGGGAATTCGTTTAAAGTGCAAAATCCAGATTAAGATTAGTAAAAATTAAGAAATCCAACACATATTGTTGAATGGAGTTACATTAAACCTGCAAAATTGAAGACTCTAAGACAAAGGATTAAGAGCCTTCACATGAATTTCAAAACTCCTTAACTTAAATATTATTAAGTTATCTCCCATTCATTTGGAATCACTGTGTAACATAAATAATTTTCATTTATTAATTATTTATTAAACATCATTGCGTATACTTAACATGTAAATAATTAAATATCACTTATACATCACATATGTTTTTTTTTGTTAAATAAATAAAACAAAATTATGAATAAATTTAGGGTGAATTTTCAATAATAAATTCATATTTTTTATTTGTCAATCATGATCAACAACATGGCTGTAAATTGAGTATAATAAAAAAATATTCTTTAACCGCATTTGAAATAAAAAACCTAAATAAATATTTCAATAAAATATTTAATAGGCTTTTAGTTAATAAAACAATTGAAATTTTTTGTTTAACTTAAAACACGTGTTAAATATTTGTTATTGAAATCAAAAGAATTTATAAATAATTCCGCCAGTTTTCTGATAAAAAACAAACAAAGAAAATCAAATAAAAGTATGTATAACAACGCAAGTGTTAAAGAGGTTTAATTAACTTTATCATACCGTATGGATTATCAAGATGGCATCATCCAAGACCATAATGTATAAATATTATAAATCAAAATTAGAGTCTATTTATCCATATCCATTGGTCTGATAGTCTCGGAAATAATTCTGTAACTTTTGAAAAGTTACAGAATTATCTTAATGAAATTTCACACGATTAGAGATGATGAGTTTTCGAGTTGATTTGGATTTAGTTGTTTTTCAAAAGATTTTAACTCAAATGAGCTTTGCCTGCTCAAAATCAAATAATTAAATTTGACGTGAAGCAGCCTAATTGAGGTCGGATTTTGAGTCAAGATATAAACTTCTTGAACAAGTACTTGGTATCTATGAAAACATAAGAACTTGAAAATTCAATTTTTTTTTGGAAAATAAAGTTATTATTTGAAATTTAATAAAATCGAAATGAATAGCGATATTTATTTCAGATTTAAATATGATATATATAAACTTATCCATGAATCAGGAAATTAATAAAATTCCCACTTTTCTATACGAAAAAACCCCAAAATCTCAATCCGAATAAGTAATATTTAAATATTAGACTATTTCTACTGAAACGATCACCCTGTCATTTTAAGTCTTATTCGGCAAAAAATACTTATTGGTTTATACCTTTATATTAACGCTAATTTGAAGATGATTCCAGTTTTGCGATGTGAGAATTTAACAAAGAAAAAATACAATTTTTGGTAAAATTTACCAACTTTGGAAGATGGGGGAAGATCTTTGTCTCTAGTTCTTTCGAATTTCCTTAAATATTTCTTCTCGAAGAAGTAAAAATTGCCATCTTTTTGGAAAAAATCGAAAAAAAATCAATATTTATTCAAAGTTCCAAATTTGAAATAATATAAATTTTAAATGGACTCATATATTTATATGGTTTTCGAAGCAATACTTTTTATGAATTTAATAGAAATTATATAGTACTCCAATTTTAACAGACTTAAAAACAACAAGCATTACAATGGATTGTAAAATTTTTTCATCTTAAATATCTCTGAAACTATAAGAGATAATCTGAAATTGTAAGTGTATTTTTGCAAAGATTTGCAAGAACTTTTTCGTACAAAATATCTTTTGTTTCAAATCGTTAATAAATCTTTGCAAATTTTTAAAAATTCAACATACCCAAAGTGGCCAAATAGAGGCCTGTATTCCTCCAACTGAACTCTAACCATTAACCATGTAAAATTTCATTAAGATATCTCTCACGATTCAAAATTAACAGATTTTTTTTAAATAATATCAATGTGGAGACACTGTGTAAGGTGACCAATTTGTAGGGTTACCGATACCGGCGCTGACATCATACGAGTTCAAAAATACCTCAATAAACCTGGGTAAAATTTCTTCAAAATTCAATTCAAAAAGTTATTAATTGGGTGTCTGTTTTAGGTGTCAAATCTTGAAGAGTCATTACGTCCCTGAACACATAAGAGCTTTTACTACTCTAAACTTGAAAATCAGTTTTCAGTTCTAACCATGTGAAATTTCATAAAGATATTTCTAAATGTTCAAAGTTATTGCTTGCGATTTCCAATCAGGACCTGGCAGCCCACGTAAATATTGCAATCACTTTACAGGTTGAAGAAAAAAACTTATTGAAATTGGTCATGTTAGATCAAATATTTCAGATAGCTCCCATACAAATGTAGTCCCGGAAAGGATTTTGAAGCTTATAAAGCTGACGGATAAAAAGATGTTTTAATTAAATGCGGCATATATAATTCCTGTAGTACTTCAAATACGCGTGTCAAATTTCAAGAAGATGTGCGTAAATCTCAAAAAATAGTTAATGTTGTGCTGACATTTCATATGTTGAAGATTTGTATAAGTAGAAAAAAAATTTCCAAGATCGGACTATAATTTCCTTAACCTCTATATAACCCCAATTCCGAAAATCACTAAAAATGTCATAAAGTGATAATCGGTATTGTGAGGTTATATCATATATTTAAGACTTGTACAAGTAAACAAATAATTTTTCAAGATCGGTCCATAATTTCCTATATCCCTTATGTAATCCCCCACTTCCAAAACCCATCTGAAATGTCATAAATCTCTAAAGTATGCTTTACGCAAGCATTAATCATAAAATCAAATTCTATGAGGTTCAATCCATAATATGTCGTAACTGCATCATAGTGCAGGGTATAATACAGTCGGTTATAATCCTCTTATTAGTTTCATTTTATAATTGAATTTACATTTTTTCATTATGAAACGTGTTATTGTCACGTTTGTTTAATTAATAATTTAATGATTATTTTTTTGTTAAATAAATAATTAAAAAATATGTTTAAAAGAAAATAAATAAAATTTTTATAAATAAATTGTCTACACAACTACGAGTCAATTAAAATTATTCAAAATTAAGGTGTCAACCGATTGTCTCTAAAAGATGGGAAAAAGGGGGTTTTAAGAAATTAATTTTGTTATTTAATTATTTATTTTCACAAAAGCATTGTTAACAAGTGAAAATGTTATAGTCGGTCAAACCACATTGTTGTTGTAAATGACAGCTACGAAAATTTATGAACGATTCTCTTTTAATTTGCTTTTCTGATTTATGATTAAGTGTGAAGTATATTATTATGATACTTACATCATGATCTAAAATGTATGTATATGTAATTTATTTGACCAGTTGCTATTACAATACCAACTTGAATTTTGCAAGGCTTGCAAGAAATCTATGAGAAGTAATGTACCGACCCTCGCATAAATAAGCACAACGGTTTAGAATACTATAAGACTTATTTTTGTTGAATTTCGTTAAATTTAGGACTCATATGACCTTTAAACCCCATTGCGAGAGGACATGTGTATGGAAGCTACCCGAAATATTGGACTTAATATGACCAATTTCAATAGGCTTCGACCCTAAGGAAAAAATATGTACAAAATTTTATCCAAATATCTCAAAAAGTGCGACCTATAGAGTGTTAACAACGTTTACATGGCCAGTCGGACAGAAATTAATTTTAAGTTGAACTGTACACTTAAAAGTAGGTTATACACATTACAGACAAGGTACAGTTTTTAACTCTTTTTTTTATTCTTCAAACTATCGAATCTTTCAAAGGGTTTAATTTTAATTTTTAAAAAAGAGTTTTAATTTTTTTATCGCTCTTTGAACAAGAGTTTAATTCTAAAAAAGATAAAAATCAAAAAAAAGAGTCAAATCCGAAAATGAATTTTATAAAGAATAATTCGCACAAATTGTGCGTTTGTTTGTATGTTTACAACATTTGTATGGATATACAAACGTACTCACATATCAAGATGTGTTTACTTTTCTTGTATGGATTTTTAAATGTATTGAATTTTTTACAGTGTAAAAGTTTAATTGCGGCAAAAAAAAATTTTGTGTGCTTGTGTATGCACATTTTTGTTTTTTTCTTTTCAATCACTTCGCCATTTTGAGGAGTAAAAAATATAATTTTTTGATCTTCGCTAAAAGAATAATTTTTTCCGATTTTGTACAGAGCAAAATCGAAAAAAAGATTAAAATTTTAATCGAAAATATTAGTTTTACTTTTAAATCTCTTTAATGAAGAGTAAACAAAGATCATTTAAAAACAGAAATGTTGCTCTGAGTTTTTCCATACTCTGGTTACAAACAATAAATCATATTTCTTTTCTAATATTTAATGGTTTCAAATATGAATTAGTTTATCTAAACTTTCAACCACATTTTCCATTTCATCATCATCTTCCTCATTAGTTTTTCTTTTTCTTTATTTATTGACCTTAAACTTTTGAACTGTTTGGAAAAGTTTCGTTATGATTTGAAGTTTATTTTCCATATAGAGATTTTTTATATTTAAACTAATATTGATAAATTGAACTGTAAATAAATAAACGAGCAGTTTATCCAAATAATTTTTGGGTCAAAGTTACGTCATTTTATTGAAAAATAAAAGAGAAGAAATCATTTTTGCTGCAATTTTTAATTTGCAAAATTATAGCAAAAAAAGAAATAAATGTTTTAGTCCATATAAGTTTTAAGAATTATTACCGTTATTATTATAATAACGGTTTTATGGAAAAAAGCAATAGTTTGAAATTCAATATGGTTTTTCATACATCTAGTTTTTGTTGTTATAAATTTTATTGACATAATTCAATTAAATCAATCATGTTCCAAGAAATATATGAACTCTTCTCACATTTAAATTTAAAAGATATTCAAATGTACATTATATTCGTCATAATTAACATTCACTGTATGTGAAGGTTACCTCTCTCTCTACTTCTACTGCACAGTGTGTGCAAATCAATTTTTTAGGAAATAAATCTGTAACTTTTGAACTGTTAAAGATGTTTTTATGACATTTCACATGATGAGAACTGAGGTGTTTTGGAGAAGTACCTACGAGATCAGGGGGTTTTCGGTATTCTTCTAAAGTTGGCCACCAAAAGAATGTATGAATGTAAAATATAAAAATGCTTATATTTAAAAAAAATTCTGTAAGTCAAAAACTATTAAATATTTTTCCAATAAAATTTCGATATTTTCGAGATGTTGTCCAATTGATTTGTAACAAAAACAAGTTCTAAAAGATTCCAGAGGATGAAAAAAAATCTTAAAATTTGTTTACTTCGTGTTTTGAAAATCTAAAACGAAAATACATTTTACATGAACATTTCCAGTTGATTTGGAAGGGTCCAGACGATGGTCTTTGGATGATCCCTCGTCTTAAGATTTTTTTTAAATCGACAAATATTTCGAATCTTAAATTCGATGAAAAACTTTTACATTTTACGTGGATTTTCATGATATATTTTCCAATCGATTTGGAAAAATACAATTTCTTACAGGGGTCCATTAGATTGGGAAGGTACATTCAAAATTGTCCACCTCGTTTAGTTTTTTTTTTAAGAAATTTCAAAATTCAATTTATGATTTAATGGAAAAAAGTTAAACATTTGATGTGGACATTCTATTTTCCATTAAATTTGAAAGAACTTAAGTTTTAAGTGGTCCAGGGAATGAGAAGTGCTTCTCATCCGAGGTGACGGAGTTTTCAAAATTTAAAAAAAAAAATTAATTATATTTCACATCGACATTAAGTTATTTTTCAATTGATTTGGAACACGATTTGTTTTTAGTTTTTTGAATTTGATAGGCACAATCAATGTCCAAACAAATCTCTATAATATCCCAAACAAAATTCTAAAAAGGTTTTGGGGAAGAATCGTACGCCTCGGTGGATCCACTAAATAGTTCTGTTATTTTAATAATATTTTTTCGCTTATAACGTAATTGCATATAAAGTGAATCTGAGGGCATTAGAGCAAATACATTCCCCGATGACCCAATCAGAATTCACTTAATTTTAATAATGATTTCCTTGAGTTCTTTAAAGAGTAATGGTCCAAACCTCTAAGAACGACTTATTTAAGGAAAAATTTAAATTTTTTATAAAGAGTTTTCCTGGAATTGGAATTTTGGGTATTTTGCAATCAAAAAGGTGGGAATCTATTTATCGTGCTGTATTAAGGACAATTTTTTCCGTATTATACTCTAGTTTCTTGATAATCGCTTTAGTTATATGGACAAGACAAGGTCAAATATTATTATTTCTTTCACTACACTGAACAAAATTTTTTGGAATTTTTGAATTTTATTTTTTTTTTTCACAAAATTACACCAAAAAAATGGAATTTTTGAAAAAAAAAAAATGTAGAACACTAGACTAGATGTGTACGTTATTTTTTAAGTAATTATCTTTACAATAATACCAAATGCTCGTAAAAATATTTTACGTTTTACATATTAAAGTATTTTGTAAGTAATTTGGAGAAGTACAAGTTTCTAGCTGTTATCAGGACAGTGATACGGCTTCCTAAACCTAAAGCTGGTAAATTATAATACCAGCACATTAATATCAAAGGTTCTCCCAAAGTCCTTGAATCGATTGAGAGTTTGAGCTCCCTGGACCCACTAAGAACTTAAGCTTGAGGTAATTCAAAACGACTCAAGAATGTCCTTGTAAAATTTCATTTTTCAAAAATATTCAGTAGTTCCAACATTATAGAATTAATCCCAAAAGTAGATTTTGATCTTAATTCCACTTTTCCACATTTTTCAAATTCATATTAACTCGTTGTTTAGAAAATTTAGTTATAAACTCATTATCTGCCCTTTTATTATAATCAGGATTAAAACAAGTGAATCTCTTCCTTTTTTCTTTAGATCTCTTCTGTTGTTTGTCTTCTTTTAATCTCTTAATAGAAAAATTCTTTAATTTTCGTTTATTATTTGTTTCAACATTAATTGTAGATTCATTTTTATTTTTGCTGTTAAAAATTAATATTTATTTTCAAAATATTTGCACTTGTACCATGAAACCCTCATTCACATCTCCATCATCAGCATCATCATGATCATCGCCCGAGTAGTTCATATTTGTCACCACCAGTTGTTGTTTAGTTTTAATGTGTGTTTGTCTCCTTCTTTTTAATATCTTTTTTCACTTTTTGTTGTTTTTATTTTAAATATTTTTTGTGTTTTGGGTGCAAATATTATTATTGTTTTTTTTTTTTCTTGTGCATGTTGCACATGTGGCATTTTATGTATTTTTTCTTAAAATATTCAGATTTTTTTTCTTTTTTTGTTTTCAAGGTACAAGTTTGTTGTTAAATAAAAAAATAATTAAACTTTTGCGTTGCTGTTTTTTGTAAATGCCCTCCAACACCAGAAGTGGTGATTTTATGTGTAACAAAAAAGAAAGAAGATCCCATATAATAAATATATACATATCGAAATCCAATCACCAAAACCGGCAGCTGTACACTGTGGTTTTAATTGTTATTATTTTTTAGTTCTGTTACTTTTGAACCATTGGAAACATCTTAAAAAATTAACATGAGATGATTTCGAGTTGATTTGAATAAGTACAGGGTTCTGATAAAGATTGAGATCGAATAGATCTCAATACACCTTTTTTATTAAAACTTTTAACCCAAATACTATTTGATTTTTTTATGAACAAATGAACATATTCTTAATCAGATAACAACGAGAAACTAAAATTATTAAATATTTTGAACGAAACCCAACTTGGTCCTACAAAAATTTAAGCAAGCATTCAAAAGTCTACCGTCAAACGGTTTAAAAATTAATAAACAGTAGCAAGAGAACTTGAACGTTGATAGAAAACCACATGGTCCATCCGGATTAAATAACATTTTTCATTTTGTATAATTTTTAACGGCAACTGCTTAAGCCCCTATTAAAAACCAGTATCGTAGAACAATATTAATGCACCGATATTTGAATCCACTTTTAATACTTAAAAAATCGGTCGATATATTAATATTTGAGATTTCATAAATTTTGACATTGTCTGTTAGACGGTACCATGTCTTAAATAATAAAAGTTTATTAGATTAAAAAAATATTTAAAAATTGTTTACGAAGAAAACAGTTATATACCGATATCTGAAGGCAACTATAAATCTATGAAATTAATTATGTCTGAGTGATTCAATCAATGAATATCTGTAGACTGATTTATTTTCTATTTAGAAATCAGTATCTTAATAAAAGTTATAGACCGATATCTGGAGTCACTTCTAAAATTCTAAATTTTCTCAACAATATTTTTACCTGGACGGTGCAATCAATTAATTGCTATTAGCACTGGTTTAGAAATCAGTATTATTATAAAAGTTATAGACCGATATCTGGACTCACTTCTAAAACCTAAATTTTCTCAATAAAATGAATTTTAATCTGGGCGGTTCAAAACTTAATGGACGGATCAAATTTAAATTGTTGAGTTTTCTTTAACAATTTAATTTAATTTCTTTCCAAAAATTTTGTGTAGGGTATTCTATATTCATCGTAATCTTTTTTGTTCTCTTAATGAAAATAACAAAAAAAATTGCTTCAATTAATCATCATTTTTTAATGTTTCGCTTTTTTCTCTAAAGTTGAGTTTTTGAGAAAAAAAAAGAGGAACTGAAATGAATTCTAAAGAAGAACTTTTGGATTTTTATATTTTTTAGCAATTAAAACGAAAAAAGAAGAAGAATAGAATTTTTTTAAGGAAATTTGTGAAAATATGATGAAAAGTTTTTTTTAATTATTAAAAATTTATAATAATTTTCCTTTTAGAAATTTATATAATTTTAATATGAGATTGATAGGAAAATAATTGTATTCACTTAAATGAAAAGTTGATGATGAGAAGGAAGACAAAAGGTGAAATCCTTTTGGGCATTAAGGATCTTTTTTACTAAGTTCATATTTTTTGAACTGAATAAAAAGGTCACTATATAATATTTTGGATAATAAATGTAGTATTTTGGGGGGCAAAAATCACTCCTTTTAATTAAGGTATTAAACTGAGGAATGAATGTATGAACAATTTGCTAAATTTGACTAGAGGATGTCTAGTTTAGTTAGGATTTTCAGACAAACTATAAACTTCTTACGTAAATATTTGGTATCTATGAAAATGTTAGAACTTAAAGATTCAAAATTTTTTAAATAAAAACTAAGAGAAATATCATTAAGTAACAAAAAAGTTTTTAATCTGTTCCACTTTAATGAATTTGAAACAAATAGCGATATTTATTTGAACTTGCAACATATGAATTTGTTCACGAATCGCGGAAACACTCAAAATTTCAATCCGTATAAATCATGTACATGTATTTTCACTGTACTGATCACCCTGTCACTATAAAGGCCGTCGGGCATAAAATACTTTTTGGGTGTTAACCTCACATATGCAGCTATATATTAAGGATAATTGAAGGACAATACCAGCTTTGCGATTATGAAACTTAATTTTTTAAGGATTTGTAGGCAGATCTATGCCGGAAATCTAATCAAATTTAGTTAACTTTACTTCCTTTTAAGATTTCATTACAAAAAATATAGATGTATAAATGTTGCCACCATTCTGTAAGAAAAATCTCAAAACAAAATCCATTTTTTCTCAGTTCCAAGATTCTGATTAATATAATAGGAATCGATGTTCGAAATTCTCTAAAGGAAGATCGTTAATTTCCCGTAGTTTGCACATAAAATATTGAAAGAAAACTTTTTAATTTAAAATCCACTATTTTCTTTTGGACTCTAATTTCTTCTTTATAATTCTGAAAGAATTCTTAATGAAAATGTATGTAAAGAAAATCCGAGGGTATTAGAAGCAGCAGATTTTCCGCTAGACCTATCAGAATTTTATTAACTTTAAAAATATTTTTTTAGTTATAAATATATAACAGAGATATCTAGATTTTAGATCTAAATTTTTAAAATTTACAAAGAGTTATAAATAAAGAATTTTTAATTTACTGAAAAATGTAAAATTTGGAAAGAAAGGTTTGCCCGACTAGAAATTTTGGGTATTTTTGAGTAAAAATGTGGGAATCTGTTCAAAGTTCGGTATTAAAGACAATTTTTTCTATATTATATTCAAAATTCATGATAATAACTTTATTATATAGATTTTATTTAAGATCAAATATTAAAGTTTTTTACCAAATTACACCGAAATTAAAATTTTCAGTGTTTTTTGAAAGAAATGTTAAAGAAATTTTATTCGATTAATTTATTATATAAATATTATTTTTCAAGTAATTATCTTTTCAACGATATCAAATATTTATATAAATATTTTACACAAACAATTAGAAATTAACTTAAACTGGATCCCCTCTAATAAATTTCCTGGTATTTCTATCACTAAAATCATTCAAATTTTTTTACATCCCAAATATTTATTGTTATTAAAGTAAACAAATTGAAATTCTTACCTTTAATGATTCCGGAAAAAAACGTTCTAAATAATCCAATATTTCGGGAAGCTCAGATTCTTGCACCAAACGGAAGTGTCTGCCTTCAGGAATGATTTCCATTTCTAAAAATAAATAAAAAAAGACACAAAACAAAAATCATCAAACAAATATGTTTAGCAAACATTTACAATTATTTTCATTTTATCACATTATAATAATAGGAAAAAGAAGAAGCGGAAATAGCAGTAGCAACAACAACAACAAAACATAAAAGTATTTTTCTCATAAGATTTAAATGGTTGAAAAGTATTTTCGTATTAACAGGATTTACAGTTATTTTTTTATATTAAAACCGTTATTTTTTTGTTTCTTTCATTTCTTCTCAACCATAATGGTCCTGACTTTCAAGGCCATTTGCAGTGCTGGTAATGAAATGCAACGAGCGATAAAAAATCGCATATAAAATTTTAAAAAATAAAAAAAAAAACGGAAAATAAATAAAAATAAAAAAATAGTCGTCCTGTAAAGGATTTGTAAAAAATGCAAAAAAAATCAATGCTTTTGTTATAAATTTTAACTCTGGTGTTGTGTATCATTTAAATGAAATCTACTTTGAAATGCTTTCAACAACTACAAACAGCAGCAGCAGCAGCAGTGTTGCAACAATAATGATGGCTGCACAGTGTTGCAAAATGGAAAACTAAATGGAAATGAAACTATAACCTCCAAACTGTTACACTGATTTCAATGATATTTCAGAGAGGGATTGTAGTGGTGTAAGCGAGTTAAAGTTTCGAGTTTGAATTTCATAGACCCATAAAGGCCAGATTTACAGGGACTAAAATTTGATTACCTCTCTTCATAAATTGGAATTTTTAATAAGAGTTATTATGTTTCAGACTTCATTTTGTATATGTCGAAAGAGAAATTATATACATCGGAATATAGGAAATAAATTTTAGCATTGAAATTCACGGGAGCTGTTGAATCTTAATCTTTAGCCACTTGGAATATGGATGATAATATTCTGAGCCGGGAATATTCTCATTAACAAAATCCCAATAGGAAAAAAGATGAATAATTTATTAGGATTTAGGATATGAAGTAAAGTTTATTGGACAAATTACCTCTTTATAGTCTTACACAAATTCAAGAAGATGGAAAAATTATTTAATATAGAACGGAAGCGACATTTTAGGCTGTCTTACCAGAATGACATTTGTTTAAGGCGTTATGAGAAAAAGAGAAAGTGTTGTTTCCATAAAATTCAGCTTAAATATAGGTAATCAAAAAGGGGAAAAACTTAACTCATCACAATAATAATGACAGAGAGAATTTAGGCCATTTTGGCATTAACAGGAGAGTTTTTAAGAAAAAATGACTTAAGAAGTTTTTTCTTTTTTGTAAGTTATTCAATTTTAATTTATGAAATAAAATTTTTATAGTCAATATTCTTTTATGAAATTTTGAACCCACTTAGAATTTGTGTTACTTAGTCACAAAGTATTTCCATAGTTCAAAAAAAACTTCCCATAATTCACTAAAAAACTTTCAAAAATATTCGAAAAAGTTTTTTTGTTTTTGTCTTATATCTATATAATCGATATCGGGAAGTGACAATTTCTGTTATTAAAAAACTTTTATTCCTACTTGACGACTTGAGAAATTAAGGAAAAACAATTTTTTTTTGAATGGATCAAATTTTGGGACCTTTAATTCTTTAAACATTTAATTATTTAAACAATCCATCAAGATATTATCTGTCCGCCACTATTTATTCTCAATTTAATTAAAGATACTTTTTGGAAATCTAATAGTTTTTAGAAAATGGGTCCAACTTTCGCAAGATAAATCAAAAACCCAAAATTTTTTAATGTTTGATATCTCTTAAACTATAACAGATAAGAAATGGCGACTTTTTTAAATCTGGACTAGATCTCGAATGTGTTCATCACACCTTTACAATACTTTTTAAGAAATCTGTATCTTTTTAGCCAAAACTCTACACTTGTACTCGCTTACGCATCTAAAATAACTGAATGTAGATTTATTTCCATTTCGGTTTTTTCCTAAGAAATACAGAATTATTTAAAACATGTTTTTGACACGAGATATCTAAATTTATGACCTTCCTGTTGGAACCATGAAGTCTAAATACGGAATTTAAGCTTACCTATAACTCTTTTATAGAATGAAATTCTATTTCAATTGAAATAATCTTTCGAATTATAGATTGATTTAATTTTTCCAAATAATGTTTATGACTCCAGCTGTACAGTTTTATGAATTTGCAGAACGGCCCCTATTAGGACCAAAAAGCCCAATATCTCTACTTTTTCGTTTTGATATTTCCATAAAATTCCGCTTAACGTTTTAAAGTTACAGATTAGTGTTTCATTGTTCATATAGAAAATTGAACCGTTTTAAATAATTTTATAAAACCAGGGTTTCCAAACTTAAGACCTTGTGAACCTAGTCCCGTTTGGATTAAAAATTCAACTTAAACTCGTGCACACCTCTGCTATAGTTGTATGAAATTTCGTTAAAATTCCGCTAAACTTTTAAAATTTACAGATTTATTTCCATAAATTTTAAAATATTTTTATGACGAAAAAGTCCAACTTTGGTTCATTGCCGACTGACCACCAATAGAACTTTAACGATCAACATTGTCAATATAAACTCGCTTATGCCTTCACTTTTGTATAGTTAAATTAAAATCCCGCGAACCGTTCCAAAATTTTAGGTTTACTTGGATTTCATTAGTCATATAAAAAAAAAACTGAATCGTTTGAAATATTCTTTAGGTCTCCAACTTTAAGACTTTGAAAACCGGATCTTGTTAGGACCATTGAAATTCCGCTAACCGTTCGGAAGTTGATTGCTCATATGCAACACCGAATAGTTTTGAATATTTGTATAACCCGAGGTGTGCAACTTTAAAGCTTTGTGTAACGGGTCCCATTAGGACCTTGAAGTCTAAACTTATAACTTAAACTTCCCTACACTTTTACTATCAATGAGTGAAACTTTCTTGAAATTCCTGTGGCCATTTGATGGTTAAAAATTTATTTCTATTTTATTTTTTATGAGAAATATTTAAATATTTTTCCAAACCGAAGTCTTCAAGTTATGGTCTATATGGCCCGGCCCATGTTAGCACTATAAATTCAATCCAAGTCTACTTAAACTTTTCTACAATTTCACTATCACCTCATGAAATTTCCTTTCAATCCCACAAACCCTTCGAAAGCTTTAGACTTAATTCCGTTCCAATATATATATTTTTTGGCGTGAGATGTTCAACTTGTTATCCTTGTATACAGATCCCCTAAGGCACCAAAAATTTCCATTTAAACTTTCCTACACTTCTACTATTACTGCATGAATTTTTTTTTAATCCTTTCTAAAGCTTTCGAACGGTTTTAATTTTTTTCCATTTTATTGTTCATATCGAAACACTGTGTGCTGACGATGTTTGTGATGAAATATGAATATGAGTGGACATTTAACTGACTGAGTGACTGACTGTCAGTCATTCAGACCAACTAAATGAATAAATAAATCACAGAGGAGATGGAGTAAAAATATTTCCAATGCGTAATAATAATAAATCTAGTATTTGCTCAACAACAAACAAAAAAAAAAAGAGTAAAATTCAAAAACAACTTTATTATAACTTTATCTTTATGGCGAAATGTAAAAGTTTATTGTAAATTTATTCATTTAATAATTTTTTGTTGTATTTTTTATATTTTTTCAGTTTTATCTTTATTTGTTTAATATAAAAAATATATTATTTTTCACTCGCTCCAACCTTGTGAAAATTATCCTCAGGCTGTTTTTCTTTTAGATTTTTCAGATTTTTTTTTCCATTTTTTTGGAATGAAAAAATCTGCTTTTAATTGGTTTGTCTGTATGTCAATCTAGTTCGAGAAAAACAAAAACAAAACAAAAAAATCACAGAATAGCAGTTTTTTCTTGCCGACCTTGAGTTTTATATCTTTAACGTATTCGTTGAAGGCATTTGACTATATATTCTCTTCTCTTCCTCTTTTATTATTTTTTTTGACATCAGAACAATACTTAAGCTATAATTTCCATGAGCTGTTATGACACTTATTTCATTTGGTTATTTTGTTGCTGTTGTTGTAAGGAAAAATAATATTATAGACTTCGTTACTGTTATCTCAAATTGTCCAATCGCCTTAAGTGCCTAATAAATTTCTAGAAAATTAAATACAACATTTAAACTAACAATTGTTGTTGTTGTTAACTGTCTTTCAGGGCTTTACACAGGTTAAGGTTTTTTATACTTTTTTTTTATTCTTCAAACTATCGGATCTTTCCAAGAGTTAAATTTTAATTTTAAAAAAGAGATTTACTTTTTGAATCGCTCTTTGCACAAGATTTTAATTCTAAAAATTATAAAAATTCAAAAAAGAACAAAATCCAAAACGAATTTTATAATGAATAATTCGCACAAATTGTTTTGAAGTCATGTGAAGCGGAGAATTTTTAGGTGTTTTTGTTACTGCATTTTTTAGTATAAAACAACAACTGTAAGTTTTGTTGCAGCAAAAAATTATTTGTGTGTTTGTGCATGCACAGTTTTGTTTTTTTTTTTTGTCTTCTTTTCAACCATTTCAATTTTGAGGAGTAAAGAAAAATAATAAAATATTTTTTATCCGATTTTGCACAGAGTAAAATCAAAGAAATAAAGAGTAAAATATTAATCGAAAAAAATATTTTTTAAACTCCTCAAAGAAGAGTAAAAACAAGATCATTTGAAAATAAAGATTTTTCTCCGAGTTTTTTTTTTATACTCTGGCTTTTTATATCATATCAAATATTTTTGTTAGGTTATTTGATAATCAAAGGAAAACTAACAGGGAATTTTAAATACTCAAATTTCTCTTTTGTTCGAAAATATATTGAAATTGAAATTTGAAACCATTAAAATAAACTTGAAAAAAATCATTCATTTGTTATTTTTTGGATCTTAAATGGTTCCAATTTTTTTTAAGAATTTGCATTATGGACATTTAAATATTCTAAGCGTTTCTAAGTCAAAGAAACTTTTACTAGGACATTCCCCGTGCCCTATCCCAAAATTACATACTATTTATTATTTTGAGGATTCGCTTCTTTGACTATTCTCAGGCGCTAAATTTCATAAAATTTCCTATAAAAGTTTTACAGATATGCGACATTTAAAATATCGTTTCTAAGAAGGATACCACTCCTCCATGCCCTATCTAAATTTTTCTTGTAATATATTTTACAGACTAAAATAATGTGTAATCAGAGCAATATTAATGTGCCAAATTATGTGAAATTTCCAGTATCTGATTTTAAATGTTTCGTTTGTAAGGGGGCTAAAACTGCCCCGTCCCCATCCAAAATTTTTTTTTGCGTGTAACGTTTCTTAATCATTGTTAAAATTTATTTTCCAGTTTTAGGAGGTTGTCTCAGATATCGGTCTATAACCTTTTTTCTACATAACCGATTTTGTCTGTTTAATAAAAGGGAAACTTCTTAGGACAATAACAAATACTTAGGCCAAATTTCATTGATCCCTGTCAACAACAGACTGACGAAGGGAATCGACTCATATTTTGATTTGCACGTGATTGGCATTTGGCATTACACAAGGAATGACAAATTGATTATACCCTCATCACCACTTGTAGTGGTGGAGGGCATTATAATTAAGTTAAAGTACGAAAATAATTATGTAAAGTCCAAAGTGTATAAAAAATAATTTGGGGACATTATGTGGTACTATTTAAATATTTCTGATTTAAAGAAAGTATAATAAGGGTAATTTTTCGTACTTTTTGAATCTTTTGATGGTACTTTTGGTCTTTTCGAAATAGTTAATGGAAAAAAAGATATATGATCGCAATTGGATGATAATTTACAATACGGAATTTCGTCGTAAATTTTGGAAATACTTTTGCTGTATTTAAACTTGACCAAAGGGATTTTATTATGTTATATGAAATATTCAATGGTACCTTTTGCATTTATTTCACATAATTATTTTAAAATATTCAACAAATGATATATCACCAAATATATAAATATATTAGAGGATATTGTGTGGTTCTCTTTGGATTTTTTTATTTATTTAAGCAAAAAAGTACTTTTAAAAAGTACCTTTTTTAAAGGTGTAGAATTTAAAATGCTATTTTCAATATAAAATTCCGAATGTGTAAAATTCGTCACTGTTTCGATTTAATTGCAGTTTAAAGATCGTTTTTTTTAATTTCACAATCCAATTTCAATTTGTTACAGTTAATTGATTTTATTAAGAAAATTATTAACAAATTCGTCCTTAATTCAATGAGAACTTAAAGTATCCCTTCTTCCGATTTCATAATTTCCATAAAAGAAATTATATATAAAGTCTTTAGAATCGATTTCATAGATTTTTTTACCTAATGAACTGTCAATATAAATTAAAATAATTCCGATTCAATTTTATTTCACACAAATTATTGAAGAAAAATACTATTTAAAAACATCACTTATATCACTTTGAAATGTATGTATATTTGGGATCACATAACAACTTTGATAATTTTTTATTCTTAATAAATATATTTTTTTAATTTATTTGTATTATTTTAAAATTTTACAAAATTATAAATTTATCCACGTTTAAATTCTGTACTTGTGATCCTCACAATGGCAGATCACATTATATCTTCCAAAGGGAAAATTAAAAGTGTTTAAATGTAAAGTTAAAATATTTTTTTAATTTATGCCTCTAAAATGCGATGAAAATTTGTAAATATAAATTTTTAATTTGCATTGGTGTAATGAACAGTGGTCCATTGGATAGAATGAAAACTTTTCATCATTTTCAGAACTGTAATTTTTGTTAAATTAAAATAAAATATATTTTTTATTTAATATTTATTGTTAGCTAAGATTATACACTTATAGATCCATTCACCTAATCCCAGAATCGAACCAAATTTATTCGATATTAACCTTTTAGAAAAGTTTACACAATTTTTAGTTTATTTATAATTTGAATTCAAGCATTTTGTAATCTGGCTCATTAATATAGTCACTATACAAATTTTCAAGCCTCTTTCTCAATGAGTTCAGTAAGTCATCCAAAATGATAAAAATGGACCATAAGGTTTTTTTCTTATTTCATTTGTAACGCCAAGAAGTATACTCTAGTACCAAATCAAACTTTAAATCGATTCAGGTATGTCTCGTTGTTGGCACGCGTATGTATACAGTAATTGTTAGAGCTTAATGAATGTTGGTCCGATTATTTGTTATTATTATTGAAGGTTTCCTATTTAAAACCGGAAAATTTTAGTTCAAAAGAAAAAAGGTGTAAATTAATTTCTGAAACAAGAATTTAAAGCTTAAAATGTTTGAAAATGGATTGATTTTCAAGATATTTGTGATGTTCCAAACTGGACTAAGATCTTTTTATGATTTTATAATTAATTGTAAAAAAAAGAAAAATATTTTAAATAATTCAGAAAAAAATATCAAAAAAAATTCAGTTCATGCCCCACTGTGCAATGAAATTGCTGTCATCTATGTTGGTGGTTAAAAAGTGAGTACAATTATAAATTAAATATTTGAGAGAATATTTTTTTCTCTTTGTTTCTCTCTCTCTCTATTTAAAAAAACAAGTTGACTTCTTGTCAACCGGTTCACAGTTCCAAATTGGTTTTTGTTGGATATAATTATGTAACATTTAAACCGTTAGAGATATCTTAATGAAATTTCATAATGCCTTATGCCCTGCCTTGCAGATGCGTTATTGTTGACCCTCCCAGGTTGGCCACTTCGGCTATGATGATCAGTTATTAATTGAGACAAAAGAAATTGTTAAGTTCTCAAATCGAAAAGCTAAAATCATTTTTAAATAATCCTCAGTATATAGTTCCACATGTAAGGTAAACCCTCAAAAAGTATTTTTATCGAACGGCCTTGATAATGATATGGTGGCCATTTCAGTAAAAAAAGTAAAAATTTTAAATATGTTTTATTCAAATTGAGATTTTGGGTATTTCTGCATGGAAAAGTGGGAATATTTCTAATTCTTTCATTCATGGACAAATGCACGTTTTCATAGATATCAAAAACTTGTGGAAGAACTTTATACCTTGGCCTGAGATCTAACCTAAACTAGTGTTGCTTTAACTAAATTAAGTTCTTACATTTCCCTACATTTCAATGACTTCTGTTCCAAACGTGTGTTTTAAGATTTTATCGGTCTCACTCTTTAACATTTTTTGATTTTTTCAAATTGTGTAAATAATTAATTTATTAGCCACATGAAGTTACAATTATAATTTGTATCTCATTAACATTAAAGTGCGTGTAAACAGAGAAATAGTTAATTGTCCCTAAAGAACGTTTAATAAATTAAAATTAATGAAATAATGTTATAAATTATGTAATAGAACTAAATAATAATTTCTATAATGAATAATTCTAATAATTCATTCAATCATTCATTCATTCAATATGAAGAGAATTTTTAATTTATGTGGATTAAGTGATAATTGACATATAAAAATAGAAATCGGAATTAAAAGTTAAATCAACTTTTAAATGCATTTTGAAATAAATTCCACACTTATTGTGGTAAAACCAAGTTTTTAATCTTTTAAAAATTCTTTAGATCCTCAGCGCCATCAGCAGAAATGGCAGCATATTCATGACAAATTGTAATAAATTTGAGTAGAAAATAAGAAAATAAACTTTATCTTGTTTCTTTTTAAATTAAAATGGCAAAACAAGAAAAAGAATAGAATGGAATGAAATGGAAACAAACAAGAATGCTACATTCGGCAGAGCCAAATCCTTAAATACCCTCCACTACAGTACATCGCACATATGCGTACACGCATTATAACATACACATAACCGTTATTTTTAAATTTCTTAGAATCTGAAAAAAGATTTTCTATAAGAAAATTTGGCCAGATTCTGACAAAAAAAATTCTATAAGAAATTTGCTCAGATTCTGACAAAAAATTCTAGTTCAGTTCTAATTCAGTTCTAGTTCAGTTCTACTTCTGTTTCAGTTCAGTTCTAGTTGAGTTCTTGTTCAGTTCCAGTTATGTTCTAGTTCAGTTTCAGTTCAGTTCTAGTTCAGAAGAAGTTCAATTCTAGTTTAGTTCAAATTCAGCTTCAGTTCAATTCTAGTTCAGTTCTACTTCAGCTTCAGTTCAGTTCTAGTTGAGTTCTAGTTCAGTTCCAGTTCAGTTCCAGTTCAGTTCTAATCCAGTTCTACTTCAGCTTTAGTTCAGTTCTAGTTGAGTTCTAGTTCAGTTTCAGTTCAGTTCTAGTTCAGTACAAGTTCAGTTCCAGTTCAGTTCTAGTTCAATTTTAGTTTAGTTCTAATTCAGTTTTAGTTAAGTTCTACTTCAGTTTCAGTTCAGTTCTAGTTGAGTTCTAGTTCAGTTCCAGTTCAGTTCTAATTCAGTTCTAGTTCAGTTCAATTGTAGCTCAGTTCAGTTCAATTGTAGCTCAGTTCAGTTCTAGTTCAGTTCCAGTTCAGTTGTTCTTCAGTTTCAATTCAGTTCTAGTTCAATTCTATTTCAGTTCTATTTCAGCTTCAGTTTAGTTCTACTTAAGTTCTAATTCAGTTCTTGTTGGGTTCTAATTCAGCTCTGGAATGACCATCTGGTCTTCTGGAATGACCAACTTAATACACCCTCTTTCACTACTCGCAGTGGTGAAGTAATCAAATGAAATAAAAACAATTTCAAGGATAAATTTTATATCTTTTACACAATTTTAATTTTCAATGGATCCCTGCTACTGCAGACATCTCAATTGCTCCTCCGTCTCTTTCCGCTACTTCCCCTTCGTTCATCTTCCCTGAGGATTCATAAATAGCAATTTTAGACCATAAAACATGTTGTTGCTTGTTAGAAGATTTCCAAGTATTTTGTTTCTAAATAAAACGAGACCAGACGAGACAAAACTTAACTGTACTTCTCAAATTATATACATATTTTTTTATTTGTTGTTGTTTGTGTGTGTGTGTAACTTTTAACAAAATTTATTGTTGTAGTGACAATGTTGTAACAATAATAGCAACAACAACAACAATCATGTACGCACTTTTTAAGGGTGTTCTTTTTTAGATTTTTATTGTCACCTTCCTCCTCACTCCTCATCCTCCTCCATTTAAACCTTAAGTTTTTTCTTTCTTCTTTTTTTCAGTCTATATTTTTTATTATAATTTAAGTTTTTTTATTCATTTAACACACAAGTTTTTCTCGTTTTCTAAGCAACAGGCGGGTATTTTGTATATTTTTTTATTTTTGTTGAAACAAATTATTTACATTTTTTTGCTTGGAACTGTGAACTGGTGGACAGTAAAATATAAAAATAATCTAATTTACATAAAGACATCAACAAAATGTGGTATCAACAACTTCGTACCTCAAGTCTTTAACTATTTACTGGGAGACATATTAATTGTACGAGGTTTAAGTAGAAAAATTTGGTTAAGAAATTGAATATCAGATTAAAAAAATCTCGTAGATTTTTAGGGAATAGAATTTTCTTTATTACTATAGAATACCACACAAAGGAAGAATCCTTAAGGAGCCCATACAGCGTATTGAAATCATTTTTTGGAAATAGTGATCTAATTTTGAAGCGTTAGAGTTATATTTTTATAAAATTTCATATGGTTGGTGATGAAATGTTTTCGAGTAGGGGAGCATAGACACCTAAGTGTTTGGTGGCGTTGTTGGTGACCCTCCAAAATTGGCCACCTGCATGTTGATTTTTGAAAAATTCGCTTTAAACTAATTTACGAATTAAAGCAAACGACATTTCTGTAAATCTAAAAAAAACGCCTACAAGTTCAAATTATCTCTTGTAGTTTCAGAGGCTCAGGAAATATTTTAACCATTTATGCCCCAGTTTATTTTACTCTTTTAAGTTATACAATTTTTGAAAATATGTACCAGATTTCCTATAAAATTCTCAGAGAAAAAACTCAACTTTTTAAACATGATTTACACGGATTGAAATTTTGGGCATTTTCGCATGGAAAAGTGGGAATCTTTTTAGTTCCCTGATTAATGTTCTTTATAAATGTTCGATTTGAAATGATAGTTCACTTATTATTTTATAAATTGCGAATCTTCAAATTCTAACGGGACTGTATCCTTGCAAATTAACTCGAAAATATATCTGCTCAAACTGTGTGATATTTCATGGAGATATAACGTTTTAAGAGTCACAGGGTTATTTTTAAAAATGAATCAATTTGGACATACAGAGCAATGTCGACTCGGATTCGTCCATCTATTTCATTGAATTATTTAAACAATCAAAAACAATAAAATTAAAATTACAGATGGATTTTTTACATAACCTAAAAAGTATGTTTATAGCACCGTGAAAGAATAAAAAAATTGTCTACACGCGAACGAATCGGAACTAGAATGCTACACAGACTAATGTGTGGTTTCAGTTTCTCCATATCGGAAGAGATTTTTCTATAAATTACAATTACAATTTACAATTCCAAAGGACATTTTGGTAAAGTCGACCAAAATTACAGAATTATTTTAAAACAAAAAGCCAAACTCCTATTCCGGAAAGGGTTTTTGACATATGTTTATATAATCGAGACAGTTTGAAAAGATTACAATAGAGTTTTCTAGGATTAAAATCCTATTCCAGTAAGGAGTTGTGATCAGATATGTGATCAGATAACAAATAAGAGATTGGGACAAATAATGACCTCAGCACAATCTATTTGTTTAATTTATTATATCAAAATAAAATTATCATCAAAATTACGAACTTTCTGACACACTGAATATTGTGATATATCTAAAACCGTTCCGATTTTGATGATTTTTGATGCGACGAAGAAGAACATAAACTGTGGATGGAAAAATTATAAGTAAATTCTGTTGAAATCCAATTACTTTTTATTACAATATTTTGAATCATTTTTCTTTTAAATGTTGCTTCAGATATCGGTCTATAACTTTTTTCTATTGAAATGAACGAGTTTCTAATTTTATAATATATAGAACAGAATCGATTTTTAAGTAAATATGTAACTTTTGATCGGCTGAATGGATTTGTAAGACATGTAACATAATGATAGCAGAAGAGTGTGATATTAAAACTTTGGCAATTTGGTCCCCAATAAGGCTCCACGGGCAGAAATATAGTAGACCCAAATTGTTGGTTTTTATTAAATTTCAAAAAATTACAGCCTTAGAAACCTTAGAGATTTTTTATTTGCAAAAATTTAAGAATTAAATCTTAATAAACTAAAAAATATTTGACAAAAATCGGATAAAATTCAGATCCGCTAAAGCATAAAAATTTCACCAAGACCGGTTTAAAAGTAAAATTTTTAATTTTTGACACTAAATAACTCTTAAACTATAAAAGAGTCGATGAGATTTTTTTGCAAGTCTTCACCTGCAAAATCCTTAAAATCAATTCAAATATAAGAAAACTTTGAGACCCTGTGGTCTGACCCTCATTAGGCATACAAAGTTCAAACCCAAAACTTTAATTTGCCCACTTTTTCACTATAACTGTGCGAAATTTTATTGTTTAGAAGTTACAGATTTATTTCTATTTCACTTTTTCATTTGAAACACTGTGCAAGGAATTTACAGTTTATTTTATTACAACATTATGTTTCTTTAACTGCTGGACAATTACTAATTTATTTTTTCAATATCCACCCTCGTAATTATTTTAATTAATTTCGATTACTAGAGCTGTAGTGTGTGTTCTTTTGATTTCTTTTACTTTTTGGCGAATCACTGACACAAACACATAACCTCAAACTATTTTGAGGGAAAAAATTATAATAAAGAAAAAGAATTTGGTCATTTTACTAAAAACCTAAATAAAACTTCATTAAATTGTTTTAATACAAGTATTAAAAGGCAAATTTTTTAATTAAAATTAAACAAACCTTTGAAGAAAAACTATAATTAAAGCCGAAGTGGAAGTGAATTTAATGGTGAATTTCTTAAATTTTTTTTAAATTTATTTTGAAGGAAATTTTTTCAAAAATTTTCTTTCAATCAAATTTTCTTTTATGTACCCTTTTATAGCGTTCTTTTGATCTCTTAAGAATAAAAGCAACAACAAATAAAATATGTTGTCATCACTTTTAATTAAAATGTTAAATTCTTTTTATCATTAAATAACAAATAAATTAACATTTGTAAAGCTTCAATGGTTTCTATTTCTTTTTATTTCAATTTTAGTTTTTCTAGTTTGTTTAACTAAAAAAAAATAATTTACTATCTATAATTACATACACTGATGAACAAAAGTCACCGTCACACAGTATTTAAAAAAAGTCTGTAATTTTTGAACTGCAAGTCCGATATTAATGAAATTTCATCAGTCATCCGATATCAAACCAGTAGAAAAATTATTGAACCACTTAGATAAACGAATTCGAGAACATCACATGACCTTCAAAAATATGCTTAAAGAGAATGGAGGAATGGGCAAAAATTGATCCGGAAGTGACATATATTTTCAATATGATAATTTAACTGCAAATTCAACTGAAAATGTATTTGAACAAAATATACATTTTATTTCAGTTAATAATTTTAATACTTCAATTGTTTTCTGAGCATATGGCGATTCGATGACGGTGACTTTTATCCATCTGTGTACGTATATCAAATTTAAATACATAATGTATAAACATATGTTTTGTATTCATTTAAATTAACTTTTACATAATAAAAAGTATTTTTTACTCATTCATTACAAACAAATTAATTGAAAATGCAGGAACAATTTTTCATACTCGTAATTAATTCAAATAATTGTTTGGGTTTCCGCGCACAAGAGACTCAAATTACAACAAAAATATAATTTTTAAATTTGAATAAATATTTTTATTTCTTTATTATGTATTTAATATGTCAAGATTTTATGAAAATATTAAAAGATTAAAATAACAAAAAATTAACTTTTTTCGAGAAACGATCTAGTGTATTCATAAACCAAGACCGAGAACAGGTTAACCGTATTTTTGCATTTCAGAAAACTGACCGGTTTCGAATAATTTCTATTTTCGAATTATTCGAAATGCCGATTTTATCAGTCGGTTAACCGGTTTTTAGTGGAATTCACTTTTAAGCTTCTCACTTTTATATTCAGTTTTATTTTATATATTCCGCCATAACTGAGTAAATATATAAAATTTTTCATTCCGTGTCCGTCTGTTTTAGACAAAATCACGTCAATAAAAATAATTAAATAAGATTTTGAAAAATTGTTTTAACAATCAAACAAAACCCGGTTACTCAGTTTTTAACATAAAATCGTATTCGAAACCGGGTTTTTTGAAAAGTCCATTATTCGAATAACATGAAAACCGGTTTTTTTGAAAATGTCGGTTTTTTGAATACACTAGAATAATCGTATAATTAGATAACAGAGCACAATAATTTTATTGGAAATAATTTGGTAACTCTGGAACCACTAAACATTCTTAAAATATTTTCACATTGAACACAGGTTTCTAATCGTTTCTTGGAATCAAATTGAATCAAATGAATAACGATATTTATCTGAAATTTCATTATAATATCTATGAATCTGTTCATGAATCCAGGATTTGAAAAGATTCCCAATTTTGCATGCGAAAATATCCAAAATCTCAAATCTTATAAATAATGTTCAAAAATTTTATTTTTTTTCACTGAATTTATCATCCTGACATAATAAGGTCCATTTGGGTTTTTACCTTACGTATGTAGATAAGGAGTGAAACCGAAAAATTTTTAACACACAATTTTCAATTAAAACTGTTAACTCAAGTAATCTGTTTTATCAAAAAACAAATTTTAATCTGTGCGTACTTATTTTCAACATAACCCTACTTGGTCCTTTAAAAAGTTGGCCAAGTATTCAAAGGCCTGCCGTCAAACTGTCTCCCATATTATTAGACATAACCGGGAGAATTTGTCCGTTACAGAAAACCTAGTTCAAATAGAAGGAATGGACCCATCATTTTCAAGAGCATCCAACACATCCGGAAGGAAAGCAGCCCGGTTATCTCAGTGTTCGGACTATTTGGCACAAAAAGTTAAAGCTAATAAAGATTTAGAAACATACAAGTCTCAAAACGTTCCGCACAGAAACGCTGCTTAAATTTTAGAGGCCAAAAATTGAAGTCAAACATATTTTTGCTGCATAATGGATGATGAAACGTATGTTCTGACAGATTTTTCACAACTCAAAAATTTGATGGTGCTGATACTCGAAGGATCGTTAAAGAAAAGTTTAGGACCCGAAAGCAATAAAATTTTCCCAAAAAAATCTTGTCATGGCAAACAATATGCAGTTGAGGCAAAATTTGTTACAACGGGCCCTATTAACACCGATATTTACATTAATGAATGTTTACAAAACAGGTTGCCCTTATCAAAAGAGGCAAATCCTCCTAACTGCCCGGAGCTTAGGCCAGTGGAGGGATATTGAGATCTTGTTAGAAAAGAATTGAGAATTGAGAGCACAAAAACGATGTCCAAAAGTATGGAAGATATTAAACGAAGGTGGACGACCTGTTTGAGCAAAGTGACAGAAACTTTAATGAAAGGGGTTCAAAATTTAATCACTAGTGATTAACAATGCCTTTTTGTAAATTTTGAGTAATAATTCAGTAAGAATTTTTCGATCTCACTCCTTGTTATACTCAGAGTGTTTTAATACGAACTAAGGAAAAATGTAGTTTGTAAAGGTCCCCAGCGTTGGAGCATATCAGAGTTGGATCATAAATCAAGTCAAGAAGAGCCAGAATATGTGGCAAAATAAAGTATAATCAGGTTTAGATTCTTTATTAAACATTTCATCAAAATATAAGAGAAATAATTTTGGATCTCAAAATATTGACATTTTCTTAATGTTAACTAAAAGTAATCGATTGTTGTTCTTAAGGGGTTAAATCTTATACCCCAAGTTAATTATAATTTAAGTATATCAAAATATTACTTGTCTTTGAACCAACTTTCTATTGATTTTTAGTGTTGCCAACAACACAAGACAACAACAATAAAATTTTACAATCCCCCCCCCACTCCTGACATAAAGGATTTAATATGTTTTTGAAATGACTTTTAACCAAGAAAAAAACACCAAAACCACATTCTTGTTAAATTTAATTTAAACAGAATCTTTTATTACATAAAGTGACTTTTAAGTGAAATACCAAGAATCAAACTGGTTTTTTTTTGTCGGAAACCTCCTAGACCATGATGACTAACTGAAATCAATTTATGATTTTTCTGTTTTATTTGCTTCTTGTGTTTATTTCTTATAATCACAACTTTTTTTCTTATTTATGTTGTATAATTCACGACATCATAATCACCGTTGGGGTGAAGAAAATGTGGAGAAAAAGTGAATTTGACACAGATATTGGATATTTATAGTCATAGTAACAAAACAAACCATTAATATTTCTAGTACAAGTAGTCATGAACTGATTTTTTTTTGCTTTCATTCAGTTGTTTGCTGCTCCTACTAAATATAAATAACTTTTTCAGTTGCATAGTGGTTTCTAAGCGAGTTTTTGGAATTAATTCTGTAACTTTGGCAGTAATGAATATTTTTAAAGAAAATTTCACAAGGACATTATTGAGATGTTTTGCTATAGATTTGGGGCAATTCAAGATCTCAGTGATTTCAAGGGCCCGAGGTATGGGTCTTGAAAGTTGGTCACCTCAGGTATTAACATTTCTTTTAAATTACTAAATCTTTATTTAAAAATATAATGAGACAAATATGAAGAAGCTAAATTTCTATACTTCACTTTAGAAAAATTCATATGTATGTGAGATATCTCTTATAGTATGAGAGATATTTACCCCTTAATAAAATTATGTTTAGTTTTTTAAAACTTTTTGGACTCAATCTGGGTCCTAAATAAATTTCTAAACTATTACTGGGATTCTTTACAAAATTCTGAATAGTTATTATGTATGAATCATGTGCCTATAAGGATCCGATATAAAATTATACTATTTTGAATTAGAAATTAAAAAAAAATATTTTTTATAATTTTCTCTAGAAAATGGTAACAGTTTTTCACTTTAAATCCTCAATACTCCTTAAGACTTTAATGTTTTCTTAATAATTCTTAAAGAAACCTTAAGTTAATTCATGTCATCAAAATTCGAGTCCATAAAGGGGAATACGTTACCCGCTAGACTTATGAAAATTTCATTCTTTTATTGGAAAAATTTCTCCTTTAGCGTTTTTAGTATAGAACAATTCTGTAATGCTAAAATTAAAAAAAAAACCTTGATTATATACCTACACAAGTTTTGTATATAGACCAAAATATCTGGAACAGATCAAGTCTCTTATAACTTTAGAATAACTAATTTATTGATCAAAGTTTATTTTTTGAACATGGTTTGTTTAAATTGGAATTTTGGGTATTTTGGACTAAAATAGTGGGAATTTGTTAAGGGATGTAAATTAAGGACTTTTTGGTCTATATTATAGTAAAATTTCAAAATAATAGCTTGATCTATACAGATTTTATTTAAGGTTAAATATTAAAAATATGTTCTCAAAAATACACTGAAATGAAATTTTTAGATTTTTTTGAAACTTTCATTAAGGAAATTTAGTTCAAATAGATTATTAGGTACATATTCTCATTTTTCAGGTATTCACCTTTTCAACGATATAAAATACTTTAATAAACTCTTTATTCAATCATTAAAAAATTAACTGAAATTTGGTTCCCTCCTGAAAAAATTAGAAATTTGTTTACATTTCTATGATAAATATTTAGTTTAGTTTTTACATAACCTTATATAACTTTTGAACCATTTAATATAGTTCACTAAAATTAAACATATTTATAGCTATGATATGTTGCTACTAATTTTGACAAGTACAATATTCTAACAGATCTCAGAAATGAGGTTGGACCTGTGCAATGTGGCACTTGAAATATAAATAATTTTGTAGATCTTTTCTAAGAAAGTAAAGAATTATTGCACAAAACTTGTTAAGAATTTTGTACAGGACCTAGATAATATTTCAAAAATATTGTTCGGATCCAAATAGGACTCACTTAGTTAAAAATAGATAAATAAATAAATAAATAATGTCTAAAAAAGGTTAAAACATTACTGTGGTCTAACCGTAGTGACCAATTTGGAGGGAGACCTCGCGTTGCCTGAATCTACTAAGAACTTGTGCTATTCCAGATCAAATGGATAACATTTCAAGAATGTCCTTGTGAAATTTCAATAAAAAATATTCATTATTTCCAAAATTACAAAATCATTTCCAAAAAAAACATTTTTGTGATCATTATGACCTCTAACCAAGATAACCAACTTTGCTAATCCACTCCTCTTCTCCTGGGTCTATTAATATCTTATCATCTTCCAATTCAAGTGGAAAACACTTCAAGAATTTCCATGTGAAATTTCATTAAAAAATATTCAGTAGTTCCAAAGTTATAGAATTATTTCCAAAAAATTGTTTTGTGTTCACTATGAGCTCTAACCAAAATAACCAACTTTGTTGGCCCACCTCACATCCCCTGAATCTATTTGAAATTTTTGCGTCTCTAAACCACTCGAAAAACACCTAAAGAATGTTCTCATAAAATTCCATTCAAAAATATTCACCAGTTCCAAAATTACAGAATTATTTCCAAAAAAACCCTTTTAAGACGACTGTGCGTTTTTTTATATTTATGTTATTTTCTAGCTAACAACCACAATTTTGTTGATTTTTTTTTGTGATTTTATACCTTTTGGGAGGATTTTTCTTCTCTTTGATATTCTTTAAATATAAAATTTGTTTTATTTCCGTTTGTAATATATTAAATATTTGTTGTTTATGGTTATAAATTATTTCCGGGCCAACAGAACAACAAAAAACAACGTTTATTGTTTTATTTCTTTTATTTTATTTAATTGTATTGTGAAATGGATGATATTTATAGTTATTTAATAATACAATTTATTCTAGTGTAAAATAATTGTTTATTTTTACGAAATTGTTTCTGGATTTTATGGAAATTGAGGATAAAGAAAATTATAATTTGATAACATAACAAATTGGAATAATAAACTTATGACAGAATTTATTGAAATAGTTGTTAAATGGAAGTAATTTAGGATCTTATTAAAACATAGTTACGAAAAAGTTAAGGAGTTAAAAAAATAGTTTTAGAAATATGTTCCAATGAAATGTTCTAAATTTGGTGGGATCTGAATGGTGATTATATATGAAGCGATTGAAATGGGCTCAGACGGTTATTGGGGACCTATACCGAAGGCAATGGATTCGTTTGAAGGGAGTTGTGAACAAAAAAGGACTAAAATAAACCACACACGAGACCATATACTTCTATCATAACAGTAATAGGCCAAACAACAGCTATTTGAAAAACAATGGATTAGTTAGTACCATTGATGTCGATTAAGGTACAGCTGCTTATAAACGATACAGGTAAACGGACGAGATAATTCTTTTTGGATTCAATTAACCCATACCATTGATGTCGATTAAGGTACAGCTGTCAATAAAACATTTTTTATTACAATAAAATATTAAAAAATTAATTAATTGTTGAAGCCGCATATAAGTGACACAACGGGCTTATTCTCTTTGGCACCAACTGAGCTATGCTAATGATGACGATTAAGGTACAGCTGCCTATAAAATAGTTTTTGTAATTGTAATAACATTATTTCTTAAAATATACAACTAAGTTTTGGGCCCGTCTACAAGGAACAGAACAGGATCATTCTATTTGGTCCCAAGGGAGCAATACCATTGATCTTGATTAAAGTACAGCTGCCTATTTAACATTTTTGTTACTGTAAAAAGCTTTTTTAAAGCAAGAAATACAAGATTTGGACTCGCATTTGGGTAACATATTTGAACCCAAGTTAGCTGCACCATTGATATCAATTTAAGTACAGCTGCCTATGAAATATTACATAGTTATTGTAATTAAAACCCTTTTTAAAGTAAAACATTGACGTTAATCGAAAATAAATTTCAAGCAAAAAGTCCTTTTTAAAAGGTTCTAATGACTCTCAATATAAATTTTCTAAAAACATCTTTTTACGTCTATATATAATGCAGGGACATTTAAGAACAATTGTTCATTATCTTTTATTAACAAGGGAAACAAATTTATTAATTAAAATTAACTTTGATCTTGATTTTTCCTCTTTTTTCTTGTGTAATTTCTCCCCCATATATTAAGTTGAAGTGCTTTTTTTTATTTGTGTTCTGAACAATGGGACCTTCTAATTTATATATTTTTTTCTTTTGTTTCCATTTAAATATATCTATAGTTTTTTGTTGTTGTTGCTGTAATTTTACTGCCTAGTAACTGGCTAAAAAGACTTTGGGTTGGCTATTTCAAGGCTGAATGAAAAATAAACTATATATTTTGTGTGTATAAATGTTTGCTAGTAAGACTGAATGAATCATTTGTAATAAAGCATTATAACACATTATATATCACATCATCATCATCATGCAACATCATACTAAGACCAAAAAAATGGGTAAAAAATACAAAAATGAATAAGTAAAAGTATCCATAAATTGCTATAAAACTAAGTAATGAAGATACAAATATATCCATGTGCTTATCTAGTATTCATTGTTAAGAACTATAAATTAAAATGGAGTTACACCTCAATAAAGGGGGATTTATTTTTAGTTAAAATTAAAATTGTTTTAGAAGTAGTAAAACATTAATATTTGGAAGCAACCTGAAATATTAAGCAAAATATTACCAATTCCAATAAGGTTTTCAATATGTAATCATTCTCTTTAAATCCATTTGAGCTGTAGTTTGTTTGTATCGATGTCGATTAAAGTACAGCTGCAAGTACAGCTGCAATAAAATAAAATCATTTTCAAAAATATAAATAAGTTTGGAACCACAATAAAAATAAAACAAGGAAATTATTTCCTTAAACAATTGATGCGATTTAGGTACAGCTGCCTATAAAACGTTTTTGTTTTTGAAATAAAAGTGTTTTTCGAAAAAAGAGTTTTGGGCCGCATAGAAATAATATAACAGGATTATTCTGTGAAAAATTTACTCTTAAAAAGCTTAACTGACTTCAATTAATTGAGGATTATAACAAAAAAAAACATGACTTGAAAACGTTTTCATTTCAATCATTTTCATTATTAATTAATTAATGTTCACATTTCATCATGTTGACGATTTTTTTTTTTAATTTTCATCATAATTTGTTTCTTCTTCTCTTATTCTTTTCATTTTGTGTTAATGACACTAATTTTTGCAGAACAATAATATTCTTTTTTAATATTTATTTTTTCCCCGGTAGATACATTCATAGATACATATCTACATACAAAGTTACATTCATAGTTTCATATGTATCTATGTATATCGACCTATGAAAATGTGCTTTAAAAGATTTGAATAGCGCCGCAATCTGAAATAATAATGAACTTTTTTTTATTTATTTATTATGCGAATCTGAATAGATTTTAAGCGCACAATTAAAACAAAAACAACAAAAAGGAAAAGAAAAAAATCTATCTGTATCTGAATATTTAAAAATTTAAATTGACATGCACATGTGGACTTATGAATGTAAATAAAAGATATTGAAATAAATAAAGGGAATTAAATTAAAGCGAAAACAATTTAAGGGATTTTTGTTAACGTTTTGCGAATCGAAACAAATAAAATTAAAATTAATAAAAATAATTAAATATTTTGATATGAAATCAATTTAGTTCAATATACCGCCCACTATGCCACGCCTAATATGTAACACAATATTCCTTATTTATACTTTATATAAATCCGAATGAACTAAGAGCCACCTCACAGAGTTTTTCATGCCAAAGAGGTTCTTTATGGGGTTCAAATGTGCGGACTGTGTTGGACGGTGGTTATTATCATAAGAACCAGTTCAAAATAAAGAATAATACATCGGAAATTTCATGAATGAACGAGGACATATTCAATTGTTCATTCCAAGTGTTACAGGAACTTAGTACTACTTAAGACCGATATCATTTTTGACAACCACACCAAAACCGTATTCGAAAACAGGTTTTTTGAAAAGCCCATTTTTCGAATAAATCGAAAATCGGTCTTCTAAAAATGTCGGTTTTTTGAATACACTAGATTTATATGAAATTAACCATGAATTGGATTTACCACTTTTCCATACAGAAATACCCAAAATCTCAATCCCTATAAAAAAATGATTTTTCACTGATGTGACCACACAATAATTATAAAGGCCATCTGGCAGAAAATGTTTGCGCCAGGTCAATCGAACTTATTATACACATAATCTCGTTAAAATTTCGTTAAAAAAATACTTTATAAAAAATTATAAAGTTCAGAACAAAAAAATGGTTTTATCAGTGAATTTATGTTACCACCTTTTTAGGAAAAAATCGCCAAAAATTATTTATTTTTTTTTAAAGCACCAACTTCAGAATCACATAACTTTTTAACACATTCATATAAGTATATCATTAAAAAAATCATATTCGAGGTGGCCAACTTTGAATGGTCTCCGACTACGCTCTGATCGATTCAAATTCACTCGAAAAAAACTGCAGCTCTAATGATTATGAATTTTATTACAATATCTATGAAAATTCTAGACTTATAGAAAAAAATCTCTTCAGTTCTATATTTTGCCCAGTAAAACTGTTCGTCTAGAAATATTGGAATAAAGTCTTAATAATCACACTTCATTAGTTCCTGTATGGAGGCTACCTATTCCTTGGGTCCTATCCATCCTATATTTTGTTCAGTAAAACATTTGTTGGAGAGAGTATTTGAAAGTAGAGAATTCTGGCTGATATAATTCGATAATCAATATTAGCTTTGTATTGGGAGTACCAATCCCCCTGGACCTATCGGAATTTTTTATGGCTTATGTTACTTTCTGGTGCATTGCAATCTTTTTTTTAAAATTTCATCAAAATTGGCCTGGTCGTTTGGGAGTCCATACGTTACATACATACATACATACATACATACATACATACATACATACATACATACATACATACATACATACATACATACATACATACATACATTCATACATATATACATACATACATACATATACATTCATACCTTCATTCATACATACATACATACATACATACATACATACATACATACATACATACATACATACATACATACATACATATATATATACATACATTCATACCTACATGTATACACGCTCATCCTATTTTATACAAAAAATGCTCAATTTTTTTAATAAAATGATTAAAATTTTAAATAAGCTAAGAGTCTTGATTTAACGCCCATATCATGATAATGCATACATAATATTTATTAAATCGCTTATTCTTTAAAACTTTAAAGTCGATTTAAAATAAAATCTGACTCAATATGAAAAAACTGAACATCCAGTCCATTAAATGTAAAATCAGCTGTTAAACCCTGTTTTGGGAGCACTTTGAATTGAACCGTTTTATCACAACTATTTGATTTTCACTTTCTTTTTTCGAAAGCGAGAGACAAAGTTTCAAATCATCCCCAGACCCCATAAAATCAAAATTTGATTCTCATTAGCAGTTCCCGTCTGTCACATAATTACATACATAATAATTGACAGAGGTCAATGAAATTTGGCCTGAGTATTTGTCTATTTCGTAATAAGTCTCCTAATCAGTAATATCGGTTCAGTAGGAAAAAAGTTTTATAGACCGATATCTCAGACAACATCCACCTGTTATGAAATTTGGTATATGAATAATGCCTTGCCAACACTTTATTGTAGATTACAAAACTTGTAGATAGGGCACTTAGGGAGTGGTAATCCACCTGATATAGAAATGTTTAACTTGGCATATCTCTAAAGCTAATTTCTTGAAATTTGGCACATTGATAGATAAAGCTTTAATTACATTACACTAAAGACTAAAGCAAATAACGCTATTTACTTGAAATTTTAATAGGGCGTCTATAAACTTCTCTAAGAATCGGTGAATTAAACAAATTCCCATTTTTCAATACGAAAATACACAATATCCCAATCCGTACAAATCTTATTTAAATAATTGTACTTTTTCACTAAAATTATCACCCTGTCATTATAAGAGTCGTCCTTCACAAAATTTTTTTTAGGTATTTGCTACAGATATGGAATTAAGTACAAATTAGGGATAATTAAAAACCGATTATTTTTTCGATTTGAGAACTTAACAAAAAATGATTATTTTTATTTTTAAATTTACCACCTTTGGATAGGACTTGTGGGCAGATCCTTTGCCCCCAGACTAATCTGACTGTTCTTAACACGTTCTCTTAAAGATTTTTCTTATAAAACTGTAAAAAAATAAATAAAGTTCAAAACAAAAAATTGAGAGAGAATTAGTGTTGCCAACTTTTGAAAAAACCCAAACCCAAAACAGAAATGATTCTTGATAAAGCCCCAACTTTAGGTTAATATAACTTTTTAAAGGATTTAAATGTTATAAAGAATCTGCTCAATATTTATAAAAATTTTAGGAGTCATTTAGTATCCCCTAATTAAAGAAATGTAAAAAAACAAGGGAAAATTGTGTTCAAAATTTATTTCGTCTTAAATAACTCCAAAATTATAAGAGATAAGTTACAGGTATATTTTACTAGAGATTTATAAGGTGTCTCTATATATAAAAATGTCTTTTGTCTCAATTTATAAATGAATTTTTTGATGAACTTTAAAAAAATTAATTAGGTGGCCAATTTTAAAGGTTCACCGACTGCGCTCCTGATCATAAAGAGATCTGTTTTCCTCCATATCAACTAGAGTACACTTTAGCTGTAATCATGTGTAATTATATTAAAATATCTTTAATGGTTTTAAAATTATAAAATGAATTCCAAAAATAATCAATTTTAAACAGTTTGTAAAATAGTTTCGTTAATATGCATATTTTTTAATTAGTTTGATTAAACGAATTCAATTAAATTATTTAAATTAACTTGTTCAAATCAATTGCAATGCAATTCTTAATAATTTTAATTATAAAATTATTTCCTAAACATCAATTTTGAACAGTTTGTAAAGAGTTTTGTTAATATGAATATTTTTTAATTAGTTAGATTAAACGAATTCAATTAAATATATTTAATTTAACTTGTTCAAATCAAATGCAATCTAATTCAGTACAGTTCTTAATAATTTTAATTATAAAATTATTTCCTAAAAATTAATTTTGAACAGTATATGAAATAGTTTCGTTAATATGAATATTTTTTAATTAGTTGGATTAAATTACTTAACTTAACTTGTTCAAATCAAATGCAATGTAATTCAGTTCTTAATAATTTTTTAAGTAGCTGGAAGAATTATTAATTCTTGTATTGTTTCAATCAATTGATATAGATGGAACGGTTTAATATGGATTTATGATTTCAAATTTCAATTAAAAAATTAATTAAAAACAATTGTACTTACAAAAAACTTTTTTTATAAATTCCACGTACGAGAAGAAGATCAAAAAAACTTGGGTTTCAAGTTCTTTTGTTTGTTTAATAGGAGTTGTTTGGTTTTTTTTTTGTTATTTGGTTGAGATAATTAAATTTTTAATTAGCGTAATTAAGATTTTTGTAAAAAGTGCACAAAATTGGTGACAAAAATAATTTTTAAAAAGAAATTCTTAATTTTTTTCTAATTTAAAGGTGCCTTATTAAAAAATATATATTTTTAATTTTTTTATTAAAATCACAGATTCTTTTTTTTATAACTTTTAAGTTTAAGATTTTTTATTATTATTTTTTAATTTATTAGAATTTTTTGTTTCAGTTAAACACGGGTGTTGACGGCCTATAGATCTGGAGATGACGGGTGAGTTATATTTTTAATTAATTTTGGATTTATTTGTTTAATTTTATTAAATCTTTTTACGGATT
Source organism: Cochliomyia hominivorax (assembly GCA_004302925.2). Lineage (NCBI taxonomy): Eukaryota > Metazoa > Arthropoda > Insecta > Diptera > Calliphoridae > Cochliomyia > Cochliomyia hominivorax. Next base: position 21,062,964 of record PYHX02000158.1, read on the forward strand.
TTATTTTTTGTCTCAAAAAAATTAACGGTTTTTACGATTTTTTTATAGAGAATTTTTTATTATTATTTTTTGTTATTTTCTATTTTTGTGGAACTCCCCCCGAAGCACCTCCAATTGGCCTGACCCAAAATTTGTTTTAAGTGTTAAACGAGAATTTTCACTTGTTTTTATTTGGTTGAAACACTTTTTCTTCTTGTAGAATTTCGCTGCTCTATTATTTGAGAATATGTGTTGATGTGTGTGTGTGTGAGTTTTAGTGAGTGAGTTACAGTGTATGTGTGTGTGTGTGTTAAAAAAAGAAGAAGTGTTAAAGAGGTGTTGTTGTAGATTTTCTTGCAGTACTTTTTTGTATTGTTTTTGTAATATTTGCACAACTGTATTTCTTTTATTGTTTTTTTCGCCCGTTTTCTACAGACTTTTTCTTTGAGTGTGTGTGCAAGTGTGTGTGTTTGTGTATGTTTTGAACTTTAGATTTTAAAGTCGCGTGTTTGTTGTTCTTGTTCTTTTATTGTTGGCGTCAATTGTATATTTTTTTATTATTATTTTGTTGTTGTTGTTCCTTTTTTTTATTATAGTTTTTAGTTGCTGTTACTCCTCCTGCTTGTGTTGCTGTTGCTCCGGCTGCTAAGTTTGCAATTTTTCACACATGTAGTATAGATGTGTGTGTATGTGTGACTGTGTGTACTGCGTGACTCAGCTTTTGAATTTGACAACGCTGTTAAATGTTCTTTATTTTTGGATTTATGTCCTTGATTTCCAGTAATATAGAAATTTATTTATTTTTTCTCTCAATTAAAATGTCAAAATTTCCCTTTAACGGATTTTAAATATCTGAACTTAATGACACGATAACGGTTTTATATATATATCTGGCTGTCGGTCCGTATTTTTTGTATAAGTATTTTATTTTTGCGGCTGCTGCTGCGGCTGGATTTTGTTTGTTTTTGTTGATGCTGAGAAATCAATAAGTTCTTTTTTTGAATGCTCCTGGTCAAAATGGCGTTAGTTACATATGTTTTTCGAATAAAAAAATTGCAATAATTTCTATATAATAAATTTTATAAATTTTTTCAAGTTTTTTTCTAAAATCAATTTATTAAAAAAACTTTTTATATTTAAAAAACTTTTCTTTTTTTCAAAATTTTTAATAAAATAATTTTTATCTTTAAGTTTTCAATTTTTAAAATTTTCAATAACTTTTTTTTCAAAATTTCTCGTTTTTAAAACGTCTCTTTTTTGGAAATTTTAACTCTTAAATTTTCTTTCAAAATTTCAATATATTTTTTTCAAATTTTAATTAAATTTTTCTTTAAATTTATTCTTTTAGAATTTTCAAATATTTTTTTTCCTCAATTCGTTGTTCTTCTTCGGATACTGACTGGCGTTGTACTGATTGTTTGCCAAGGAGCAGATGTTGCATTATGACTCTTTTTTTTTTTTTTTTGTTACCAGAGTTTTTTTCTCGTTGCTTAAAGTATTCATCGTCTCGTGACTGTTTTTGTTATCGTTTTTTATACATATTTTTATTGCAAGTTGTCTATATTGTTGTTTTTATTGTTTGTAAGTTTGTTTATCGAAGGGCGGCATTTGTATGTTTTATTCTGTTCTGTTGCTTCGTTCATTTCCTATAATTCCTCAGAGAGTTTATAGCAAATTATTTAGTTATTAATTTATCCGTCATTCTCTTTCTCTTAATTATGCAGTTTTTCTCTTGGCTTTAGCTTTGCGTGTGTGTGTGTATGCGTATTTCTACCCTTAAGAACCGTTTCTGAAAAACATAAGATTTTTTGAGATTTTTAAAGCGAAATGAAATTCTTGTACACGTGTCACCCATAATTTTGCCGGTATTTGATTGAATGTGGCCAAAAAAACCAGAGAGAGAGAGAGAAAAAACAAAAATTGCATTGACCCGTTATTAACCCTTTAAGGGGATAATTTAAAGAGAAGTAACTAAAATGATAAAACCTTCAAAAGAACGTAATAATTTTTAAAAATTTTTTATTAATCTGATCTTAGAAATTATTGACATCCAATTGACTCCTATAAATTCCAAATTTTGTACTTTATTAGCCACACCATCGTCTACTAATACTCCAGAACTACTCCAGTTTTGAAGTTAAGTATGAATCAAGCCAAGCCAAACATCGTTAGCCACTACTTTTTTCATCTATCTGGCAGCATATAGATTACATTCCAAAAGAACTTCTCCGGTTTTGAGCTAAGAAATAAATCAGTTCATAGATACTTTGAGGAGCTGGTGGATAACCATGGTTATAGATTGGATGGCCTAATACGGTTTTTTTATTAGTAATGAGAGGCTGGGGGATTCTTATAGTAAATATATGTATATTTTCACGACCTATACCCTTTTTTGGAACCAAGCCTAAAAATTGGAATTTAATTGCTTTTAAACGTAGAGGAGATTTAGTTTTACTCTCCCTGAGCGTAAACTTCTACCTATAATCGATAACTTTCAGCAGTCATTCTTTTGAATTGAATGAATATTTTCAGACTAAAATCCTGTTGTTATAGTTCCAACGGAACAGATATTCGTGAAGCTTGGTTGCTTTACATAGGATTCAAACCCAGAATAAGATTTTTTAAACAGAGGTTCTACCAATTAAAAAATAGAAATTAAAAAACTTGATATTAGGAACTGTTATATAATGCAAAAGTTCTTAGACCTAGCGGATTTTATTGAACGTAATGTTCTAACTATGAAACAGAAAGGCTTGGCGGAATTTTTGATAAAAAATTAATTTTGGTGAAAATTTGATTTTTATTAAAAATTGAATTTTTTGCGAAAACTTTGAACTTTCGGTGAAAATTTTAAATTTTTGGTGAAAATTTTAAATTTTTGGTGAAAATTTTAAATTTTTGGTGAAAATTTTAAATTTTTGGTGAAAATTTTAAATTTTTGGTGAAAATTTTAAATTTTTGGTGAAAATTTTAAATTTTTGGTTAAAATTTTTAATTTTTGGTGAAAATTTTAAATTAAAAAAGAAAATAATTTTTGCTGAAAAATAAAATAAATTTTTAATTATTATTATTTTTTTAATTAAATTTTTATTTTTGATAATTATAAAAAATCTAAAAAAAAGTTGGTGGAAAAAAATTATTACAAAAATTGAAAAAGTAAATTTTGAAATTGAATTTTTAGCGAAAAAATAAATTTTTGGGTAAAAATAATAATTTTTTTCCTAAAATTAAATTATCACTAAAAAGAACAACATTTCTAGTAAAAAATGTGAATTTTTGGTGAAACGTGAAATTTAAAACCAACTTTATGGTAAAACATTAACTTTTGGTGAAATAAGTGTCTGTGTGAGTGTATAAATACTATAAGACATTATAATTAATATGTAATTGGATTCACCTTGTAAAAATATCATTTTAGTGGAAAAATTTAATTTTTGATAAAAATTTTGAAAAATTGAATTTTTATTGAAAAATTATTTTTTAAATTTATTTGTATACAAATTTAATTTTTTTAAATAAAACTGAAATTTTTGATGAAATATTGATGAGAAATTATTTATTTTTTTTTTATTTTTTTTTATTTTTTATTTTTTTTTTTATTTTTTGTAACATGAAATCTTTAATAAAATATTCATTTGATCCCCCAACCACATAATAAGTAGTAAAGTTATGTCGTTTCTGGAACAATGTCTAGTCGGAAGCTTAGTAAAGTGAATAGAGTTACCCCATTGCTGTCTGCGAGACAGTCACTAAAAACCGATGGGTTATTTTTAACTTTTACATATTTATTATGCATTTTCCTCAAAATTATTTATTTTTATGTCACCTGTTTCAATATTATATATATTTTTATCAACAATTTATATTATTTATAAAACTCTGAAAAAAAATTTGATGTGAAATTATGACTTGAGAGTTAACGAACTCTTAATTAAAAACAGATGTTTTGGATTCATCACTTATTTTAACAGAATTTTTATACTTCCTTCATTACAAAGTATGGAGCCAAAACCGAAACAATAAAGTTTTGATGTGATGAAGTCTTGAACTCATGAAGTTTTAGCCTACATTTTGACTCTAAACATTGACCAAAAAAATTAGACGAAATGTCATTTGATTCGAATAATATATGAAGATGTATGACTTTAACATTTTAAATTCTCTTGTATGAAAACTTTTCCATAAATCAGAGAATAAAAAAGATTCCCATTTTCCTTGCAGAAATACCCAAAATTCCAATCCGTATTAAACTTAGTTTGAAATTTAATTTTTTTCACTAAAATAATCAATTTGTCATTATAAGGACGTTCGGTAGAAAATATTTTTTGAAGATTATTCCAGATTTCTTTGCGAATTGAGAACTGAACAAAAAATTGGATTTTTTTTAAATCAAAAACTTTGAATAGGTTTTGGGGCCAGATCTTTGCCTTATGATCATCCGAGTTTAGTTTGGAAGCATAAACGTACAGATTTCTTTATAAAACAATAAAAATTATAAAGTTGAGAATGTTCCCATTTTTTTTTTAATCGCTAAAATTCAATATTTGTAAAGTTCCAAATTCAGATTATTATAACTTTGCTAGTTGCTGCAGAAATATCTCTTATATCTATATTTAAAAGCTTATAAGATCTATATTGAGCCCACCAACTAAAACCGAGAAGTGTCAAATTGGTTAAAAACTAAATTCTACTTGAATATCTCTGTAATTATAAGAGATATCCTGTTCGTGTTGTACAGATTTACAAGGACAATCTATACACTTAAATTTCTTTTGTCTCTAATCACATAAACCGCTCTTATTACTTCAAATTCAAAATACATCATGTGGAACTTCATTAAAATATCTCTAAAGGTTTAAAAATTTAAGAACTATTTCCGACAGAAATTGCTTGAACACACTATGCGAGGTGGCCAATTTCAGAGGTTACCCCTGTCTATATAGCTGACTATTCAGATCCAAATCAACTTGAAACATTTCAGCTCTAACCTCGTGTAAGTTCATTAAGATACCAGTTTAAATATTACAAATTTATATAGAAAATCATCCTTGACACATTCTAACAGACTAACATTGGAGAGTCAACGACTACGCCCCTGTCTAGATAGAAGACTTTGCTCCTATAAATCAAATAGATAACATCTCAGCACTCACCATGTAAAATTTCATTAAGATCTATTTAACGGTTTAAAAGTTACAGAATTATTTCCCAAAAAAATCGAATTATGCGAGATTGCCATATTTAAAGGGTCACCGTCTTCGTCCCTGTCGACATAGAGGACTGTTCTCTTCCAAATCAGCTATAAAATATTTCAGCTCGAACCTTGTGAAATTTCATTAAAATTTCTCCAGCGTTTCATAAGTTATAGAATTATGTCCCAAAAATATCGATTTGAACACAATGTGCAACGCTTAATATCCCAAAAATCTATGATAGTGTAGGATGTTAAAGTCATTTCATATCCCTTAAATGATGCATCCAATCCATTTTTCTAGTGTCACATTAAAATCTACATTAAATTATGTAGCGGTATTTAAAGGATTAAATTAAAAAACCAGGTACTTGTTATCATGATTTATACAACACAAACTATTCGTATTATACATATTTTAATCGTTTATCCTACAACAACAACAGCAGAAACAACAACAACCACAATATCAACAACATTAATTGTGTGAAAGCATGCAATGTTTATTATCTGTGTGCATGTGTTTATGTTTACAATTGATTTAATGTGTATGTGTATTAGTATAAATAAAAATATTTAATGATGATGATGATGCATTCATACCATCGTATGTGTATGTTATTTTGTTGTTGTTGTTAAATTATTAACTTGTTTGTTTGTATGTAATTTTTTATTTTTGCATATGCGTATTGGTATTTCTTGTGTCAAATTGAACTCATTTTTTATAAAAATTTGAATACACACACACAAACACATATACCACAAAGCATTCTATAAGGGTAGTTAACGGTATTTAAGTTAACAGTTCTATTTACATTCAAACAAGAACGAAGACTCTCTTTCTCTCTTGTGTAAGTAATCATAAATGGAATGTAAAAGTAATGATGCATTTTATTCGAATCTTAAGTATTCTCTTTCTCTCTCTCTTTCTTAGTCGCTCACAGAGCATGCGTTTTAAAGTTCTAAAAAAATTTGCTATAATTGCAAACATTTTTGCACGTGTTTTTCAAAAAAATACACAAATTATAGAATAACATCAACAGCAACAACAATAATAACAACATCAACAACAACAATAACAACAACAAGAGCAGACTAATGTTAACGCTGCTGCTGATGTTTTTAATACAATAACAAGTAAGAATGCTATAATCTGTTATGCCGAATCATCAATACCCTCCACCACAAATGCGTGTGAAGTAAACACTTTATCTTTCGTGTACATGACACTATCAAACGTATATAATATTTAATCGGGTTTTTTAAAATTTTTTATATTTTAGTTAATAACTTTTTATACTCTACACCACTGTAGGTAGTTGGGGTCTTATGTGTTTGTGCTGATATTTGTGACATCCAGAAAAATGGTATTGCACCCACCTTTTAGTATATCGTTCGACTCAGAATTGCTGAGTAGATTTAACGATTTCTGTCCGAATGGCTGTTCACGTTATGAACACTCTAAGGGTAGCAATTTTTGAGATATCTTATTGAAAATTGAGATATCTATTGAAATTGGCTACATTCGGTCCAATATTTCAGGTACCTTCCATACAAATGTTCTTCGAAATTTAAATATAAAGCAATTTTAACAAGTTATTACAAAAGTAAGTCTTATGATATTCCAAAACTATATATGAAATTATGCGAGAGTCGATCTATCGCTTTTTTAGGTCCCATATAAGAAGCCTCCCAAATATCACTTGGAAGAGCATAAATCTCACAAATACGTGTATTTGTATTGTAAAAATAATAATTGGTGAAATTTATATTAACAAAATTCGATGTGTAAAATTATACGAGGGTTGTCCATAATTTCTTGTTGCTCCTATTTAACCCCCACCGCCATAAAAATAAACATGTGAGTTTTCCATAATGTAATACACACTTAAGAAAAAATCAGAAATTATACAAGGGTGACTACAATTTATAACCAATTTTTTGGTGTAGGGTATTAAAAAGTAGGGTTTGACTAACTATACCATACTTACTTGTTTTATACTGAACCGATTTTGTTCATATATAGCTTGATATTAAAGCAAAATTTTACTCCAATTTTTCGATTTATAATTGATAATTTTAAGAAAGTTCTTCCGGTGAACATATATATTGCCTCAGATATCGGTCTATATGTTTTAATATACTAAAATGATTTTGCTGGTTTTAAATAGGAAACTTTTCAGGACTACAAACAAAAGCGACTCAGAGCTAAAGCGACTCAGAGCTTGATTTCATGCAAGAATATTTATACATTATGGGGTCCTGCTTAGTGTTACACACGGAATGACAAAGTTATATACCCTCTTCACCGCTTGTGTTGGTGTAGGGTATAACAAACCTATAATTTCACATAAATGTTTAAATGTTGTAGTTGTTGTTGTTGCTTTTCTTGTCGTATAAATAACAATAGAAAATCGCATTTTTGCAAAAACACGAAAAAAAGTGAAAAAGAGACATTAAAGTCTGTATACTTTTGCTCCTTATTTATCTCCATAAAATTTTTTTTAAATAAATATACATATAGATATGTATGTGTGTATGTATACATAGTGATTTTAACATACATAAATATTTATGTATGTATACATGTATACATAATTCTGTAGTTGTATTTATTATTATGTTTTGTTTTTTTTTCGTATTCCCTTTTGCAAGATTTGGTTAAAAACAAGTGTTTGTGTGTGTGTAAGGGTGTGTGTGATTGTGTGTGTATTTGTGTATGTATAAGTTAAAAATCATATGTTTGTTATTTGTTCATAATCAATCATTCTTAAGAAATATCAGATGTTTATGTTAAATGTTTTTCTTTTCTGTCAGGGGGGGGTATGTTAAGTATTTGTGTAATACAAACATATTTTTATACGCTACACTGAGCTATTAAGACTTAGGAAGTATTTTATCAATCTAAAATAGAATTTTCCATATCGAGTCAGATTTTTATAGTCTGTACGAATATAGTGGATGGAGGCATTATGCGTTTATGCTGATGTTTGTATAAAGCAGAAGTAATATTGCACTTTAAACTTTAAGTATAACCATGGATTTAGAATCATTTCCTAGGTCGATTTATTGATGCCCCCAACAGTGTATAAGACCGTTTGGCTGTCATCAATTTTTAACAATGTCCGACCGGCTGTCTGTCCATGTAGGGTTGCACAGTGTGTCCGTTTTTTTCGGAAACAATTCTGTTACTTTGGAAGCGCAAAAGCTGAAGTATATTCGAGTTTAATTGCAGAAGTTCAAGTGCCTATGTGGTTTGGGGTGTAGTCGGTGACCCTCCATAGTTGGTCACGTCCGGTATGTTAATTTTTTTGAAAATTTTACAAAAATACAGAGTACAATAAATTTTGTTAGTTTCGGTGCATGATACCTCATACGGCCTCCACTTCTGAAAATCACCTTAAATGATATTATGTGGGGTAACTCGGATACATTTCTCAAAACACCTGCAATATTCTTGTGTCCCATTTAATTTAAAAAATCTTATTGCATATTAAAGTCCCAGATAAGACCTTCAAAAGAAACAAATTTACTTATAGCCCTTTTAGTTTTTCATTCAACCTTCAAAATGTTGCAAGCTAAGTCCGTTTTAAAAAATATATCAAATAATATTGCCACGATTTTGTTCAAATTATCTGAATTAATTAAAATAACCTAAAAGATTGAGCTCAATATCTTCATCGAGTTCAAAAATAGTCAGTTATCAATTTGAAAATTCATAAAGTTGCAAATTCTTTCGGCCGAACGGATACAGATTTGGTGGAGTGTACGCTCCAAAAAGTCTCTGTTCTTTAGATCCCTCTCAACATGCAATATAATTTCAAAACCTTGTCAATATCAGCTCAGCTTGTTTTCTTCCTGACACAGATTTCAAATCTGTGGCTAAATTCTCTGAAATTCATTTAATAAGATTGAGTAGGGTAAAGCTCATATCGTTGATCTGAACTGGGAGTTCAAAACACGGTCTCTTATAGAGTCATTGCATAATTTTGCAAATAATAATTCTTCATTAATATTTTTAATTAAATTACACTATTAGACTAACAGTGAGCTAATAGCAAATATTTATACCAAACAGCGCCATCTAGATTTTCTTATACTATATTGTTCTGGAACGTACTTAGATGTTACAAACCCTTGATTTTAGACTGAAATAAAATTTTATAATAAAATAAAGATTTTTCTTAGAACATTTTAATATTCAATTAATTTCCCCTCAACTCCTTTCCCACTCGCATAACGAAGGTCATTTTTATTTGTATTTAATACACCCCAAAAATGTCTAATAGCATTTTTAAAATTACTTCAAATGAAATAAAGGTTCTTTTGTATAAATTACGTGATTTTAATAAATTAAAGATATTTTATAGTTCGTTATTTTCGTTTTGGCGTCGTGGTTAATTTTGCGACCTGTTGGCATTTCATTAATAAATAAATGTTTCGTATAATTAACTGAATAACATTTCGTCCCAAAAAAGAGAGTCCCCTTTCTTTGATTAATGGCAAAAAAGTGACCAAATATAAGCAAAACAAGTATCTTCGGTATAAGTATATACCGAATCTTCAATACCCTAAACAACAAATGTCTAAGAAATAAATGAATTATGTTTCATACATGTACACTATACGCACATACAAACCCACATATACACTCACATAAGTATACAATATATGAATGTATTTTTTATATAAAACAAAAAAACCTTAATTAGTCAAAAAATTAGTTATATTTTTGGCTATAACTTTTTTCTACTGAACCGATTTTGATGATTTTTGGAATAGTAATGAAGTACATATTTTTCTATATAATGGTAATTTATTTAAAGTAACTTCATTCTAATTATTCGATTTATAATAGATAATTTAACGAAAGTTTTTCGTTTTAATTTAGAGGTTGTCTCAGATATCGGTCTATATCTCTTAACATATTAAAGCGATTTTGCTGGTTTTAATTAGGAAACTTCATAGGACTATAGTTAATACTCAGGCCAAATTTCGTTAAGCTCTGTAAATTATTGCGAATATGAGAGTGCCAACAACGGACTCAGGTTTTGATGTGATTTAAGAATATATAAATTATGGGTTTTGAGATGATTTCTTTTTAGCGTTACACACGGAATGACAAAGTTTATATACACTCTTCACCACTTGTGGTGGTGGAAGGAAGTAGAAACAAAACAAAAAAAAAGAAAATAAAAGAAAGAGAATTTAAAAAGAAAACCAACAAAACAGTTAAGCTTCAAACTGATAAAAAATGCGTCACGCAATTTCGACATTCACCAAAAAACAAGTGAATGGAAACAATTAAGGAAGGAGCTAACAAATTCTATGACAACAAACAAAAAAATAACTATATATTGGGTATCTGGTGGAGAAAAAGGAGATAATGGAAAAAATAAAAAAGTGAAAATTATATATTTCACTCTCAAACGGCAGCCGTCATAATCCCCAATTCTAGTAGGTTTCAATAGTTTCGCTATAAAGTTATTTGGACAACATATGTAATAATGATCCTAAATATACGAGTTTATAATAACAAATATGGTGTTTTGTAGGGTATACATATGACATTTAAGTTCAGAATTCGTTGAACGACAAAGTTTAAAATAGAACTTTACAAACGCGATAACAATCTTAAATTTTATGCCTTAAAAATACGATTTTTTTGCGAATGAGTCTGAGAACCTTCTTTCATTGGAAGAAAACGACTGTGGAAGCTTACAGTCGATGCAATTAAAATGTGTTTATTCTGATACACCAGGCAAGTGCAGCCCTCGACTACCGGAAAAGTACGAAAATAAAGGATTGAACGGGATTTTAACGAAAATTGTTGTGACTCGCAAAAGTGGTTCCAAAAGATAGTTTAATCTTTAAACTATTAAAAATATAAAAATAAAATTTACTATTTCTTACAGCTCAAATGTTTTAGTGGAAGGTGGTAGTGGAGGGAAATCCAAAGTTCTCCATTTCAGCTATACATTGTGCATCGATATTGGAAAAACTCTATTCTTGTGAAGCATTCTAATTTTTTTTAGTGTGATTTCACATGGTTAGAGCTGGGTGTATTCGAATTATTTGTGGGGGTACATACCCCAATCTGGTCAGTGTTGTAGACGGTGACAGTCTAAACATTTAATTTATAAAGTGCGATAAAATAACTCGATAGTCCTTAAAAATCTCTACAAAATATCCTTAAATATTACCCTTTTTTAAGCTACTTTATTTTAAACTTTTTTAAAAGAGCGGACTTAATACGGCCCCTGATTTTTTTTTAAAATTGCAGCAGATTCCTAAGAAAATTCTATACTATGGTCTTTTAAGATCCATTCAAATATATAAAGTCATTAAGAAGTTCTATATATCGAAATATTAAACTTTGAAAAAAATAGATTTTGAGACTTTTCACCAAAAAGGTGGCAACATTTATTCACAAATAATTTTTTTTTGCCTAAACTCTTTAAATCTATTTAGTTGTTTATTAAATGTCTTAAAAGAAATCCAGGTATAAAAAATTAAATGAGCTTGGGAAAAATGCGTCCACAAGCCCTATCGAATATTTGTCTATTAAAAAAAGTTCTAACTCCTTTTTTTAATTTCTCAAATTGCAAAATTGGAATCAACTTTTAATTATCTTATGTGTATAGCTGCATATGTAGGGAAAGCACCCAAGTAATTTTTGCTATATGGATCATATAACGACAGGATCAAAATTTCCAATACGTTTTATATAAATAGGGATATTTGGGTATTTCCTTATGGAGAAATGGGAATTATTTTAATTCCTGGGTTGAAGGACAAATTTATACTTATTATACCCATTATACCTTTAAGTTCTAAGTATAAATGTTATCGGTGGAACGATTGCACAATGGTCCTCTAACGATTTTTGGCAAAAATTCTGTAACTCGAAAAATATTGAATATTTTTTAATGAATTTTCACATGAACATTATTGATGTGGAGTAGCAAAAGATGTTGATGTGTTCAAAGAATGGGCGATGGACCTACAAAATTGCCCATATTTTATTTATGACTTGATTGAAGGCATTATACATATATAAACTATTTATAATTCTCTAAAATATATAAAAGTTTAAGAGACATTTAGACTAAATAATAATTTTAAGTCATTTTTGGGCGTGTCCAGTTTTGTTAACTTTTTGAGGCTGAATTTGTGCTCAAAAATTTTTTTAAATATAAAAAATATTCTAAAATTTTATTTTGTAAGAATTTATATGGATCCGAAAAATATTTATATTTTTTTGAAATAACAAATTTTAATAAAAATTACATTTTTTGTGATTTTTTCCGAAACAGGTGGTGAAATTTGAACGCTTTAAAGTCAATTATATCACTCTACACTATAATTTTTTTCTTCGCAATTCTGAAAGAGTTTTTAGCGGGAATGTATGTAAAACAAATAAGAGGGCATGAGAGGGTATACTTTTCCCATTAAAAATTTTGTTAATTTGAAAATGTTTTCCTTAGATTTTTGGGAATTAAATTTTTTTAAAGCTGAAATTAATGAATAATTATCTTTGTTAAATATATACCTATAAGTTGTCTATACAATCCAAAAATTATGGAATTGTTAAACCTTTTATAGCGACAAAGTAACCAATTTAGTGATGAAATTATTTTTTCGAACTAAATTTCTCAATTTTGGAGTTTTGGGTATTTTGTAATATAAAATTGGGATTTTTTTCTAGTTTTGTATTAAGACAGTTTTGTCTATTTTATACACAAATTGAGGAAAAATAGTTTTATTTATATAAATTTTATTTTAGATCAAAATTTTCAAAGTGTGAAAATAAATATTTTGCAATTTTTGAAAATTTTTTAAAAAAATTTAATAATAATTTAATTTGCACATATAATTATGCAAGTAATTACCTTTTCAATGATAAATAATTTTCCCAATAGCGATTAAAAATTTTGTTAATTTTAAAATTATTTATTTTAGTTTTTTTATTAAATTTTCACTTTTGGAGCGTGTTCTGCTTGAGTGGGAATTTTGGATATTTTGCAATTAAAAATGGGAATCTGTTTATGATTATGTATTAAGGATAATGTAATCTATTATATATTCCAATTTATGACAATAACTTTATTTTATTATAATGAAAACAATTATTTTTATAAAATAACAACGAAAATAAGTTGTTTTGAATTTATGTAGATTTTGTTAAAAAAAAAACTTAAGTTTAGTTAATACATTATTACATTATATATATATTATTATAAGTATATAGTTATTTAGACTTATTTAAAACCTTTGTAACGATAGGATGATCAATTTACAGAAAAAAAAATAACTTTTAAATTGAGCATTTGCCAAATTGGTATTTTGGATATTTTGGAAACATAAAGTAGGAATCTTTTTTTATAGTATTATGTTGAGAACAATTTTATCCAAGTTGTATTCGAAGTTTATAATAATAGCTTTATTTATCTAGATTTTATTTAAGATCAAAAATTTAAAATTTTAATTCACAAAATTATGTCAAAAAGAAAACTTTTTGAATTTTTTAAAAACTTCTTAAAGGAATTAAATTTTAGTACCTTATTGTGGGCATATTATTATACCTGAAGTACTTACCTTTCCAATGATACCACATAGTCATGAAAAATACTTTACAGAATTTAATAAAAATTAACTTAAACTTGGTTTTGCTTAATTCTCATAAATTCCCATACATTTCTAGACAGACAACTGTGTTTGTGTGCTAATTAAAATGGAAGAGCTTATATCATTCTATTTCTTTCGGTAGAGGGTTCGTCTTCAAAAATTCTTTTAAATTAATGAGTAATTTTGGTTACATAAATTATCCCCTTCTTAAGTGTTTTTCATTACAAATTCCTGAATTTTGCCATAAATACGAAATTAAAGTTCTTTTTCCCATTTTCATTTGTTCATTTATTGATGTGGTTTATTAATGCCTTTTCTGAAGTAAAAAAAAATAATAAATATTTTCTGCGTATTTGCCAAAAAAAAAAATCACAAATTTATTGCATTTTTTCGCTAAGACCGGCGACAAATAAATGGGGCCAAAGGAAATACAAATAAATTTAACTCAACAACTCAACAATGTTTTAACTTTGGTTTCGGAAACAAAACACAAACATATACACACTTACACACACATACATTCATAATTTGCTATTTTGTTTTTCAAGGTCAATGTTATATATTTGATTATTTTGTGCTTTTTTTACAGTTAAAATCCTTTTTTAAAAAAAATGACTTTAATGGAATTAAAAGAATTTCTAAGCGAAAATGTGGAAAAGAAAACTATTTAAATTTGCCTTATTAGGAATTTATGTCTGTATGTGTATATGTTTGTAAATGTATATGTGTTATTGTTGACACTTACTGTCTGTCTAAACGCCATATTGTTTTTGTTTTAATGAGAGAGTTAGAAGTAGAAGCAAAAACAAGAACAAAAATTCCATTATATTTTTATCTTTATTTGTAAGCAAGTAAGAATGTTATATTCGGCTGTGCCGAATCTTCAATACTCTACACCATACATACTCACACATACACTTGCAGACGTATACAATATATAAAAGTTTTTCTTAAACAGAGGAGTCGTAAAATTAGTTATATTTCTTTCTACTTTTTTCTACTGAACCGATTTTTGGACTGATAATGAAGTACATATAACTTCATAATAATGACAAAAAATCATTCTTATTTGTCGATTTATGTTGATAATTTTTACGAAAGTTGCTCGCTCAAACTTAGTGGTTGCCTCCGGTATCGGTATATATCTTTAAATATACTATATACTGATTTTAATGGACTATAAGAAATACTCAGGCCAAATTTCATTGAGTTCTCTTAATGATTGTGAATGTGAGCATGCCAACAATAGACAGATGGACTGGCAGACGGACATAGTCAATTCATATTTAATCCAAGAATATGTATATACACTATTGGGTCTGAGATAATTCCTTTTTAGCCTTACACACGGAATGACAAAGTTAACATACCCTCTTCACCTCTTGTGCTAGCGAAGAGTGTAAAAAAAGGTCCTTCACTCATTCTATTTCGCAAATTTAAGGCATTTTTGGGCGGCTAATATTTTTTGTTTATTTTCGCCAGTTTTCATTTTTATTTTTGGTGTTTTTACGGCATTTTAGCTTTTTATAATTCAAAAAGATTGTTCTTGTTGTTTTGTTTTCTTCTTTAACTGCACACAATTTTATCACGCGATTTACTTTTGTGGCACAAACGCCAATTTGACGCCATATTGGCACGCAATAGACAGACTTTGGTATGTGTTAAAATCAGTTACCAAGT
Organism: Cochliomyia hominivorax; assembly: GCA_004302925.2. Classification (NCBI taxonomy): domain Eukaryota; kingdom Metazoa; phylum Arthropoda; class Insecta; order Diptera; family Calliphoridae; genus Cochliomyia; species Cochliomyia hominivorax. Next base: position 21,078,442 of record PYHX02000158.1, read on the forward strand.
TTTAAATACTGCCAACTTTTAGTTAAAACATTTCTTTTACTTTAAAACGTTTTTTTCTAATTGGTGACCTATAACCGATATGTTAATGTATGTGTATGTACATATGTGGAAATAGTGGCAGAAACGGTAAATTTTCTTTAGAAAATATTTTTTGAAAGAAATAAAAAAAATGTTTTCTATAGGAATTTTTAATTTTCTAAATTTTTTTTGTAAGAAATTGAAAAAAATCTATATTTTTTTTAAAGAAATCGGAAACTTTTTTCTATAGAAAATGTTTTTTTTTCTTGTCAGAAATTGAAAAAAAAATTTATAGAAATGTTTAAAAGAAATCGATAAAAAATTTCTTTAGAAACTGCCTTTTCTATATGAAATATTTTTTTTTTTTTTTTTTTTTTTTAAAGAATTCGAAAAATGTGCTATAGAAAATATTTTTTAAAGAAATCGAAAAATTTTATATAGAAAATGTTTTTTTTAAGAAATCGAAAAAATTTCAATAGAAAATGTTTTTTTTTTCTTTTTAAGAAATCGAAAAATTTTCTATAGAATTTTTTTTCAAAGAATTCGAAAAATTTTCTATAGAATTTTTTTTCAAAGAATTCGAAAAATTTTCTATAGAATTTTTTTTCAAAGAATTCGAAAAATTTTCTATAGAATTTTTTTCAAAGAATTCGAAAAATTTTCTATAGAAATTTTTTTCAAAGAATTCGAAAAATTTTCTATAGAATTTTTTTTTTTTTCAAAGAATTCGAAAAATTTTCTATAGAATTTTTTTTTTTCAAAGAATTCGAAAAATTTTCTATAGAATTTTTTTTTCAAAGAATTCGAAAAATTTTCTATAGAATTTTTTTTTTTCAAAGAATTCGAAAAATTTTCTATAGAATTTTTTTTTCAAAGAATTCGAAAAATTTTCTATAGAAATTTTTTTGAAAGAATTCGAAAAATTTTCTATAGAAATTTTTTTGAAAGAATTCGAAAAATTTTCTATAGAAATTTTTTTGAAAGAATTCGAAAAATTTTCTATAGAAATTTTTTTTTAAGAATTCGAAAAATTTTTTATAGAAATTTTTTGAAAGAATTCGAAAAATTTTTTATAGAAATTTTTTTGAAAGAATTCGAAAAATTTTCTATAGAAATTTTTTTCAAAGAATTCGAAAAATTTTCTATAGAATTTTTTTTCAAAGAATTCGAAAAATTTTCTATAGAAATTTTTTTTCAAAGAATTCGAAAAATTTTCTATAGAAATTTTTTTTCAAAGAATTCGAAAAATTTTCTATAGAAATTTTTTTTCAAAGAATTCGAAAAATTTTCTATAGACATTTTTTTTCAAAGAATTCGAAAAATTTTCTATAGAAATTTTTTTGAAAGAATTCGAAAAATTTTCTATAGAAATTTTTTTGAAAGAATTCGAAAAATTTTCTATAGAAATTTTTTTGAAAGAATTCGAAAAATTTTCTATAGAAATTTTTTTGAAAGAATTCGAAAAATTTTCTATAGAAATTTTTTTGAAAGAATTCGAAAAATTTTTTTGAAAGAATTCGAAAAATTTTCTATAGAAATTTTTTTGAAAGAGTTCGAAAAATTTTCTACAGAATTTTTTTTGAAAGAATTCGAAAATGCTTTTTAGAAATAGAAAATTTTCTAATCATAAATTTTTATATAGATTTTTTAAGGAAATCGATAAATTTTCTATAGTTTTTTTTTTAGATGCCGATTTAAGCGTCGAAAATTCGATAAATTTTCTATACAAAAATAAAGTTATCGATGAATTAAATATACGAAAATTAAAGTTCTCGATAAATGTTCTATAAGAAACTTAAAGTTCTCGATAAATTTTCTATTAGAAAATTAAATTTCTTGGTAAATTTTCTATTAGAAAATTAAAATTAAAAGTTTGCACCCTAAAAGTATGCTTCGCTTTGGCAACTCTACTTTTAAGTTGTTGAGGCCCTTAAGGAGATGAGTTAAATAAATTGTTATAATTAAATATACATGTGTGTGTGTGTATAGATTTTGTTGATACCACCACAACTACTAATAACATTCACTTGAATTTTTTATACGTAAATATTTTTATTTTTCTAAACATTTTTTTGTTGTTTGTTTGTTTTTTACATTTTATGTCGGTAATTATAAATTTTATATAATTCACATGTACAACAATAATTATATATGTATGTGTGTATGTGTAATAGTAATTATATTTAAAAACACGTGTATTATTCAATGTATTACATTAGACTTTTAGTTTATTATAAATTTGAATATGAGCACACATACATGCATACAGACTTGTTTCACAGTGGTTCCAACACACTTAGAAATATTTTAAAAAAGGAGCAAATGTTGCTAGAGGAGACCAAATTTTTGTTAAATTTTGAATAGATCGGGTTAAATATTTATATAAGTATTTGGTATCATTGGAAAGGTTATGTCTTAGAAAATAATATTATGCACATAATATGGTATGAAAGCTAAATTTCTTGAATAATTTTTTCAAAAAAGCAAAAATTTTCATTTTCATTGTCATTTTGTGAAAACATTGTTAATATTTGATATTAAATAAAATTATTTTAAATAAAACTATAATTATGAAATTTTAGTATGTCATATACAAAATAGACATTAACACAATATCAAAAGCAGATTCCTACTTTTTAAGTCCAAAACACCCAAAATTCCTTTGCGAGGAAAGCTTGTTTTAAAAATTTACTTTTTCCATAAAATGGTAACAGTGTCGTTACAAGAGGTTTTTAACATTAACGATTTTTTTTGGATAATAAAGCTGACTTTTTTGGAAATATAAAATTTAAAGTTTCTTTTTTCTTAATTTCAGCCTTGATAATTGTTTCTCATTAAAATGTAAGAAAAATTTTTTATTTTCGGTTTAATTCTTGATTCCTAAATATACAAAATTCCAAGTCAGAAAAGAAGAGGTGAAAAGAGGTTTGATTCAACCTAGATTTTTTAAGAATATAGCACATATACTTAGGTATATAATCCAAATACTTTTTCTTTAATTTCGACTTAACATTTTCGTAGCCTTTTAAAACTTAAGCAACAATTTTTAAAATGATCAAACTTCTGAAAGGACTAGCGTGGAAAATATTTCCCCCTAAAGCTTTCATATATAAAAAAGATTATAGTCTGGAGGAAAATAATGAATTTTAAAGCAAAAATATGTTACCAACTTTTTGGAAATGTTTTTTTAAGTGGTAATTTTTTAAAAATCCTATTTCAACATGATATAACTTTTTATAGGATCCTTATAGATACATGGTTCTACAGAAAGAATAATTTTGAATTTTGTTTAAAATTCAGAAAACATTTTAGAAATTAGTTTGGATCTTAATTGAGCTTATCAGATTTGAAAAAAATAAACAACATCTGAAAAAAAATATTTTGGTGTTATTATCTCTTAAACTATAAGAGATATTCCACATGTGTAAAGTTCTCTTTTTGAGAGAATAGTCCTTATGACTATCCAAGGCGCCAAATTGTTTCTCAATAAAATCAAAAATACAATTTTAGGATTCAAAACGCAAAGACCTTTAAAGTTAGTCTCAAATTTGAAGGTTCTCTGTTTATACTCCGTAACTTCTAATAACTTATACTTTTCTAAATCAATTGAAAAATACTTCAATAATGTCCTTGCGAAATTTTATTTAAAAGTTTTCAATAGTTTCAAAAAAAAAAAAACAAAACAAGAAATGAAATGAAATGTTGGCGTTTTTTTAATTCTATGCCAGAAGTGACTAAATTTGAAGTTCCCCATTTCGCTCCCCAGACCCTCTATGAACTTAAGATTTTCTAAATCAATTGAAAGACACTTTAACAATGTCCATGAAAAATTTTATTTCAAAATGTCCAGCTGTTGCAAAATTATAGAATTATTTAAAAAATAGAATTTTGACATTCTTTTAATTTCAATATCCAAAATAATAAATTTTTAGGGTCTTCCTCCCGATCCCTTGATCTATTAAGAACTTGTGCCTTTTTCAATTTAATTAATAACTATCTCAATTATATCCATGTGAACTTTTATTTAAATATTTTCAGTAGTTCAAAAATTATAGATTTAAAAAAATAAAATTTTGGATTTTTTTTTAAGTTTCATTACTTGAGGCGATCAATTTTGGAGGTCCTCCTTTTGTTCCCCACAACCTTCTAAGAACTTAAGCTTTTCCAAATCAATTAACAAAAAGAACTAACCAATGTTCAAATAAAATTGTTTTCCAATTCCAAATTTAGAGTATTATTTCCAGAAAAAGCGTTTGGTTACCACTGTACATTTGTGCATTTTATGAATTAGAACCTTTTCATGGTCACCATTTTATTTTTGTTGTTGTTGTTTTTTTCGAGTTAAACTAAAGTTCATAAGTTTTTTTCTCTAAACTAAAAGTAATGACAACTGCATTACAATCGGCCCATATATTCACATTCACATTCGCATTTATAGTTGAAAGGTTAAAATTTAGACAAAAAAAATATATTCCATACTAAAATATTACCATATTTTTTAACACTAAGTTATTTGACATATGTATATGTAAATATGTAAATTTACGTCATTATAACCTCAATATGTGTTTGACATTTTTATTTATATAACAAAACGTATTAAAATAACAAACAAAAATGTAAACATGTTTATAATATGAAGTAATATGAAGTGAAAGTAAATAAAGAAGTGAAACTCCCTCTCAAAAAACTAACCTAACAGAAATGTCAAACAAACCCCCTTCAACTGCCAAACAATGACAAGCCTTTATGCATTTTTTGACAGATGAAATAGATTTTTTGACATTTGAATTATGTTAATTTAAGTTGTCTTTCTAATTGTATTTCATGATCGTAAACCTTTTTAGATCAAAAAACATCTTAGATTTATACATAACATTTCTAACAAAGTAAACGTCACTTAATCTTCATACTTACTCACATAGACACTCACTGTCTTTTCACTAAACACTATCTCTGCCTGTTATATGCGTCATCTTAACAATATGATATTTATTTTAAAGTTACTTGTACTTCTTAACAGGGTCATCTAAACTAAATCTAAACTTTGCCACATGATTTTAAAAGTAAAATAAAAAAATTTTGAGCAGGTCATGGTTAAAGGTTTAATATATTATTTTCATAATGATTTTATCAAAAAAATATAAAAATATTGTTTATTGGGGATTTCTATAAGACAACTTAGGATTAATACAAAAATAACAAAAAAAAGCGAATTTTTTAAATAAATTTTTCTATAGAAAATTTAAAATAAAATTTATCGATAACAATTTTTTAGAGGAAATTAAACGAAAAATCGATTTTTTAATTTTCGTATAGAAAAGTAAACGTTAACTTAATTTTTCGAATGAAAATTTAACGATAACTTTAATTTTCGTAAAGAAAGTTTATCGACAACTTTAATTTTCGTATAGAAAATTTATCGATATCTTAAATTTTCGTATAGAAAATTTAACGATCACTTAAATTTTCGTTTAGAAAATTTATCGATATCTTTAATTCCCGTATAGAAAATTTATCGATATCTTCAATTTTCCTATAGAAAATTTATCGATATCTTCAATTTTCCTATAGAAAATTTATCGATATCTTCAATTTTCCTATAGAAAATTTATCGAAATCCTTAATTTTCATAAAGAAAATTTATCGATAGCTTGCAATGAAAGTACAGGTCGTAGTTTCATTTTAAATCCATTAATCTCACAGAAACGTTGCCATTATAATTATGTATTGAACTCTTAAGTAGAAATCAGAAAACCAAAATATACGAGGGTGGTAACATAATTTTTATGTAGGTACTATTTATAACCATCAATATTGTATTTCATATGGGTATTTCAAAGTCGGTGTTTACCGATTACAAATCTCTTAATTGTTTATTGTACTATAGTTAAAAATTCGACTTAGTCCAACGTATTTTTATTCATTTATTTGTCATTTTTATCTGTTGTAACCCGCATAATTCAAATCATTTATTTTTCTGTTTATAAATTCATATTTTAAGCCAAAATCTGGATCCATAAATAAAGTGTTTTGGTAAAACAATAAATTCTAATTGATTTTTTAATTAGTAAAATTTATAAAATTTATATGTGTTTGTATGTGTGCATCTGTGTGATTCCTTCAATACACTAATAATCTGTATTGAAAGCGAAATTCTGCTTTGAAGAACTTTGTTTACGGTCCATTTGTTTGCTGACATTTTTTCTGTTGGTTATGTGTGTGTGTGTGTGTGTGTGAGTATGTGTGTCTTCTTGCCAATCTGTACAAGAAAATCAAAAATGACAGAAAAGTTGGGCAGATTACACAGAATAAAAAGTACACTTCATGAGTAAAAATATATAGAAAATTTTGAATCACATTAAGTTATCATTGAGGGATCCAAAATATCGGGAGGTATTTTATGGAGAATTAAAAATGTTGAAAAATATTACAAATATGGAAAATAATAACATCATAACAAATGTGATATTTATGAGGGTAAACATCTGAAATTATAATTGAAAGTCTGATCGGTTGTTTCAAGAAGATTACGATCAACATTGAGCTTCGCAAAAAAACTTGGAAAGGAAAGTTTAAAGATAAAAAATCACAATTAGAACTAGCGCTATCACAACGAGTCATTCCCTAAGTACAAAAAACAAGGAATTCTAGATGAAGAATGATAATGACGACTTTGAAAGTCAGTAATGATGCTTGGACTCTACAAAAAGTATTATTACTTGAGAAGAAACTTGGATTCATTCTTTAATTCAACAAAAAACAACCAGAGCATTGGACCAGATACGTTACCTCGTATTACAAGGATTCATGAAGCAAGACTAACTATTATTTGTTTGGTCAAGGCGGAACGTACGTTTAAGTTTTACTTCAAAATAAAACCATAACAATTTCTTTTTCTGCGCGGAATAATGAGGAAATATTGTTGGACTATATATGTAATAATACATCAACCCAAAAATTACATCTCTAGTTATTTCGGTGAAGGACATTTGGAGACATAGAGAGAGACTTTTTAATTTATTTTCAGTATTCACCGTTGGCTTAAAAATGTAGGAAGCTGTCTCGTGCCATCAGGAGATTCTTAAGGTTGCTTAATGAAAAGTCTCGGAACTGATCATAGAACATGTTGAAATGGGAATCACCGTAACTATTCACGAGGGCATTTAGGCAACACTGAAGGCACTAAGGGGACATTTGGACAAAGAGCGAAAGATTAAATGACGACGGTATAATCGGATTGTTTTGGGTACCTGATTATTGTTACACCTTTGGCCTCTAGTCAGGCCAGTGGCAGACTCAGGGATAGATTTTTTAATAACTATTAAGTCTACACTGATGATTTTAAAATGGAGGAACGAACTGTGTAGGAATCTATATAGAGTGAATCGACATCAGGATCAGATTTTTAGTTTACCTAATGAGAGCAAGGTTTTCCTTTACTTGGATATTTAGGCAACACTAAAGGCACTCTGGGGACATCTGGGAAAAAATCAAAATATCGGAATATTTTGGGTACCTGCACATTGTGACATTTAAAGCAAAGAGATTGAAGTTTTATTTGCTCGTTGTTGGTACATGAGATAAAATACTGAGATAATATTCTTCATGAATTAGGGAACTGATTTTGAATAGATCACAGGATACCCCACTTATTTCTAGTAACTGATCGATCGCGGCCGTATAAAATTTTTGATATTAAAAGTTAGACAGTTGGATTTGCGATGAAAAACTATTATGTAAGGAAAATGATGATGAAATAAGACTCAGACCCTACCGATACTTGTAGGATATGTGAAAATAAGGGTCAGATGGTGTCAATAGAATATTTCTTTATAATTCTTTGGGACTCTAAAGATCTAAAATAAAATGGACAAATTAGGAATTCATTAAAGGGTTAGAAATCTTCTTAGCAACTTTTAGAAAAGATAATCCAGTAAATATTAATCTATGGACAAGCCGGCCAATGTGACCACGAACTAAACAGAATCAACATGTTTAATCTTGTTCTGCTTAGTCAGATATTTTTTCCCTTCTCTACTCTGTTGTCATTTGCATTGCAGCTCTTTTTATTTATCTGGAAATTGATTATTTACATCTTCTTTATCTTTTAACTGAAAGGGATCGCAATGGAACGTTTTAAAGGTCTTCGAGTAATAACATAACCACAATCTTTACCTACCTACCTACCACTAGAACTGTTATACATAACTTTAGCAGATAAACTTACTCCCGATTACATTTCCTAAAATATATATTATTTCCATTTTCCTTTCGAAAGCCTACTGTAGGGGTATTAAAATGCAGTAAAGGTACAATAAATATTCCCATAAAAATAGTGCTAATGTCATGGTCAAATATGGCATGGTTTTTCAAATCATTTTTTTTTTTTTCGAAAAAAAGAATTTAAACTCTTTTTGCTTCGTTCTTGCATTTTAACCAAAACATTCACCAACAGAATATAAAATAGTTTTGAATCATACACTCATACACGTATGTAGTCCCCCCCTCTCTCTCTCTCTCACTCACTCTATCATACATGCCAATTTTTAAGGTTTTACAGTGATTTTTTTCGGGGCACAACAATAATATTGTTGTTATTGTAATCAAATGAAACCGAAGAAGTGTATGAATCATGGACTCTTTTGTTGTTGTTGTTGTGTTGAGAAAAAAACTGCAGTAAAAATAAAAAAATATTTAGGAAATTAAACAAAACAAAAAACAAAAAAGAACAATAACGATAACTAATAGTTATAGGGTCTCTGGGGGGGGCTGGAGGTTAAAGGAGTGATGGAAGAGGTTCTATATATGTGTTATTGGTCATACAAGAATAATTTCTTTTAAACATAAAGTACAACAAGTTGTGACAGTAGAAATTATCGTTGTTGATTGTATCTTAATTGTAACACCATTTCTATACATTTCCATTGTTCCCATAGAGGAGTATTGGGGGGTCACGAGGTTTTGCTAAGAGAAGAGGACACAATAATCAGTGTTTCATTTCAAGAACAAGATCACGAGGTTTTGCTAATTTTAAATTTTTTGTTAAACAACTTCATCATTATCATCATCTATATTCTCATAGAGGAGTATTGGGGGGTCCGGAAGTTTTGCTAAGAGAAGAGGACACAGTAGTCAGTGTTTCAATATAATAACAGGGTCACTAGGTTTTACTTTTTTAAATTTTTGGTAAAGCAATTTCATCAATAGAAGAGAACACAGACGACAGTCCACTTACAGCTGTACAAACTTAAAGAACAGATGCAGCAATTGTCTTATACAAATCTAGAATATATAGTTGACTCGCGGGAATCCCCACTTGGAGATTTTATACACATTAAGAAATTAATGTATACATCAAATGAAAGTGCAAATTTGCTGTATTCTATAATGAGAGTGAGATTACGGCCTCTCGTGTGGTCTATTATTTTGAGCACTTCCGTTATTGCTCTCTTCATAAGACTCTCTTCAAAGTGCGGGTTTCATGTGATATGTTAAATCGAAACAAACAACATTCCATTCTGACCCCACGAATCCAAAATCGTCTTCGGCGTTGATTCGAACGATTTGGCCGAACATTACAAATGATTTTTTTCCAATACTATTTCTCATCGTTTTGATAGCATATGGATTTCGCGTCAAAAATAACGGGTCCAGTGTTGAGGTAAAGATTTAAAAAACTAAATTTCTGATTTTATGTTTTGAGTTGAAGCGTATTCTCTTAAGGACAATCAGCTGTTTTCAAATCAAATGGCAATCAGAAGGTCTGAACTATAAGATGAGTGAGTTTAATTTTCCCATCAACTGTTTTCTAAAAGTTCGTGATCGATCTTGCTACATTTAGCCAAGCGTTGTCATAATGGTCGGTTATTTTGGGCCTTTTGATGATTACTCTTTTCAAAGTGCAGATTCCCTTTGAACCCACTATGTTTCCGAATAGTTTTTGAAGGTTATGGGCTCGTGTTAGATCGATAATTATGAATGTTTTTTCGCTAATTGCTCTTTTTATAGGAATAATTTTTACTCGGTCAAAATCCTCTTAAAACACCAGATCGAATTTCAAAAGCTAGTCCTACCAAATGTTGAGTCTAACCTTTTCGTTATAGATATTCAACTTAGGCATTAATTGGTATGGTTACATATGATTTTTAACTCTTGGATTTTTACCACCAGTGACTAGGCGATGCAAAAATTTCATCTTTTTTTAGCTTTAAAGCATCATTTCCGAAATCATTTTAAAGTCTCTTGACTTCAATTCATATGGGGCATATGAAGAAATTTCTTTACAAACATTCTCCTCAGTCCAAGATCACGAATGAAATTTCACAAATCGCAACGTGTATTAAAAAATTTTATTCATAGCACATTTTGACTGGCCCTGACCGTTATAAAATTTTATTTTATATTTGCGTTACATGGGAGTTACCTTCTCCTTACCTTGATCCTAACCGTCATACCTCTCTCCCTATCCCTATTGAAAATTTGTATAGCTTATGTTACGTTCGGGTATATGGGGATTATTTCAGCAACATCGGTCCAGTAGTTTAGCTGCCTATAAGTCTCAAACAAACAAAGAAACACAAATTAATTTTTATATATAAATTAAATCGACATTATTAACTTGTATACCCAATAAATTATCTATATAAATAAATCAAATATTTTACATTTCTCTTAGGAAACAGTGTAATTTATAACACTTGTTTTTCACGTGTTGAAGTTTTTCCTGCTTTAAAGTTCATTTAAAAAAAAAGCACAAACTATTAAGTCATCTTGGCCAACTAACCGAAAATAACTTTGAACCAATAACACACATACCAATACATTCATATGAATATTGAGTTTAATTTTTAAATTTAATATGTATTTTAAAATTCAAACTATATAATAAATTTTCGCCATTAAAGGCGAATTTATGTATGGATGTATGTGTTTGGTATGAGTAATAATATTTACAATATTTTAAAATGACATTAAATATCACGTGTTTGTTTGTTAAAAAAACTTAACTGAAACATTCCATAAATTCAAAATATTTTTATCTATCTATTTATCTATCTATTTATCTATCTATTTATCTATCTATCTATCTATCTATCTATCTATCTATCTATCTATCTATCTATCTATCTATTTATCTATCTATCAATCTATCTTTCTATATATTATCTATCTATCTATCTATCTATCTATCTATCTATCTATCTATCTATCTATCTATCTATCTGTTTATATATCTATAAGTTTCTCTATCTTTCTGTTTATCTGATTATCTATCTATCTATCTATCTATCTATCTATCTATCTATCTATCTATCTATCTATCTATCTATCTATCTATCTATTTATCTATCTATCTATCTATCTATCTATCTATCTATCTATCTATCTATCTATCTATCTATCTGTTTATATATCTATAAGTTTCTCTATCTTTCTGTTTATCTGATTATCTATCTATTTATCTATCTATCTATCTATCTATCTATCTATCTATCTATCTATCTATCTATCTATCTATCTATCTATCTATCTATCTATCTATTTATCTATCTATCTATCTATCTATCTATCTATCTATCTATCTATCTATCTGTTTATATATCTATAAGTTTCTCTATCTTTCTGTTTATCTATCTGTTAATCTATCTATCTGTTTATCTATCTATTTATCTTTAAAAATGTTTGCTGAAATTTAAAAAAAAATGATCCCCATGTGCCCGAAAGTAACATAGGCTATCAAAAAAGAGAAAGAGCTACCCCCATACAAAGCATATTTTGATCGTTAACTATCTAAAAGACTATAACAGCGAGAATTTTTAAATTTGTTTCTAATAATTTTTCAAGGAACTTTTTTATGAGGCAAAATATGAGACGGATAGGATCAGGAGAAGATGTAGCCCATACAAGTAAATATTGTTGAAGAAGATTCAAAGTGCTACACTTTATGAAGGAACTGTTTTCCTAGACAAAATGAAAATCGGATAGGATCAGTGGAGAGTAGTAGACTCCATACAAAGAAAATGTTGGTAATCGAATATCTAACGAACCGTGAACTTTCAAATTTGATCGCAATGAATTATTTGTTTTACTGTACCGAAAGAAGGGCGGATAGGATCATGGGGAAAATTATCCCCCCATACAAAGAAAAGGTTGATCATCGAATATCTAAGGATCTAAAATAGCAAAAGTTCCAAAATTCGATCTCAATCACTTCATCAAGAATTTGTTTAATTTGTTTATTTTGTTTGTAAAAGCGGGAGTATTGAAATCGATTATAATTTCCCAAATATGTTTTTTACTTGCTAAAATGTTGGACGGATAGGACTATGGGGAGGGGTATCAACCACTTTAAAAGGGCGAAAAAGTGCATTGGAATTTTGGGCAATTCCGTATATAAAAAAATCAAAATAGGAACCATCCCAGACCCCATAATGAATATATATTCTTGTGACAAATCAAAATCTGATTCGATTTAGCTACGCCAAATCCACAATAATTGTCAGAGCTCAATGAAATTTTTTCTGAGTATTTGTTATAGTCCTAAGAAGTTTCCTATTTAAAACCAGCAAAATCGGTTTAGTATATTCAAAAATATAGCGAGACATCTGAGGCAATCTCTTAGTTCAAACAAAAAACTTTCGCAAAATTGTCAATTATAAATCGACAAATTAGAATGATATTAAGTCATGTGAATTTCATTGTCATTCCAAAAATTATCAAAATCGATTCAATGGAAAAAATTATATCTAAAAATATAGCTGATTTTATTATTCATTAAGGTTTGTTTGCTACTTATAAATGTATACGTCTGAGAGTGTGTATGTACGAAATATAACGTATTTACTTCACACGCATTTGTGTTCGGTATAGCCAAATAAAGCATTATTGTTTTTCTTAAATTTTCATTAATAATTCCAATTCGAATTTCCTATCATTTTTAACTGTTTTTTTTTTATTATTAACAATATGGCAACACTTTTCTGATTTTCTAATGAACACAACCATCAGCTGTCACATGCATTTAGCATTTGACATTTGTGCATTACTTTGTTATTGTTTTTGTTGGATAAAAGACTTGTAATAAACTTTACGCATTTTTGTTTACATTTATTTATAGAAAAAGAATTTTATTTATCTGATAAGAATTTTTTGTTAAAAATAAATTAGAATTTATTTTAAAATAAAATAAATAACAAGTTTAAAGTGTTAATAAAAATTAGACAAAAATAATCATAAAAAAAATGTCAAGACGTCGAGTAAATGCTGGTTCCTATGAACTCCTAAGTAATGAAGAGCCCGAAAGGGAGCCAGATCAAACAGATGGCTTTATAGATGAACAATGGGTGGAACCACAAAGGAAATTCCCTTGGAAAACTATATTATTTATATTGTTTTTCTTTGTAGCCGGTGCGGTGAGTAACAATGAAGGTCATTCAACTTGTTTCGTTTATTTATGGAGTGAATGTTTTTGTTTTTGGCAATTTTTTTTATAGACTTGTTTAACATTTAGTATTTTGGTGTCATCTGGTGTATTTGATGAAAAATATGCTGATCGTGCTTGGCCTTTACTAATATTGGGTATATTAATGTTTATACCCGGTGGTTATTATGGTTATATATTATTGTGTATTTTCCTTAAACGTGATGGTTTTACTGTGGAAGATATACCCATGTTATAAGGGAATGTGGAAGAGAGTATTTTTTATATACTGTTTTTGAGCCAAAAACTGCCTACAGTTTATCTATACTTGTCATTTGTATTTAAGTTGAAAATTATTTATAAATTCTTTTTATAAAATATTTATATTTATTATGAAAAAATTTAAATGTATAATTATTAAGATGAACAAAATTTATATAAGATAATAAAAAATTAAACGGAATTACTAACGGCTTTTCAGAGTAGCCTACTGTATAAATCAACTTAAATCATCTCTAACGCTTCGTATACCACTTTCCGGATCGGTCTATAAATATCAGTCTATCTTTGTAAAGAAGGAAAAACATGTTTATTACACATATATTGAACCAGATACCCCCAACCGATTACAATGTCGTTGTTGTTTAGGAGCTGTAAGAAATAATGAACCAATTTTCGTAAAACTTGGCAAGACTTATTTATTGAAAATTTCTTCAAAACTTTTACTTTTTAGGGCTTTAATGAGTTAAAAGTCCCATTTCGGGATGACACTTGTATATGGGCTATATGAAGTAATGAAATCATTTCAATAGGCTTGATGTTAGGTTCAAAAAAGCTACAGTTACCAAAGATATTTAAAAAACTGCATCTTTTAATTTGAACACAATCTTAAATATGATGTCAGACGGATAAACTTCTTCGTTCTACTCACTAGTGTCTCTGAGTAGCGCAACATACTTAGTGTAAAGTTTTAAAAGAAATTTTAAAGATATTTTAGAAAAAAATTTTATATCAAAACCAAATCCCTATGATTTTGATTTTCAATTTATTTATTTTTCAATTATCAGTACTAAACTTTTATTGTTTTTGTGATATAAATAATAGAATTTTAGCGTTTTTGAGTTACTGGAACTTTTGTTGAAAAAGTCATAGTAAAAATATAGAGCTGGCTCTAATATCTTAAGGTGCAAATAAAGTTAAAATATTTAATGTAGCATCGGGGAGATCTCTTTAAGACCTTTTAAACGATACCCATATTGTTAATATAACTATGAAGCGAGAGAAATGGATTTACATATCAAAACTTCAGGTCCATATATGTCGAAAACTATTGAAGAGGGGAAGAAAACTTCGACATTGTTTTAGTTTTTGTATGGAGGACTTTCATAACATTTAAATTGCTTTTATTTTCATTTTGTTTACTTTCATAATTCTACTTAATTTTCCAACTCTGTGTTTAGAAAATGAACTTTAAATGAACTCTTGTGGGTAATTAGAGTTCATTATAACTATTGAAACATATTTTGACATTGCATTGTCTACGTCATTTGACGTTTACTAAATGACTGTTGATTTGTTGTTGTTGTTCCTATTGTAGCATATTGCACTTTTTTTATTGTTTAACCGAATCTGCCGGTCAATAATTCCACTTGTCAAACAAGCTTCCTTTTTTATTTCATTTTTAAATTATTTTTAAATAAAAACTTGTAAATTTTCTCAAGTTTAACTAAACATTCCTTTAAAAACATTATGTCTAACAATAATAATCAATGGGAAGTGGTTACCAAATCGAAAAAGCAAAAGAATTTGGAAAAGAAGGTAGTGGCTCATAAAGAAAAGAAAAAAGAGGAAGCTTTACAACCTAAACTAGAGGAAATATGTAAGTTAAAGTAAAATTAAGGATTAGACACATATAATCTCATTATTTTGTACTTGTTAGTACCTTCTCATCAGTATCACAAAATTATTACTGGACGAGGAGGTAAAGAGAATAATTCACCTGCCAAATCGAATGCTAGTTCTAAATCTAAAGGTTCTAAGGGCTCACCTAAAAAGAATAATAAACCCCCGGCTAAAGAGTCAACACATCAACGTGATTCTAATAAGAAAGCTAAAAATGAGGTTACTAAAGCACCCACTAAACCTAAAAGTTTGGAACAGGCTTTTAAAAATTTAACACCTGATGATTTTGCCTCGCATTTGGAACAACTTAAAATTATATATCCTGGCTCGAAATTGGCCTGGTTAAAAGAGGTATTTATAATTGAAATTTTTTGTCATTTGCATCTTGTACAAAATTAGTGTAAACCTAGAAATCAGTCAAAAGAAAAATACATATTCCTTAAGAAATTAAGGGAATGGTAATAATTTTTATTTGTTTTCTTATTTTTTATTAATAATATCTTTTTATCTCCGAATTACTAAATTTTCTATCTAATCTACATAAATGTTTAAAATACAGTCACGGGTATAAGTACAGAAACATTATAAGCTCAACGAAATATACTTCAGGACAAACATAAGTATTCTAATTTGATAATTAGAGGGTCGTAACTGTTTTACAAAAATCATAAATTGCTTGAAAGGTAAAACTAATCTTCAAATGCGAAGCGTAGCGATAGTTCACGTAAATAAACGGAAAGAGAATGTGAAAAAATATTAGTAAACAAGGAAACAAGTTCGTCCAAATATAACATCGATATAGCTTGCTACAACCTGAAGGTACATTTTTGTAAGAAAGTGCACACTTTTTTACAAAAGTTGAAGTAAATTTTTCTAAAAAAAAATCTTACTGGATAATGGATGAGGAATCGTATGTTTTGGTAGTTTTAGCAACTTCCTGGTCAAAAATTTTATATCGATGTTGCTCGAGGGAATACTGAAGAAAAGTTTCCAAAAAAAATCTTTAATATGGCGAGCAATATGCAGTTAAGCAAAAGAAACCTTTCATTTGGGCTCCACAAATATAGAAATATACATCAAGGAATGTTTAAAAAAACGACTGCTTCCATTTATAAGTCCTTGAGCGGTACAAGAACATTAACATGGTATTTGTACCACGAGATGCAAATCCTCCAAACTGCCTAGAGCTAAGGGCTCTTGTTAAAAGAGTTATTGTTTTTTTCCTTTAGATAACTGAATTTTTTGTATGGATAAACTATTATTCTAAAATATCGCAATATTTAAAAATTTTCATGTTATGTCAACTTTCATTTTATGTCTATTCTTATATCCGTGACTGTAAAGAGTACAATTTAAAAATCAAAAATGTTGAAATATGATTGGAATAAAAATCTTAATTGAGAAAACGATAAAAAATTATGATTGTTAAATATTACATGAAAAATTATCAGTTTAACAAACATCTTCAAAACTAACCTTAAAATCCGTAGTTGTTTATAATCTCCAGGATCAAATTAATGCGTTTTCTATATTTTCAATATATTCCCATTTTTCTTTTTAGCAAATTTATTATTTTAAATTTTTTATAATTCAAAAAATCAACTTAATAATAATTTATGTTTTTTTTTTTTGTTTTGAAAACTTGATGAATAATTTTATTTTGAAACTGTCAATTTTATTTTATTATTTTTAATTTTTAGATTGCCAACTATTTAAATTCCAATTTACCATTTGAATGTGATCCCGTATTTTCTGGTAAATCCATATCATATCCAAGCAATTTAGCTTCACCTGCCTTTAAACAAGCTGTACTTGATTTTCTTTCATCTGAGGGTGAAACAAATCTAGAGTACTTTTTCCATTATACTCTATTGGAGAGTATGTGTACGGAATTAAATAAAAATTTACCTGTTGTTGGGTATAAGGTAAATTATTTTTTGAATCTTATTTAAGTAAAATGAGTCTAAATTTGTTCTATCCATTAGTTTCTATTACAATTAATTGCTCAAAATTGGCCGCAAATATGTTCTAATAAAATGGCCAATACCGCCATGTTAAGAGACTCATATCAAAATCGCAGTAATATATGTTTAAGTATATTATGGGCCATAGGTCAGGGTGGCTATCAAAATTTAATGGAGGGTATTAAAGGTAAATATTAAAATCATACTCGTATGAAAAATAGATTTTAAATATTTGATTTTTTTATTTTTTAATTAACTTTATAAAGTCTGGCAAAATTTAATGCTGCCCAATTTAACTATGAAAAGCTATAGTCGCTTTATTTGTGAATATATTGAAAAAGTATTAAATACCGCCATTGATCAACGTTTAAGTATGAATCAAAATGAATTTTTTACCACCTATAATGTTTTAAAGGCTCAATACCCCCATTTGCCTAGAGAATGCCAACAGGCATTACAACGTAGTTCTTCGTTATTTTTGGTAAGTTTAAAATTAAATTTTAACTTAAATGTTTAAATTTTTAAAATCGATTTTGTTTTATTTTAGCAAAAATATATTGTTAATACCACCAGTCATGCCAATCTCTTTGTTAATTTGTTAAGAGATAATGAGATAAATGGTTGTTTATCAGCTTTATTGCATAATGATGATTGTTTTAAAGTTTGGAAAATGAATTATAAAAAACAATTAGTCCCAAGCATAAATTTATTAAGAAAATTAGGTAAGTTTATGTTAAGGAGTAAGATCGAAAAATTCTTAACGTACATTTTGTTAATAAAAACGAAACCACTTAACGTACAGATTTATTTTTTATTTGATTAAAATTATTATTACAATTTACCAAAAGAATTTTTTCTACAGTTTAAATTACAAGCGATTAACTTTTACCATTACCGTTTTTATAATGTTTTAAAATCTACCACACTTTTGGACACTCTTTTTGTGCTCTTCGATTTTATTTTAACAAGAACCCATAATCTCGCTATTGACCTTAACTCCGGGCAGTTTGGAGGATTTGCCTCTCTTGGTACAAATACCACATTTTTGTTCTTGTAGTACTCAAGGGTTTGATTATCATAGTGAAAAGATGCTAATTTAGACCAAAAAGAAGTGAACACATTATGAAGTCTTATGAATTTAAGCAGTCTGTTGTAACAAATGATTGGCTTCTTTTGTCGCAACTGCATATTGCTTCCCTCTATAAAATCTTTAACTAGGAAATTGCGAAAAATCTGCCATAACAACGTTTCGTCATCCATTATACAGCAAGAATATTTTTTAAAAAGCTTGACTTCAATTCTGTGCGGTTTTTGACCATTAAATTTTTAGCAACGTTGCTGTTAGGAACGTTTTATGCTTTGAAAATGTATAAACCTGAATTAGCTTTAAATTTTCGTACCAACATGTGGACCATTCCTTTTACCTGAACCATGTTTTCTATCAACGGACAAGTTCTCCTGGCATTATTTAATAACTTTGGAAACAGTTTCACGGCAGACCTTTGAATGTTTTGTCAACTTTTTTATTTTAATCAGATTAATAATACATTCATTTGTTTTATATTAAACATAATAACTGACTTGTTTTATGAAGGCAATTTGATTTAAAAAAATATTTAATGAAAATCGTGTGTTAAGAATTTTTCAGACTCATTCCTTAAAATATTTTCTTTATTAAAATTTTTGATTTAAGACTTTCTTAATTCACCTTTATTATATTGTGGTTTCCAAATTTTACATAATATTTTCAATATTTTTTTAGAAACTGAACTTTTTGATAGCGCCACCTCCTTGGCCATGTCGACGAAATTTCAAACTTTTTTGAATGAAGCCAAAATTTTAAATGCTGAAATCAAATGTAGTAAGAAACCAGATCCAAATGTTGATATACTAATAGAATTAATAGAGGTAAGTTTAAATTGATATGAAATCTAATTCCGATCATTGCAACTCTGTATTTTAAAAATGTTATGCGTCATTTGCACTGTTGCTGTTGTTTGTTTCTTTTTATAAAATTTGAATTTCCGTAGAAAAAATATTTTATACAAAAAATAGTTTAACAAAATATTAAAAATTTGGAACAGTGTTTTAAATGAAAAATGAAGTTTAAATAAATGTGTAACTTCCCAGTTAGTTCTATTTCAGTGAAAATTTTTTGAGCTTGTTCTTAGTTTATGTTTCAATTATTTTAGTCGATTAAAAAAAGGATTCGATTATTTGAATATAACAATCAAATCAAAATAGTCGAACATCGTGAATCGATTATTCACTACAGTTATTGATCATAAAACAGCAATAATTTTCGAAGTTCCATATCTTTGGTACTAAATATGTTAAGGGTAACAAATGCTAGCTTGAAATGTGAAATGAATGGGAGTACTGTTTTTACTTTTGTAAAAAAGTCATAGTAAAATATCACAATGGGTTCTATATTCTAATAGTTATAAGATAAGATAATAAGAATAATTTAAATATCGTTCAAAAGATATTTTTGCGATTTTTCAAATGATATCGATATTACTACCAAACATTAAACGAAAAAATTAATCTGTGTATCGAAATTTCAGATATTTATATTTTGAAATCTATCGGAAAGCGAACGAAACTTTCTATTTTGTTATATTTTTGGTACGGAGGGCTATAATAATATAACAAAATGTTTGAATTCAGGAATCTAGTTAAAAGTCACTTGTATGTTGAAAAAAAGCGTTATTTATTTACTTTAAAATACAACTCTGTTCATATGACATTTCATTTGCTCCGGCAACTCTTTGTTGAATAATGACTTTTCTTATCAAGATGTTCATTGCCTATGTGTTGTGTTCATTTTACATAAAAAACTAGTTTATTTTCGAAAGAAGACGAGACACATTTATTTTTTTTTAGTGACTAGCTGCAATTTGTGAGAACAACGCCGCCGTTTGTTTAAGCGACGACAAGAAAAGAATAATAAAAAGTGAAATAGAATTGGTACAAAAAAATTCCTTTAAAAAATATTAAATTATTTAAATTGAGTTTTTATTGGAAATAAGTTTCATATAACATATAAATTTAAAGCTAAAAATGTCTAACATTATTTGCCACAAAAAAAGAAATGTGCAACGTGTTTATTTTCCCGGAAAACAAAAAAAGTTGAAGATTGACTTTTTCCTATAGATTTCCGAAAAAAGTAGTGTATATACGACGACGAATTATAAAATTGTTGGAAAAAAGAAGAGACGAAAAGAAATGAACACAAAAAGTAAATTTACTTTTTGGTCTACGTGGAAACAAATTTCTACATTAAATTTGTGTTGTCTGGTATTTAAAAGCCGGTTTATTGAAAATTTTATAATAATTAATATAATTTTATTATTTTATGTTTAGTTGTGTTTATGCTGGTTTATGAATTAAAACGACACGTATTAAGTTTATTTTCATTTTTGAAGGGGGGTGTGGTGTGTGTGTATGTTTATTATAGCCGTCTTTTCCTTTTTATTCTACATTCCAACTCCATTGCATACATTTGATGTGATGTGTGATATAGTGTATGTTTGTGTGTGTATAAATATTTGTGTTACCTCTTTGAAGGAGATGCCAGATTAACTGAGAAGCAATTGGAAATTTAATAAGAATTTTAATATTAAATAGTCCTTTAACTAGACAAATAAAAAAGCATCACTACTCCTCTAGCACATAAATGTTCCATATTCTATATCTAGTGATGTTTTTAGATATGGGTCTAAATAGTTAGTTTTAAGGATAGTGTCCTGCAAATATCGCTCATGTGTCCATTTCTGATCTTATTGTGTTACCCGTATTGTGCACAGTAGCATATTAAATAAAAAAACTATCTCTAATCAGAACACAGTGCCCAGTTATAATTGGCACCCGAATTCTAATATGTATCACATTTAAAGCATATATTCTCTGAATATCGTACTTTGGTCAAATAACGCGGGAATCCAACAGGTTAACTTAGGTAACTATCTCGCCTGCGCTATCCCTATTAGCTTTTCAAAGCGCCTCCTATAGCATACTAGAGCTAGTTCATGATTGAATCAATATGCTTTATGCAAACTTATCAATACCATGCTGCCGCGAAGTAAGACGTTGCATTTTTTAAAGGCAGCATTTCTGTAACTGCCACTTCTACACCACCTTTCTGATTGCCATAAACTCTTGGACTTAAACAATGAGAGATCTGGAGTTAAATCTGAACTAATACACAATGAAACACTTTATACAACAACAAATTTATTCTCTATTCTTTTATATCATTTTTTTCTATCTTTCTTTTATTTATCTAATTTTCAATACTTGATCTTTGCGCAAAAATTTTTTATTTGAATTTTTAATTATAAAATAATTATTATATTTTATCGTCTTCACTCACACAAATTTAAAAAAATGCCGGCCGGTAAAATTTGTTATTGTTATTTCTCTTCTGTTTATTTTTACAAAAAAAAAGTAAATCAAATTTCATTTATAATAAACTCAGTCATGGTAATTAATTCATCAATATAAAATAAACTAAATTATTGTCTATAACACAATGAGGCCTCAAAATTACAAAATCTGAAATTGAAAGCAAGAACAAAAATGCACAATACATAATTTTTTATTTATTAAAGAGTGAGATCGAAAAATTCTTAACACATATAAAAACGAAAACATAATAACAGTTTATTTTCTTTATTTGATTGAAATTATTATTACAATTTACAAATATTCATTAGTACTGTAATTTTGATTTTTTTTCGAAAAACTTCCATTCATGTGGACACATTATGAAGTCTTATGATTGGAAGCAGTATTTTTTTAAACATTCCTTGATGTTAATTTCGGAATTTATAGAGCAAATGATTGGCTTCTTTTGTGGCACCTGCATATTGCTTGACATACCAAGAACGTTTTGGGAAATTTTGACTATTTTGGGTCCTATACATTTTTTCAACATACCCTCCAGTATAAATAACATAAAATTTTTGACCACGAAGTTGTGAAAAATTTTCCAGTACATATTTTTCGTCATCTATTATGCAACAGGAATATTTTCGAAAAAAAACTTTACTTCAATTTTTGTGTTCTGTTTTTGTTCTCTAAATTTTGAGCATTGTTCTTGCCAGAAACTTTTTGAGCCTTGTATGTTTTTTAACCTGTA
The DNA here is from genome assembly GCA_004302925.2 of Cochliomyia hominivorax. Lineage (NCBI taxonomy): Eukaryota > Metazoa > Arthropoda > Insecta > Diptera > Calliphoridae > Cochliomyia > Cochliomyia hominivorax. The sequence continues at coordinate 21,100,892 of PYHX02000158.1, forward strand.
TTAGCTTTAACTTTTCGTACCAAATAGACCCAGCACTGAGCTAACCAAGTTGCTTTTCCACCAATAGTGTTGGGAGCATATGCTTTCTATTTTTTGACTTTAGAAACATCATGTGGACCATTCCTTCTGCCTCAACCAAGTTATTCCGGTATTGCTTAACGGCAGACCTTTCAATGCATGGCCAACTTTTGGTGAACCAAGTCGGATTTTGCTGAAAATATTCAATAATTCTAGAACGTCTTTCTTACTAGTCGCTCTTTTTAATCAGATTAACAGTAAAGTCATTTGTTTGACATTAAACATAATAACTGACATGTTTTACAAAGGCAACTTGCTCAAACAAAAGAAATCAAATAATACTTGGGTTATAAGTTTAAATGAAAAACACGTGTTAAGAATTTTTTCATCTCATTCTTTATAAGTAAATTTTAAGAAATCGTATGGAAGTACATACATTGTATGTACATATATTCATGCAATATGTGTGTGAGGTAATAATTTGTGCTCGTTTGTTTTTTTTTTTTTTTGTTTTTTGTTTTTTCTTTTTTGCAAAAAATAGGTATAATTAAATAAGGAAACTAAACAAAAATTTTGCAAAACATTAGAGATTTTTTGAAACTCATGCCAGATATGCTACAATTACGGAAGACCCATAAAACAAAAACATATTTTAATGTACACTGTGGTTCAGTTCATTGCTTTATAGTGGCCTTACTCCACAGATGCGTGTATGTGTGTACTTTCTGTACATTTAATATGAATGGTCATCATCATAATTTAAAATAAAATATATAAAACATTTGAAATGATGTTGAAAAATGTTGCATATATGCCACGTGTTGAAATATTGCTTTTTGGAGACAGGAAAGGAAAGAAAAGGAAAAACTAAAAGAGAGATTTTGAAATTAAAACCCACAAGAGAGGTGAAAACTTTTCTTTAATTATATTGTTGCCTAGAGAGTTTCAACGCCCAACAAAAAAAGGTGAAAATAGAAAGAAATTATAAAGTAAACAAAAAGGTTTTGTGTTCTTTTGTTTGTTTTTTATTTAAATAGTTTTTAGTTGTTCTTAGTTTGGTGACGTTGACCAAATATACTTTTGGATTAGTATGTGTACGTAGACATGTGGTGAGAATAGAATAGATTTTTTTAATTGTTTAGAATTGGAATCATAGATTTTTTTTGTTTAAATCCATGGAACTTTATTTAAAGTATAGAAACATTTATGGTATAATGTTGGAAATTTGAAACGTACTAAAATTAGTTCGTATTGAAGGTTTCAGAAAAAAATTCAAATTTTAAGAGAACTAAAATTTTCGAATGAAATTAATATTTTTGTATAAAATTAATCTTTTTGCTCGGAATTGAAATTATCGTTTGAAACCATATTATTTTCGTTCAAATTTTAATTTTAAATATTTTTCAATGTTCTAATTCCTAATCACAAAGTAAATTTATATTAAAAAGTTATAATGTTCATTAAAAATAAATAAATAATTAAAATATTCATAAAAAATAAATAAAAAATTGAAAATTAAAATTTTCGTGTTTATATAAAATTTTGACTTTTTGTGAATATTTTGAAATTTATAAAAAATTTGAATTTTTGTAAAAATTTTGATTTTTATCAAAATATTGATTTTATAAAAAATTTAATATTTGCAAATATTTTTTTATAAATTTTCAATTTTGTTCAAAAATTTTAACAAAAATTTTAATTTCGAAAGAAAATATGAATTTGAACGACATTTTAAATTCTCTTTATTTTGAACAAAAATTTAAATTTGACATGAAATTTTTTAATAAAAAAAAATCACATCTTATTACATCATATTTTGATTTTTCTCGAAATTGTAGCTTTTCAATGAAAATATTATTATCGGAATTTTATTACATTTAATTTCACTTTTCAACAAAGTTACACGAAATTTTCTATTTTTAAAAGGCATTTTCAATTTTATTTCACCATATATTGCTAATTATTGCTGCAAGATCATGATAATTACAATTCAGTGCATTGCAGGCTCTGTAATTATTTGTGATATTTAGAAGGGTATGAGGCCTACAAGAAATAATAGACTGAAGCTCATATAATTTTGTAAAAACCTTTTTATATTTAGAAATTTTATGCGCCTAAAACTCTATTTGGGGGGGGGGGAGTACATTTGTACGGAGCCTATATCGAAAAATGGACCAATTAAAATCTATTTCTATAGGTATTCAGGAAGTGGTTCTGAATCGATTTAGTCATGTCCGTTTGTCCGGCTGGCTTACAAACATCTGCACAAACGAATTATACATACCCCCACCAAATTGATGGTGACCTGTAATTTTATCGTTATGTTTATGACATTTGGGAATCATTCGGTCAGTTGAAAACATAAAACATAAGGATATAGATCGACTGAACCGATTTCGTGCTTTATATTAAGAACAAACTTTGAAACAAAGTGATTATAATTTGTTAGAGCCTAATTTATCAGAGAAAATAGCGACAAAAAATATATTATGCCAAACACATATTGAAAATAAAGCCTGAATCTAGACTGAGTGCGGTTACAATGTTGCCTACATTATTAATTCAAGAAAATTGATATTTCCCATTGAAGAAACTTTCCGAAATATTCTTGTGATAGAGATATAAATTTTTAATCGCTAAGTTCAAAATTTGATATCTCGGTGTTACTTATTACTTTATATTTAATTTCGAATAGTTCATCTTTATGTTGAACTCATTTTAAGATTCGTGTTAAGAAGTGTTGTCCATCGAAGCATTTTATTGCTCACGTACAGCGATATTTAAAAAATTGCATTTGCTATATGATTGCATTTATATATTATTTGAAAACAAAATATAGTTTATTTTGTTGCTTATTAATTGGACAAAATAAACAATATTATCAAAATTTAGGCAAAACAAAAATAGAAAGCTATCAACCTTTCTATCTTAATTCATACAACTCAACTGAACTCACCAATCACAATTGAAACACATCATCATTTTTATTTAAAAATTTAATATTAAAGCAAAAATTTTGAGTCTTGCATTTGTTATTTCTATTATTTTTTGTTTTGTTTTTTATTAAAATATTAGTCCATTTTTTATGTTTTGTATACAATTTATGGGTACTTAATAACCAACAGTTACTGATAACAAAGAAATGTCCACGTCAAATTTTTTTTTAATTTTAAGCTTGATAATCAGTTTATTTTCAAAATATTTTATAGAATTTCTAAACGACTTCTTTTTTGCTGATTTGTTTTAATTATGTATGTCAAGTTTGTATTTAAGTGCCACACTTTCATTTATTAAGTAGATTTATTATTTAAGGTGTTTTTTTCTATTTGACACTTAATAGTTCAATAATATAGTTTAAATTTCAAAATAATCTATAATTAAATACTTATATTAAACGATCAGTCAATCATTTAATTTGCTTTTATTTGTTTACACTTGTTCTAACAATGGGGGAGATAGAAGTATTCTTAACATACATTTTAATTACTAGTGCTGAAATTTTGATCCTCTTTCGGAAATCCATTAATATTTTTATAGTGCTTCATGTGACATTGCTCAAACAGGTAGTCCATCTCGGTTTTAAATCTACCACACTTTTGGGCGACTTTTTGTTATCCATGGTGATAGGATTCCAAGTCAGGCCAAAAATTTGTGGACACAGGAAGTTTTATAAATAGAAGCAACCTTGATGTGAATTTTGGTATCTATAGAGCCCATTGTAACAAATAATTAGTTTCTTGTGCCTCAACTACATATTGCTTGTCATACCAGGAACGTTTTTGGTAATTTTGAATGATTTTGGGTTCTAACATTTTCTTCAGCATACCCTGGAGCATCAGCAATATAAAATTTTTCACCTGGGAGTTGCGAAAATCTGCCAGAACATACGTTTCATTCATATTTTTAAAAAAAACTGAGCTTTAAATTTTTGTGCTTTGTTTTTTACTTTTAAATTTTTAGCAGCGTTTCTATTAGGAACTTTATAAGCTTTGTACATTTTTAAAACTGCATTAGCTTTAACTTTTCGTACCAAATAGTTTGAGTACTGATCTAACCGCCGGGCTGATTTCCTTCCGTTTGTGATCAATTTTTCATTTTTTTGCTTTAGAAACATAATGTGAACAATCTATGGTTCTCCTGGTACTTTTTAATAACATTAGAAATAGTTTGACGGCAGACCTTTGAGTGCTTTTTGTGGGAACAAGTTTAGTTTTGTTTAGAATATAAACAGATAAACAATACGTATATTCATAATGTATATTCATCACATAATATATATTTTTAAAAAGATGACTTGATAAAAGAGAATCAATGTTTTATTGAAAAGCGTGAGTTAAGATTTTTTCGATTTCACTTCTTATATTAAATTATTTAAATAGGTACATCTTTTCAAAGATTTAAATATCAATTTATATTTTTTTGTAATTCTATACACCCCAAGATAATAAAAATCTCTTCTTTATGCATTTCATGTTCCAGCTTGAGATTGAAATTTTGTATCTTTAATATTTATTATTTATTCTCTGTTGTACATTTCACAGCATGTTCGTTCTTCATCTTCAGATTATTTTCTTCTTAAGTAATAAAAAAAACTTTATTTTTTTATAAACCAAAGTTTAATTTTTGTGTAAAAGTAATAAACAAACAACCCAGAATAGATAACATCTTGTAATCAGTCATTCACTCTCTATTTTATGTCTGCCTAAGAAATTCAATAATGGAAAAAAGGAAATTATATAAAAACAACAAGAAAATATTACCCTATTAATGAGTATGGTGCTAAAAGGTCATACAGGAATGGGAAATTTAATATAAAGAGGAATTAATTACGAAGCCTCAACTAAATCTGGCTGTTCGCCTTTCAAATTTATTTTTATATTCTACACCACTATAGGTTATTGGGTATTAAGGAGTGAGATCAACAAATTCCTAACGCATGTTTTTAATTAAAACTTTTAACCTAAAAATTATTTGATTTTTACAAAATTTTTGAAATATTTTCAAATTATATTATATTTTTAATATAAAATGTTGGTCCTACAAAAAGTTATCCAAGCGTTCAAAGGTCTGTCACCAAAATGTTTTCAATATTATTAAACACTACCGGCAGAACTTGTCCGTTGATAAAAAAACCTGCTTCTGGTAGAATGAATGGTCCACATGAAGTTTCTAAATCCCAAAAAATAGAAAGCATTTTCCAAAGAATTCCCAACTCTTCCGGTACTCAAATTATTTGATACGAAAAGTTAAAGCTAATGCAGGTTTAAAAACATACAAAGCTCAGCTCAAAGGAACGCTCTTAAATGGATGACAAAACGTATGTTATGGCAAATTTTTTGCAACTTCTTGCAATATGCAGTTGAGGCAAAAGAAGCCAATCATTTTTTACAATGGGCTCTATAAATACCGAAATTTACATCGAGAAATGTTTAAAAAAAGACTGCTTCCATTCATAAGACTTCTTCTACCTAATGTGCACAGTTATTTTTGGCCTGACTTGGCAACCTGTCAATATTGGCAATCAAGCCCTTAAGTGGTACGAGTATTACAAAGTTGATCTTAACTGGCTAAATATTTATATATAGAATTGTATGAATTTATATCTCTATAAGGTTTTTTGAAATATTCAAAATTTCCATCTCTGCTTCATTCAAATAAAGCACTTGCAACAAATCACTCTATTCTTGGCACCAGCCATAAGAGTTGAATGATTTGGAGGCAAACAAAAACTGAACAAGTTTCAATCAGATGTTAAGTTGTATATTCGGCTTTAGCTGCTGGTATAAATTTTGCTGTGCATTGAGGCGAAAAAAAGAAATTCAGAAAAAAACAATAAACTTAAATAATAAGAATATTAATATGCATAAAATGTATACACAACTAAGTTTATTGTCAACAACAAAAACAACTAAAAATCAATAATCACAAAAAAATATTCATTCTACTTATTAACATGTTTCCTTTTTTCGAAAATATATAGAAAACCAAAAAAAAAAAAACTATAGAAATTTCTATTGGTAAAACTTTGCTTAAGGCTACTGGAGGTGCTGTTAGACTTGTTGGAAGATTAAATTAAGCGAAGAATTATTAAAAATTTAAATACAATTTTAAATAAATTATAATTTGATGAGATACGGGTTTACCGTCATAAATCATTTATCAAAAAGAGTTATTGGAAAAAATTTGATTAAAATGTGTTTTACTTTCACAAAGTTTTTGTTTTGTTAATTATAATGATTAATTATTAATAGCTATATAGTACTTTGTAGTAGTTCCAAGTTCATTGTACAATGTCTTATCTATAAAGATTATTGGTTATTTAAATATATAAATTATTTTGTTTTATTATATTCTTTGTAAACTTCAACTCTTTAAAGATATTAATAATTGTAGCAATATTCTGAACATTTTGGAATTGTGGCAATATTATTACATTCTTCTATTTGTAGATAATTGTCGTATGATAAACATGTATATTGCTCTATTGTTTATTTGCAAGGGTTTTGCATTATTGCATTTATGTTGTTGTGAATACTTTTATTACATATTTTACTTTCTTTAGTTGTAAACACATCGAAAGCACTTTCAAAGTTCAACAACTGAAAAATGATTATAAAATAATTACAGAAAAATTTTACAAATTGAAACTCTGACAAATTTAAAATTAGAACCTTTGGTTACAATTTCTGGGCAATTTTTCAATTCTTTACTATAATTATAACTGATCTTTGCTTATTGAAAATTTGAAAACCCAAATTAAGAGTCTCATTTATATATGAGATATTTGAAAACTATTTCGGCCAGTTGTAACTGAAATGAATTAGAAATTGTAATAACGATATCTGTATTGATTGATCTCTTTTAATAAAGGGGCTTGTCTACCATAGTGACAAGATGCCTAGTCAGACCAAAAAAAGTGGACACAATGAAGTCTTATGAATGGAAAGAAAATTTTTTGTAAATATTATTTGATGTAAATTTCGGTATTTATAGAGCCTGTTGAGACAAATGATTGGCCACAAACGGAATACTACTTGCATGGTAGACCATTTTGGGAAATTTTAATTGCTTTCGACTCCTTAAATTTTCTTCTAAATTTCCTGGAGCATCAGCAACATCAAAGTTTTGACCAGATGCAAAACATCTGCCAAAACATACTTATTGTCATCCGTTATGCAGCGAGTATTTTTTTTAGAAAACTTGACTTCAATTTCTGTGATCCCTTTTTGGTCTCTAATTTTTAGTAGCGTTCCCGTCAGCAACTTTTTGAGTCTTGTTTGTTTTTTAACCTACTTTTGTACCAGATGTGTTAGGAGCCATTTGTTGGCTTTAGAAATATCATATGGTTTTTTTCCTCTATATAAACCAGGTTTTCTATCAACCGACAACATGATAACATGATCAAAATCAAATAATATTGGGGGTTAATTTTTCCAATTTCATTCCTAAAAAAATCAATGGTTTTCTTCAGGCTATTTTTGAACTACAAACAGAATTTTGTTACAATTTCCGAACAATCTTAGCATGCAATTTATTTCAAAAATGTTCCTTTATATCTGTACTAAGCTGTGTTGGTATTTTTTGAACAACGTTTAACTACACTAGGGTTTATGTGTATGTATGTATGTATGTATGTATGTATGTATGTATGTATGTATGTATGTAACGTATGGACTTCAAAACGGCTGGAACAATTTTAATAAAATTTTCACAGAATGATTCCAATATACCTGATAGTAACACTATAATAAATTCCGATAGCATAAGGGAGAGAAGCAGCTCCTACTACCCCGAGAATTTTCCAATTTTGGTACCATTTCGTTTTTTAATTCACGTCGTGTTTTGGGAAATTTCGTACGATATCTAAGACTGAAAAGAGCTTTTGTGCAGCAAATCGCGCAAATCAAAAGTCAATGATTTATATATTAATTACTAATTTTATTTTTCCAATAAAAAAATTCATTGAAGATTTTAAAGGAACAATTAAAATAAAATTATCTTAGACTTTGCTTAAATTGCCTTTATTGAAAAAAAATTTTTAATTTTAGTATTAAATTATTATTAAAATTTTTAAAAATAATTTAATACTAAAAGAAAGTGTTAATCAATTTTAAACAATTTTTTCTATTTATGAAGTGTGTGAAAGTTTTTTTCTTTTTAAATAAAATCTTAAAACATGTTGCTCATTTCTTTTAATTAATAACAAACCTGCATTAAAAAAAACTCGATTTAAATAAAAATCACCATAAATGAATTGTTTTAATTAAAACAAAAGAAATATATATATTTTTCTTTCTCCTCGTTAAGTTTTAGTTAAGCTACAAAAGTCTCTTAAATTTTTTTATAAAGATTATTCAAATTTTGATATTCAAATTTTAAATAATACAACTTTTTTAATAAAAAATTAAAAAAAAATCTGAACAAAAAGAACTACAATAATGGCACAAAATTCCAAAAGCAATAAGAACAAACAAAACAAACAACAGCAACCAGCTGGTAAAAAGGTAAAAAAATCTCTTATAAATTCCAAAGAATTCTAAAGAAAACTAGTTTATTTTCTAGTCTAAAACATTTCTAGAAGTTCTAATTTTCTAATTCTATTACTTTTTATTTATTTTCTATTGAAGAGTGTACAGGAGAAAACCGCACAACAAAAGAAGAAACAAACCACAGAACAAAAGAAAAAAGGTTGCGGTTGTTGTAAATGGGCTTTAGGTAGCATAGTACTTGTTGCGTTGATCGCCGGTGCTCTTCTATACGATACCGAAGTAAATGGCAAAGGTGTATTTGCCAAATCAGCCACCGGTAAAGTTTTACAAAATGCCGGTGTTTTGCCACATGTTGAAAAGGGATGGTATTTCACAATGAGTAACGCCGCTCGTGGTTATAAATGGGCTGAAAAGAATTTACCACCTTATACTAAGCCATTCTGTCAATTGGTTTGTGATATCTCGAAAGTGGTGCGTAATGCTGCTTGTAATGCATTTACCGCTACAAAAGATTTATTTAATGCCAAATATCCAGTAGCTGCTGACTTCGTAAGTTGTTGATTTATTATCTTATATTTCTATATGTATTTTTTTTATATTATTTTAATGACTTTTGATCATAGAGAATTGTATTTATGACATCACCTTTAACAATCTTTAACAATCATATTAATCACCTTTTTTTGTAAAATTTTTTTTTAAGTTTTCTTATTCTTTTCTCTATCTGTTTTCTTGTTTTATTTTTTTTTTCAATTTCACATACGAGTTTTTAATTTCTATTAAACTCAATCTAAGTTTTTTGACCTTTTCTTTCTATATAATTTCAAAGTTGTTTTTATCTATGTTTTTATATTTTGTATTTAGCTTTTGCTAAAATGCGTTTTAAAAATTATTTCATATTTTTCGCAAGCTTTTTCTATATAAAGTTTAGTTTAGAAATTTTAAATGTAAAAAGTTTAGTTTAATAATTTTTGAGAAATTATTATTAGTGTATTCGAAAAATACGCTTTTCAAAAAAACCCGGTTTCGTATACGGTTTTATGTTAAAAATCTGTTGACCGGTTTTTGTTTGATTATTATTTTATTTATAGAAAAAAATATTTAATAGAAATGTAGAGTTTAACCAGTAAAAACATATATCGTGTGATAGCATTTACATGAAATAAAGTAAAAATAATGGTTCCATATCCAGACAACCATTTTAAACAAATTTCATCAAATTATCTTGACACTGTATAATGTCCTAAATGAATGGGATGGCAGAATATTCTAAAATAATGCTGAATATAATAGTAAAAGCTTAAAAGTTAATAGACTGAAAAAACCGGCATGTGGAAAAAATCGAATATAGAAATTATTCGAAACCGATCAATTTTCTGAAATGCAAAAAACCGGTTTCGGTTTCGATTTTTGAATACACTAAGTACCACTTTTAAGTATATAAGTTAAACTTTTAAGTATATAAGTTCGACTAAGAATCACTTTCTGAGTTGATTTAACAATGTCCGTCCGTCTATGTGGCTTTCTGTCCATATAAACCTTGTGAACAAAATGCAGATTGTAATTCTAGAGATGTCTTGATGAAACATAAAATGCGACACTATTTTCGCTTAAGGACATTGGCCTATTAAAATTGGTGTTGATAAGTCCTTTATGTCATCTTGTCCCCATACAAATATTCTTTCCATAATAAAGCATTCAAATCATAAAAGGCCCCAAATAAAAACCAATTTCGACAAAATTTGTCAGAATCTTATATACAACTCCTCTTCCAAATTGTACCGCACATACGTAGATATTCTAATAACAATTTTAATATCTGCGTTTCTAGAATTATTCCACATAAAATATCATCAAGAACATTTGATCACAAGACTAAGAAAAAATCGTGTTTAATTAAGTACCGTTAAATTCGGTAGGAAAGCAGTCCGTCTAGCTCAGTTCAAGGATTATTTGGTACGAAAAGTTAAAGCTAATGCAGGTTTGAAAACATACAAGGGTAAAGAACTCCTGATATGAACGCTAAAATTTAGAGGCCAAAAACACGGCACGGAAACTGAAAAATACACTTGCTGTGTAATGGATGATAAAGTTTATTTTCTGGCCGATTTTTTCTGGTCTAAAATTTTATGTTGCTGATGCCCGAGGGAATGTTCAAGAAAAGTGTAGTACCCAAAAGCAGTGAAATTTGCCAAAAAGTTCTTTGTTATAACTTTCAAAGAGCTGCAGAAATACCAAGAGAGGCAAATGCTCCAAACTGCACGGAGCTGAGGTCATTGAAGAGATATTGGCTCTTTAAAAAAAAGAATTGAAGAGCACAAAAAAGGAATTTCATTTTAAAGGAAATGGATTACCTGTTCAAGCAAATTGACAAAAAGTACTATATGAAAAGTAAATGGAAGGATTTCAGAGAGAAAAGTTCAGAATTTCATCTCTAGTGATAAAAACTTTATAATAAATAAAAATAAAAACTTTATAAAAATAAATAAAAAATTAAAACTGTAAGCTTAGTGGTTTAGTTACCTATTTGTAATTTGTTCCTTAGTTAACTATTTGTTTTTCAACATGGTTTAGCTTGTATGACAATCAAAATATCAAACAAAATCTTGAATATTTTTGTTTTTTCTTATAGTTGGAACAATATGTACCCGGTTTACCCAAGAAAATTGAGAACACAGCAAGTACTGTAAAAACGGTTTCATTGGATCTCTATGGCAAGGCTTTGGCTTTCTTCAAGACACAAGTGTTGGTGTAAGTTTTATTCAAATTTCTATTTTATTTCTTTATTCATTAATATTTTTTCCAACATTTTGCAGTGGACGTTTCTCACCTGAAAATTTAAGTAAAACTTTCAATCAAACTCAAAATTTGGCTTTGGATTACTACAATCAATTCCATAAAAAAGTTGATGCCTATGCTAAACTGAAATGATTTCCTACATCATCATCCTCATCAACAGCAGCAGCAAATGACATCCTACTAAAACATTCACATCAACAACAACATCAACAAAAGCAGCAGCATTAGTCACATTTGTAAAGAAAACAAAAATTAAACCATTTGAAACTAACAAACAAATCAAAAATGTGGATTATGCTTGAGAAATCACATGAAAAAAGGTACAGCGCAGCAGCCATATTTATCAACTCAAGATCTTACATAAACGAAATATCTCAACATTATGTCTCGACGTGTGTGTGCTGTAATTTTAATTCTAGTTTAATAGTTTTTACTCTATTCTAAAAAAAGAAAACCCGAGTGCAGTTGTCAACAAAAGCTGCAATTTATAGAAAAAAAAAGAAACAAAAAAATATTTTATAAAAAAGTTAAAAAATAAAAAAATTGTAATATTTGGTTTAGTAAAAAAGAAAGAATTTTGCTAGAATATGTATTAATGAATTTTAATTGTATATTTAGATTTGTTAATAATTATTTTTTCTTAATAGCAAAGAAACAGTTACACTTATAAACGTTTTGAAAAAAAAGAAAGAAACAGTACTGAAACATTTTACCCAAATATTATTATGTTAAAATTGTTAAAGAGACCGAAACGAATCCCCTAACACCACCAACAACAAAATTAACAACCTACAAAAACAATTTTTTGAAAACAAGAAACTTTAAATAAAATTGATATTAATTTAACGAATTTTTTAAACATGAAAAAGCTTTAAAATTAAATTTATAAAAATTATTTTAAGAGACCCTTAAATTGGTCTTTAATAAAAATTTCCTAAAATAAAATTCCATTTGCAAAAATGTTTTGTTATACAAGGACTTACAAAACATTAAATTAATATTCTTTAAAAAACATTCTAAACATTTTTAATATGAGCATTTCGAATTATTGTTTTAATAGGAATGTGCTTACGAAGCATGTTAATCTAATTATTCCAATTTAACTTGTAGTAAAAAACAACAATTATGTAAGTTGGTAAATATCTCTAACTCTACTTAGTCTATGTTAATTTTTTTATTAAATTTTTATTTTATTTAGTTTTCTTTGAAAAGTGTGAAAAGTCTTTTTTAAATAAAATTGATACGAAAAAAAATCTAAACATTTTGTTTTATTTGTTAATTTTTGCAAAAATTTGATAAAACAACATAGATATTATAAATAGAATGTTGGATTCTTACATTAAACTCTTTTACTTCAAAGCCTTAAAGTATGCTTCAGTTTTTTAAAACTTTTTATTTCATTTACCTTTTTAGTGTTGCCATATTAATGACTTCAAATTAAAAAAAATCCCATAACTCGAAAACTAAACAAGATATTTTAAAGAAATGTTCACCTTAATTTAGCTAAAAATCAGGACTAAATGATCTATTTAAAATTGACTTCCTATAATACACCAATTTTTCACAATTTGGCTTTTAATTTTATTTGACTCAAAATTGAAGGAAAAAGTGGGCGTGGCATTTCCCTAATAAAATCATATGAAAGCCCATCTTCCATACTATATGTCAACCAAATTTGATGTTTGTAACTTTGCTACAAACCGAATTATGACGATTTTTTATTAAGACCTTATAAGACCAAAAATTTTGCAAAATCAAAATTTTACCAAAAAATTTTCTAAAACACCAGGAGAACATAATTCAGCAGCAAGTAGATTTTTATTATAAATTTTCTTTAAACTGCTATAACTCTATAACTATAAAAGATAATGAGATGGAAGTTTTACCATATTATAGATTGCAACTAGGACTAACTAGCAATTTATATATTTAACGCCCACTGCCACGCCTACTTTATGAAATTCGAGATTTAATTTTGATTTGCAGAATATTTTAAGAATTTATTTAAAATTATTTTTTTTAATGAAACAGATCGAAAGTTCAACTCACACTTTATATGTACACTAAATTTCATGGACCTAAGTTTGGTTTCTAATGAGATATAAACATTTAAAATCAGACATTTATGACTAAAAAATGAAAGAAATCCATTGTTTTGCCAATTTTTTCAAATTCTCATAACTTTAAAATTATTGAAGTTATTATCGTGAAACTTTTGCTACAATTTAGATAGAAATTAGGGCTTTAAGGGTATTAATAAGACAAATCTTGATTATCACGACCATTTTTTTTAAATCGTAAATAAAATTAATTTGCTTACAAATAAAGGCAAAAAGTAGGTGTGACGCTTATGGAATAATACGGATCAAAAGCCCATTCTTTGAACTCTCTGGCTACCAAATTTCATTCTTATTTTTTAAGAAAACATTTTGGGAACTTAATAAAATTTGTTCAAAGTAAAAAGTATATGTCAACTTAAACTATATGGCAATTTATATATCGAACGTCCACTGTCACGCCTGCTTTGATAAATCATGGATTTAACTTTAATTTGCAAACAATTTTAAGAAATTAACAAATCTTTTATGTTTTAATTAAACAGGACGATTGTTTAAGTCATTCTTTATGAGCGTTGCAAATTTCATGGAACAGACTTTGGTTAAAAGCCAAACATGTATGTCTAAAAATTTAAAGAAATCGATTGTTTTGCTAATTTTCAAATTCTTAGAACTTGAAAACTATTGAAGTTATTGGCGTGAAACTTTCACTAGAATTTAGCTTAAAAATAGGGCTTTAAGGATGTTTATCTGTTATTTATTTATCTGTTGTCTGATGTCAAACTCTTTTTAATGTTATTAAACATTACCGGTAGAACTGGACCGTTAATAGAAAACTTGATTCAAGGTATGCTCCACATGATATTTTTAAAGCTAGAAAATAGAAAGCATTTGCTCCCAACTCAACCAGTGGGAAAGTAGCCCGGTTAGCTCAGTGCAAGGTACGTATTTGGTACGAAAAGTTAAAGCTAATGCAGGTTTAAAAACATACAAGGATCAACAAGTTTCTGAAAGGACGCTGCTCAAAATGTAGAGGCTATTTTTGGCCTCTACATTTTTAGCACGCAACTAGAAGTCAAATTATTAAGATTTTTTTTCGATCTCTCACTTAATTCAAAAACTAATATATTTTTATTACAATTTTTTTTAAATGTTACAAACAGCGAAACTATATTTTTTATAAATTTGAGTTATAACGATCTTGCAGCGAACGATCGCTTCCCATTTAGTTTATTTTCTTTAATTTGAAATAAAACACTTTAATTAATATTTATTTAAATTTATTTATTATATATAAGTGTATGTATGTATTTGTGGATTAAATTATTTACACTTAAAGAAAAAATAATTTTTATAAATTTTGTTTTATTAAAGTTATTTATTTAAATATTTATTATATAATTTTTTTTAAATAATTACAAATACTGTATGTAAGCAGAATAAGTAATTAATTAATTAATAAAGAAAAACACAAGATTAAATTGAAAAAAAATCATAAGAAAAAAAAAACAAACATTTATAAAAAATTATATTTACAATAAAAAAAATAATAATTAAAAAAATAACAATTTGCAAAATATCTGAGTTTCTGAATGAAAGAATAAAATTTCTATTAAAAGTATTCTTTTAAAATATTCAAGAAATAATTTCAAGAAAAAATGAGTCGGTCCGATTTGTATCGTTTTGATCCCGATTCACCTTGCTAAAAACGTTTAATTTTTTTCACTGCAGCATTGTGGATTACCGTTTTTACCATCATTAAAGTCACCTGTATGTAAAGTTTTAGATTGCTTGAACTAAGGGGAATTCCCTTTTCTTTATGTGGTGCTAAGAAGAAGTGTCTAGTTGTGGTAAGAATATAGTGTGTGTGATAAGTAAAAAGTTTGTAATTAAAATTAGACGTAATAAAACGTTTTAATTGGAGAAAAAGACTGTTAATATAGGAAGAGCTCTGTACAAGAACAGTACAAACAGTAAGAACAATTTGAAACAACAGTGACAGTGATCAAATAAATCAATTAGCTGAAATTGTAACACAACTCCAATCTTAACAAGATGCTCAAGCAGGAAACCCCATGTTAATGGAGTCCTTTCTTTTAATTTGGATACATTATCAATTTTGAAGATTTCCCACAATAAATTATATTTCAGTGCATTTATATAGAAAAGGTCCCCATTAACGATGCAAGTCGGGGCTTTAGTGTATTTTTTTTGTTACGAAAATACCTTTAATTTAATTTTATTACTTTTAATTTGGTTTTAGATTTTTTAAAGAAAATTTCTTTTATTTCTTTATAGATTTTTTTGTTTAAGCAATTTTATTTATTTTTAACAGAATAAAAGAATTTATAACAAATTAATTAAAATTAATGGCACTAAAATAAAATGGAAAAAATAATAGTTTTAAAACTAAAAAAAAAATATTTCAAAATTTCAAAATGTTTTTTAAAATTTTTGCTTAAAATGAAAGAAAATAAAATCATAATACAAAAAACAAAAATAAAAAAATTTATATTTATAAACTTAAAAATTAAAACAACTTTAAACATACACAATTAAACTAACTATTGAATACAAAAAAAGATAAAATTTTTAAAACTTTACATAAATAAATTTGAATTTTTTAAAAAATACAATAATTGAAAAAACATATATATTGAATAAAATTTATGTTAATTTAAAATAATTTTGGTTTTATTTTTTTATAAATTTAAATTTAATACAAAACTTAGTTTTAGTTAATTTATTTATAAAAGCATTTTAATAATTAAAAAAATATATAAAAAAGAATTAATTCAAACAAATTTTAAAATTCAATTTATTGAAAAATAATGCAAAATTGTAATTTCCAAAGATTTTCATTTTACAGTAGACTCTAAAAAATTAGAACCACTTTGTTGAAAATTCTGAAATGTTCTATTTTCTGGAAGTTTTTATTCAAAATTCTTTATTGATTGTGTGTTGGTTCATCAGTACTTTAGACCCATTTTAAAATATTATTGACACCTTTGATATTTAATGTCTTAAATTTTATTTGATGATTCTTTTAAATTTAAAAATAAACTTTTGAAAAAAATAATAAAAATATTTGAATTAATTCTTTTCTCAAGTTTTCTCTACTAAAATGCTTATAATTGAGGCATAATATTGTAACCCAAAAAACTCCATAACATGATAATTAAAATGTTAAATTCCATTATTATTTTAATATATTTTTTGTGTAATAAAGTTTCATTTTTTTAATATTAATTTTAATTTTTTTTTATTATAAAAATGTTTTTTTTTTCATATGAAATATGCAAAAAATGTTTGATTATGTTTGAATGTTTGTTTGTTAGTTTGTTTGATTAATTTGTATTATATGTTATAAACGTAAATATATTTATGTATGTATGTAAGTATGTATAATATGACTATATAGATAGTTAAATGATTATGATAGTTATAAATGTATATGTCTAGTTTTAATTATAGAAAATTTTCAAATACACTAGAGCTCCGACTTATATCGTCCCGATTTGTGTTGTTTCGATTTGTAACTTTTTTTTTAAATTGAAAAACTTCGATTTGCGTCATTGCAATTTCAAGTTTTGATTCCGATTTGCGTAGGAAAAAACGTTAGCATCACCGCTAACACTTAACACAATAACAATTGGACTAGCACAGTACAACAGTATCAACAATTTGACACAACAGAGACAATGATAAAATAAATCAATTAGCTGAAATTATAACACCTTTCCAATCTAAACAAGATACTATAGGAAGAAAACCGTTATTGGTTAAAGTGGGACTACTTCTTCAATTTGGCTACAATATGGACACATGATCAAAATAAGCGTAGAATGCCACTAAAAAAAAAATACCACATTACTGTTCTTTACCACTCAAGGGCTTGTTCATCATAGTGACTCAGAGTAATAGAAATTCTGATAATTTGGAAGTCAGCTACGATTGGGTCGCTTTTTAAACATTTTCTCTAATAAATTAAATTTCAGTGCATTTATAGAGAAATAGTTGATTTTATTTGCGTTGACGCAAGTCGGGGCTCTAGTGTAAATCCTTTGAAGTCTTATTTATTAAAAGTAAATTTCTTTGTATTCAAATTATGATTTAATCAAAGAAATTTAATTAATGTGATGTAAATTGTGTGGTCAATATGTAGAAATCCCTAAATATTTCTATTTTTTAAATAAAAATTGAAAATTGTAAAATATAAAGAATTTCTAAGCAAAATTTCCAGGTATCAAACCTTAAAAAGTAATGCCATATTTTTAACTTAATTATAAACTAATTAATTAATGAATTAATTTTTGTTTTGTTTGTGTGTTTTTCAATTTTTTTGTTTGTATCTTATTTAAAATTTATAAATCATAAAAATAAATTGTATTTAAAAACTAAATGTTAAAATAGTTATGTCGACATTAAAGCTTAAAATTTTTGTAGCGGGGCCTTTTTTGTTTCCTTTTTGTAATGCTGGTGGTAAAATAAAAAACCCCTTTCCCCTAAGTTTTCTTTTTTATATAAAATTGAATTTTTAGCATTTTAGTAATTTATTGAAAAATTGCAGCTCTTTGTTGAAACAATAGACGCCGGTTAGCTTTTTCTTCTTCTTGACGACGTCTTTCTTCTTGTTCTTGTCGGATTTCATCATGGAATTTATTAGTTCTCAATTGTTGTTCAATTTTAGCTTCAAAGAAATTTTTAGCACCACTAACACCCACTTCCTCAACGCTAATTTCGGTAAGGCGGGCCAAGGCATTAAGGCCAGAATCGGAATCCAATTCACCAGCTTGAGCTTTACGGTAAATGAGTAAAAATTCCCGGAATGAAATCTTACCATCATTATCTTCATCAACTTCTTTGATCATATCCTTAAGGCCCAAGTGAGTTTGGGGAGCACCCAATTTTTCCATCATATATTTTAATTCGGTCAAATCGAGATAACCATCGTGACCAACGTCATAACTGTAAAGGGAGGAAAAGAAGAAATAAGCGATATATTAGAAATTTTAGGCACAAAATGAAAACTGAGAAATAGAAATTTTGAAGTATTAAACAATTTAAAGTTAGAATTATATTGATATATAGAAGTTCACCTGATCTGGAATCAGACCAGGTAATCAGAATGGACTGAATTTAATATTTTCCGAACTGATTGTTATTATAGAATATGGATAAAGCTTAACACGGTATAAGCAAAAAATTCTTACACCAGCAGTAAAATATGGAGGCGAAAGAGTAATGGCCGGGGGCTTCATACGCTTCAGGTAGGTGGGAAAAAGGTAAAAATGACCTCTCCAACAGCCTTAGCTCTGAGCCGTTTAAAAGATTTCTTCGTATAAGTACCACATTATTGTTCTTTACCACTCAAGGGCTTGTTCAGCATAGTGACTGGATGTCAAAAATAAGTTGACACATTATGAAGTTTTATGAATGGAAGCAGCTTTCTTGTAAACATTTCTTGATGGAAAAATGATTGGCATATTGCCATACCAATAAATTTCTGGGATATTTTGATTGTTATTGGCACAACATTCTCTCGAGCATCAACAATATTAAATTTTTGATCAGGAAGTTGTGGAAAATCTTGACAGAAACTTTTTGAACCTATTATGGTTTAACCCTACATTGACTTTAACTTTTCAAACCAAATAGTTTTCGAGCTGCTTTCTTACCGGAAGTGTTGGGAGCTCTTTTGAAAGTGCTTTTTATTTTTTCTGGCATTAAGATCATCATATGGTCCATTCCTTCTATCAGAATGTAGTCCATTCCTTCTATCAGTTCTCCCAACAGCAGACCTTTGAAAGCTTAGCCAAGTTTTTAATATTTTAGTACGCCCTTCTTTGTGGTCATTCATTTTAATCGGATTAACAATATATTCATTAGTTTGACTGCATTTTGGTCTTGCTGCATGTGCCTCAACGTTGTCATAATAGAAGTTCATGACCTCATGTCTGATAGAATAATCAATCTTTTGATATTTTCTATTTTATGTTTCTTTAATTTTTTTGGTAAGAGGAATTAAATCCTCTTACCAAAAAAAAAAAAGAAAACATACAATTTCCTAAACCTCTTCCTATGGCCAGGAAAAAGAAATTACAAACCCCAACCCACAACAAATTACGAAAATTTCCATAAACCAAAGATCATTGAAGATGTCAAAACCTCAAACAACAATTTCCGCCACTAAATGATGATTTTGAAGCAAAAGTTTTGCAGTTTGTGTTACACTCGTATCATTGGAATTAACCACATGGGCCATACAACAATGTACTCAGCATAAACATCATCATTAGTTTTCCATTAAATATTAAACAACAACAGCAACAACAACAATTATGTAAAATTAAGAAAATGGCAAAAAAATGAATAAAATATTTTTCAACTTCCTTAAACAAAACATACAGCAACAAAATGAAGATGATGATTTAAACAATAAGAAAAATGAAAAATAAACATACAATAATGCAAACCAAATGCTCAATGGTGTGGAAAACCATATTTTTCCAAATCAAAATAATCCACAAAAAATTGCGTGTCTTTGCAATTAAAAAAACTGAATTTCAATGAACATTAATTAAAAAAGAGGGAAAAGATTTGGAATATTAACATTTTAAAGAAAACATGGTAAAAAGTATAAAAAATACATTGAAACAACGTAAACAAGAATTTAAAAATAAAGATTTGTTGTTCCATTTGTAACTGACAGTAATATTTTGTTTGGGTAAACGAACTGCAGCCAACTTCAGATTAGAACATATTTTGTAAACAAAGAGATGCCAGATGATAGAGAAAGTAAAAGTTAAGAGTATCGATGATAGGAAAATAATTTAAAAATGGAAATTATTAAAAAATTAAAGTAAAATTTATTTAAATAAATAAATTGCGAACAACTTTGTAACAAAATTGATTTTATTAATAATTTAAAAACAAATCAAATTATTTGAAAATATCAAATATGTTATTAAATAATTTATCTAACAAACATATACAATTAATTGTAACAAAAAATCCCAGAAAGATTTTCCTTTCAATATTTAAAGAAGCTCATTAATACGCACTAGCGAAATTAATAAAAGATTTATGAAACCAAGTTAAGGAGAGAGATAAAAAAATGCTTAATATACATTTTTATTAAATTAAAATTCTTATTAAAATTAACAAAAAAATATATATTAAACCTCTTGCGGAAATCCTTTCATTGACATGTTTTTAGCGCTTTCTGTCTATTTGCTCGAACAAGTAGTCCATTTCAGTTTAAAATCTTCCACACTTTCGGACTCTTCGATTCTCTTTTAAAAAGAACGCAATATCTCTCCACTAGCCTTAGCTTCGAAAGGATTTAAATCTTTAAACTTGTATTAGGTCTAACTTTTCGTACCAAAAAATACGAACACTGAGATAACCGGGCTGCTTTCCTACCAGGTGTACTGG
The DNA here is from genome assembly GCA_004302925.2 of Cochliomyia hominivorax. NCBI lineage: Eukaryota > Metazoa > Arthropoda > Insecta > Diptera > Calliphoridae > Cochliomyia > Cochliomyia hominivorax. Next base: position 21,121,692 of record PYHX02000158.1, read on the forward strand.
GAACTATTTATATACCATTCATTTTACCTAAACCAGGTTTTCTATCAACGGACAAGCTTTTCTGGTACAGTTTAATAACATTAAAAGCAGTTCGACGGCAGACCTTAAAATGCTTGGTAGTCTTTTTATAGGGCCAAGAACGCATTTTTTCTGGTCACTCAATTTAATCAGATTATCAATTGTGTTAAATTAAAAATAATAACTAAAGTGTTTACAAATGTTAAAAATACTTGGGTTTAAAGTTTTAATGAAAAACTTGTGTTAAGAACTTTTCGATTTCACTCTTAATTAACAAAAAGTTGGCAGTTAATTTCAATATGAAAATTTAATTTCCCTTAACTGTCTTCATACTTTTTCCGCCCACTGTTATTTTTATACTTTGTTTTCTTAAGTCCATAATTTAAAATACACACTTGCATTTTTTTTTTTGCAAGCCAAGGATGCAGCCAAGTTTTGCACATGTTGTTGGATTAAAAAAAATATAATAACAAAACAAGTTTCTTGAAGATCGCCTTCACCTTCAAACGATAAAAATAACAAGACCACAACAACCAACACAATACGAAGCGATAGTAACAAAAGCACTTAGCGAGTGAGTGAGTGAGCAAGTGACAGGAAAAACTTGTTCTTAATTTTGTCTAGAGTCACAAAACGTTTTAAGGAAGAAACTAACTAACGACAGACAACATTTAAGGCCACGGTCAGTGAACATATTGCAAGTGCGCAATGGCAACAACAGCAACAGAAATTGTGGCATACTACTCTAACAGTCGTTGGTAACAAATGGACTTTGATGCAAACCATAGAACACTGTTTCTCGAAGGATTTTATAAATAAAATTTTGAAAAAATTAAAATATACAAAATGAAAAACACGTGTTGTCTTTGTAAGTAGTGTAATCCGTAGATGAAGAGCTGTCAGATATATGGGAATGGTTATAGAATGTCGATGTTGAGATAATGTTACCAGATATTTAGATCATTAATTATCCATTATAATACGTGTTTCTCATTTAAACTTTTAACCCAAGAATAATCCTCCAGGCTACGCGGTTCTAAGGTCAGTGGAGAGATATTTGGCTTATGTTAAAAGTAAATTGAAGAGCATAAAAACGGTGTGGTAGATTTTAAACGGAGATGGACTACTTGTTCGAGCAAAGACGGAAGGCTTTATATAAACGTAAATGATAGGGGTTTCCGAAAAAGGTTTAAAATTTCATCCCTTGTGATAAAAACCACAAACATATTTTTTATAAATAATAAATAATTCAATCAAATAAGAAAATATTAAAACTTATGTTAAGAATTTTTCCATTTCAATTACCTGCTTGTTTTAAAGCATTTTAGCTGAACTGTAAGAATAATAGAAATAAGCTGCCGGATGGCTTTTTAAATGAAACTTATCTCCATGTAAATAGTGTAACAAAACCAGTATTCCTTCTTTAAGTTCATCTCTGCCTCTAACATCCATAAGTATTTTTTAAACCAAAAACATCTTGTTAAAATGACGTGACAAAACAGAGAGTTATTGCGTCAACAGATTATTATGAGATATTTTTATTTGCAATTTTGTTTTCTATTTTCATTGGAAAAACATTAGAAGTTAATAGATAAACAACAACAAATAATAATAAAAACAACAAGAGCCGGTAAACTGGTTCAACTTTCAATTTCATTTGGATGTAAAAAGAGAGAGACAGATAGAGAGGGAGAAGAAGAAAGACTAAAAACATGAATAAATTTCTAAAATGTTAATTAAACGTTTATCTTGTCAAGATATTTGTTATAACAGAAAAAACAACATAATTAATGGAGATGTCATACATCATTGAATTTATTACGATGTTGACAAAGAAAATCTTCTTGTCTTAAATTTTGCTTTTAAAGAAAATTTTTGGTTAATTTGTTTTATAGAAAATTTTCTTGCTATAGAAATTTTTTATTAAATTTTCTTGCTACAGAAAATTTTCGTTAAATTTTCTTGCTATAGAAGATTTTCATTAAAATTTCTTGCTATAAAAATTTTTCATTAAATTTTCTTGTTATAGAAAACTTTCGTTAAATTTTCTTGCTATAGAAAGTTTTCGTAAAATTTTCTTGCTATAGAAATTTTCGTTAAAATTTTCTTGTTATAAAAAATTTTTGTTAAAATTTTCTTGTTATAAAAAATATTCGTTAAAATTTTCTTGTTATAAGAAATTTTCGTTAAAATTTTCTTGTTATAAGAAATTTTCGTTAAAATTTCTTGTTATAAGAAATTTTCGTTAAAATTTCTTGTTATAAGAAATTTTCGTTAAAATTTTCTTGTTATAGAAAATTTCGTTAAAATTTCTTGTTATAGAAATTTCGTTAAATTTCTTGTTATAGAAAATTTTCGTTAAAATTTTCTTGTTATAGAAAATTTTCGTTAAAATTTTTCTTGTTATAGAAAATTTTCGTTAAAATTTTCTTGTTATAGAAAATTTTCGTTAAAATTTTCTTGTTATAGAAAATTTTCGTTAAAATTTTCTTGTTATAGAAAATTTTTCGTTAAAATTTTCTTGTAATAGAAAATTTTCGTTAAAATTTTCTTGTTATAGAAAATTTTCGTTAAAATTTTCTTGTTATAGAAAATGTTCGTTAAAATTTTCTTGTTATAGAAAATTTTCGTTAAAATTTTCTTGTTATAGAAAATTTTCGTTAAAATTTTCTTGTTATAGAAATTTTTCGTTAAAATTTTCTTGTTATAAAAATTTTTCGTTAAAATTTTCTTGTTACAGAAAATTTTCGTAAAATTTTCTTGTTACAGAAAATTTTCGTAAAATTTTCTTGTTACAGAAAATTTTCGTAAAATTTTCTTGTTATAGAAAATTTTCGTTAAACTTTCTTGTTATAGAAAATTTTCGTTAAATTTTCTTCTTATAGAAAATTTTCCTTAGATTTTCTTACTATAGAAAATTTTCGTTAAATTTTCTTGCTATAAAAATTTTTCATTAAATTTTCTTGTTAGAAAAAATTTTCGTTAAAATTTCCTTGTTATAGAAAATTTTTGTTAAATTTTCTTGTTATAGAAAATTTTTTGTTAAATTTTCTTAATTTTCTTTTTATACCAAATTTTAGTTAAAATTTTCATGTTATCGAACATTTTTGTTAATTTTTTTTACAGAAAAAATGTCTAAGTCTTTCTTTATAAGAGTTTTCGTTAAATTTCGTGTTTATAGAATTTCAATAAATTTCATTTGCATATAAAATGTTGTTAAATGTTTTTGTATTAGAAAATCATTGTTAAATTTCGTTTTTATACAAAATTTTGATTAATTTTCGTTTATGTGAAAAAATACTCGTTAAATTTTGCTTTTAAAGAATTTAAGAAATTTCGTTTTCATAGGAAATTTTCGTTAAATTCTGTTTATGTAAAAAATAAACGAACAATTTTAATGTTTTAGAAAATTTTCGTTAAGTTTTCATGTATTAGAAAATTTTCCTTATTTTTTAAGAAATGTCGGATAATCGATTATTCGTTTGAAATATGTTTCCATTTGAACACCCCAAAAATATTATTTTTACAAAATTATTACTTAAAGCGGAATAATTTGTGAAAATTTTAAATTAAAAATAAAAAAAACTTTATACCACCAAACCGTCAAAATAACAGAAAAAAATGTCATAAACTTATTAATTTACAGTGAAAGTAATTGAGAAGAGGAGTTGGCGTAATAAAAGAAACCAGAAAGAAAAAAGAAAATTGTTTTAAAATAGAAAATTAAAAAATAAAAAACCGATAATGAGTTCAATTACTTTTTAAACCAAATAAAAAAGATAAAAAAAATATTAAACAGACAAATTAAAATTATATAACAAATAAATAATAATAAAAAATAATAATAAAATATTAAATAATTTTATTATTATTTTTTTAATTATAGAATTAACTAAAATAAATAAACAAGAAAAAAATTAAAACGTTTGTTCATTCATTCATTCAATATTTAATTTCACTTAATTTCATATTTTGTTTTGACTACAAAATTTTAAAGAGTCAATTAACGTAAAAGACGCAAAAGATCTGAAGTACACACAGACACTCCAGGGGTCTGTTATATATTTTGTGTCTTGTATAAGTGTTCGTGTGTGTGTATCTGTTTATTATTTTTTTTCTAATTTAAAACAATTTAACTGTGAGATATTTTGCAGGTTCATAATAGAACCTCATAAATTTATGGATGAAATGTGTGATGCGATGTGTGAATGTTTGATTTCGTTTTTATTTAAATATTTTCATACCCTCCACCATCAGAAGTAGTGAAGAGGAACTAACAGAGCTAACAGGGGATCTTCTCAGACGCTATATATATGCTTGCATCAAATCAAAATCTGAATCGATTTAGCTTGTCCATCACATTAATTGACAGATTATAGTTCTGAGAAGTTTCCTAGCAAAATCGGTTCAGTACATTAAAAGATATATATTAATATTTGAGGTAACATTAAAGTTGAAGCAAAAATCTTTTGTAAGATTGTCAATGACAAATCGACAAATTAGAATGAAATTCCATTTCATCCATTCCAAAAACAATCAATAAAAGTTATAGCCGAAAATGAAAACGTTTATACATAAGTGAGTGTCTATGAACGAAATGTAATTTGTGGTGAAGGGTATTAAAGATTCGGCGTAGCCGAATAAAGCATTCTGACTTGTTAGTTTTGGTGTTTAAGATTTTATATTTATAGTCAATAATTAAATACAAAAGTAGTTCAGTTGAGTTCAAAACATTTCACCTCATGTGAAGATTTTTATGGATTTTTTCTCTATTTTTGTTTTTATCGGAATTTAAAAATATTATTACATCATTTTCATTTAAAAATTTAAAATTTTGAAATTTTATATTTTTAAAAATCATTTTTTTTTTTTGATATTAAAGTTTTTCTTTTCGACCTGTCAAAAATTGTTTATATTTCAAATTATATAAAATTACAGTCAAAAGCAGATGTTTAACATATGAATGGAACGGAACTAAGGCATCTTGCCACAAGAGTCACATAATTGCTTTCATAAAAAAAGGACTCACTCGTGCCATTAAATATGAATAATGCGAAAATTGTTTGAAAAAGAGAGAAATATAAGTAACACATGCAAGAGAGACAGACAAAAAACAGTAATTAGATACGGAAGAACAGAACAGATCTGGTAAATTTGATACCAACAGGAATTTAATATATCTCATGTAAAACAAAATTTCCTGTAACGAAAATTTTCTTAAAAAAAATTCCTGTAACAAGAAAATTAAAAGAATTTTTTAAATAAAATTTAAGGAACATTTTTGTAAAAAAGAAATTTAAAGAAAATGTTTATAAAAAGAAAAATGAAATTTTTTATAACAAGAAAAATTAAAATTTTTCTATACAAGAAAATTAACGAACATTTTCTTTAAATAGAAAATTTAACAAACATTTTTTATAACAGAAAAACATAATGATTTTCTTATAAATTTTAAGTAAAAATCTAAGGAAGATTATTTTATAAAATGAAAATTGAACAAAATTTTATTTTCTATAGAAAAAAAAATTATTGAAAATTTTCTATAGACAGAAAATTTTCATATAGAAAGAAATTTATTGAAAATATTCTATAGAAATTGAAAATTTTGAAAATTTCTGTAGAAAGAAAATTTATTGAAAATTTTCTATGAAAGAAATTATTGGAAAATTTTTCTATAGAAAGAAAATTTTTGAAATTTATAAAAAAATTATAAATTTTATAGAAAAAAAATTATTAAAAATCTCTATAGAAAGAAAATTTATTGAAAAATTCGTATAGAAAGAAAATTTATTGAAAGTTTTCTATAGAAAAAAAAATAATGAAAATTTCTGTAGAAAAAAATAATGAAAATTTTCTATAGAAAAAAAATAATGAAAATTTTCTATAGAAAGAAAATTTATTGAAAATTTTCTATAGAAAGAAAATTTATTGAAAATTTTCTATAGAAAGAAAATTTATTGAAAATTTTCTATCGAAAGAAAATTTATTGAAAATTTTCTATCGAAAGAAAATTTATTGAAAATTTTCTATAGAAAGAAAATTTATTGAAAATTTTCTATAGAAAGAAAATTTATTGAAAATTTTCTATAGAAAGAAAATTTATTGAAAATTTTCTATAGAAAGAAAATTTATTGAAAATTTTCTATAGAAAGAAAATTTATTGAAAATTTTCTATAGAAAGAAAATTTATTGAAAATTTTCTATCGAAAGAAAATTTATTGAAAATTTTCTATGGAAAAAAAATTTATTGAAAATTTTCTATAGAAAAAAAATTTATTGAAAATTTTCTATAGAAAGAAAATTTAATGAAAATTTTCTATAACAAGCAAATTTATTGAAAATATTCTATAGAAAGAAAATTTAATGAAAATTTTCTATAACATGAAAATTTATTGAAAATTTTCTATAACATGAAAATTTATTGAAAATTTTCCTTAACATGAAAATTAAGTGAAAATTTTCTATAACATGAAAATTTATTGGAAGTTTTCTATAGAAAATAATGTATTCAAAATTTTCTAGAGATTGAAAATTTATTGAAAATTTTCTGTAAAAAGAAAATTTATTGAATATTTTCTTGTTGAAGAAAATTTTAACAAAAATGTTCTTTAGCAAAAGAAATTGATAAAATTTTTCTATAAAAAGAAAATTTCATTGAAAATTTTCTTTAAAATTTAATTTAATTTCCCTTAAAAACGAATGTTTTTAATTTATTTGTCATGTTTCTTTTATTTGTTCATTTACACTTTAAATCCTTTTTATTACATAACTCTCTTGTAATGTCCTTAATTTTTCGAATGTTTTGAACAAAAACTTCAAACTTAAAAAAATCTATAAATCCTTAACACAATTAATAATTCTTTTCAATAAAAATAACTCTGACATCAAAAATATCACATACTTTTGCACCTAAAAAAAAAAAATAAAATAAAAAAAATAAAAAAAAAAAAACAAGTAAGAATACTTAATTCCGCTATGACGAATTTTCGATACCCTCCATCAAAAATACGTGTGAAGTGTACACGTTATGTTTCGTTCATACACTCTCATAAACGTATACAATATATAAAAGTTTTTCGTGAATATAACTGAGAACACTTAATGAGTCATATAATGACTCTTTTTCTACTGAACCGATTTTGATAATTTTGGAATGGTAATGAAGTTCATATACCTTAATGTAATGATATAATGCCATTATAATTTGACGACTTATAATTAAAAATTTTACAAAAGTTCTTCGCTTGAACTTAGAGGTTGCCTCGGATATCGGTCAATATCTATTAATATACTTAACCGATTTTGCAGGTTTTATATAGGAAACCCTTCAGGACTATACCAATTACTCAGACCAAATTTCATTGTGGATATGAGCGTGCCAATAACACACAGTTGGACAAAGTTAAATCGACTTAGATTTTGATTTGATGCAATAATATATATATAGCGTTATATAACGTTATATCTTAGCGTTACATACGGAATGAAAAAGTTAATATACCTTCTTCACCACTTGTAATGGTGAAGTGTATGAAAAAAAAACTAGAAAAACGTTTAAAATATTGCAAAAATAACTGAAAATTTAGGTCAATATAAAAACAATAACAACAAAAACATTATTTATACAAAATTGCATTTGTATGAGTAAATAAAATAGAAACTAAAAGCAACAACAACGAAAAAAGTGAAAAATAAATTTAAGTTACTTAACTGCAATCAATGAATTAGAAGAAAACAACAACAACAGAACGTCTTTAATAAAAAACCTAAAGAAATAAACAACAACAATAACAATAACAACAACAATAAGAAAAAAACAAATCAAAGTTTCTCTTTCAAATAGTTTGTTGTTGGCCAAATGCCAATTGCAATAGCAACAACAATAACAACATTTAACTTTGGTATAGAAAATATAAACAACAACAGCAGAAACAACAACAACAACATTTAAATGTTAGACAAACTACAAGAAAAAAATGCAAGTGGAAAAACTCTTGCAACCAACAAACACAACAAGATTTTGCGGCAAATAATAATTTCATTTGCCAAGAAATGAGGTCTTGTGAAAATAAACAACAAAACCAGCGGCAACAATTACAACTTCAAGTTGATGTTGTTTTTGTTGTTGCTGCTGCTGTTTTTTCTCACTTTTTGTTTTTTCTTTTAATGTGATTTTTTTTCTCTAGACTTGATCTCCTTATAGATTCCTCATAAAGTCATAAATATAAACTTGTAACAAACAGTAAAAACATCTCATGATTGTTGTTATTGCTATTGGATGCCACATAATGGAGCATATATGGTACTAAGTACCAAACAGAATAAACAAAAAGTACTTTTAATGGAAATTTTCTTCTGCAAACGGGAAATTTAAACAAAATTTTCTAAAATAAAATTTTTTTTGAAAATTTTCTATAAAAATAAAATTTAATAAAATTTTTCTATAAAAACGAAATTTTACGTAAATTTTTGAAACGAATTTTTTTTATAAGAAAATTTCGTTTTTTATAAAAAACAAAATTTTCTATAAAAACGGAATTTATATAAAAAAGGAAATGTAACGAAAATTTCCTATAAAAAAACAAATTCAGAATTTTAACAAAAAAAATTATAGAAAAATTAAGTTTAACGAATATTTTTATATACAAAAAATATCTGTGTTTATTTGTTGTTTTGTTTGGAATCTTCTAGATTTCAGTAAGTAATTATGGAGCGATTTTTATGAAAGAATGATCCATACATATGCGAAAGTAATGAAGTCTATAGGGAACCTTTTTAGCGATAATTTTAAAATTTGGTATCAACCACTTTCTCAAGAAACTGTTGTACGGAACAAATATAGGAAGGGGGACAGGTACTCCCCATACAAAGTCATTTTTAATTATCGAATATCTAAAATTTGGTACTAATTACTTTCTAAAGGAACTGTTTTACTGGAAAATATAGGACAGACAGGATCAGGAGGAGATATGTAACCCATGCAATACCAATTTGAAAGCCAGGAAAGAAAGACAGAGTAAAAATGAACTTTCATCTAGAGTTTCGACATTTTGTCACTCTTCTATTAAACGGTTTTACTGGAAATATTTAAAACTGAGGAGACCTGGGGGGGGGAGAGTAGGTGTACCCTCTACACAAATGAAATATTATAGTAATCGAATATCTGAAGAATTAATATGGCGAAAATTTTCTTATTTATCTAAATCTCATTTGCTTGTTTGATACAAGTCGTGATTTATACAATTCTGATCTGTATTGCGGTCGGAGGAGAATTTTAGTGCAGTAAAACGCATCGGCTAATGGAAAAAGTCTTTTCTTTTTATGGAAAAAATCTCAACAATTCTTCTTTTAATAGAAAAAGTCCCTCTGAGAAATGTAAATAAAGTTCTGTTTTTTGTTCCATAACAAATTGTACCATTAGGTGGTACTATTAATACCTCCCTTATCTCTTTTACTTGTAATAACTATTTAGTCTATATATTTTAAGAGCTGCCTGCTTCAGCATTAAATGCACCGACTTATGTTTACGGAGACGCTGATGATGTTAATAGTGATGAGTTGATGCTGTGACGACACCCGATGCCAAGTGTGTTGTCTATTAGGTAATTCTTCCTCTTCTTCTTCATTTTCTTCTCACTCGTCTACTAGATTTTATTACTCTTTGGTTTTTTCATGTTTGTTTATTTATTTTAATACAGAAAGAAAATGTAAATAGAAATGTAATTCAATTTTAGTTGTTGCCGCTGCTATTGCTGTTGCAGTAAAATGTTAATATTAACAACAAATATTGAAGAAATAATATTGTTAAGTTGATGTAATTTTATTGTTACACATACACCAACATACAAATAGAAAACTGTGATGAGAGACAAATTGTTGATTACGACGATTTTTATCATGAGTTGATTTAATAATTCATCATGATAATGAAGATATAGATGATCATCATGATGTTAATGATGAATGTTAAGTATGAGATGAAGTTTAAATTAAATAATGGGAAATTTTTAATTACTTTTAGTTAAATATTAATTAAATAAGTTTGTAATTTAAAATCAGTTGTTTAAAGGGTATGACAATCGGAGATTATTTTTTAATTGTTCCAAATAATATTTATCTCTTAATCTATATTACGATTTGTTCATTACACCAATAAGCATCTTTCATGGAATTCCAGAGTAAGAACATTTGACTTCCAACTATTAATTCAAATTTCAAGTGTTGAAATAGACTTGTATTATACTTTATTTCAATAGAATTTTCCAGTGAAAAGGAAACTTGATTTAAAATCGAACATGGTACTTTAAAGAGCGCTAAATTCAAACATTACATTAATATACAATTCAAGTGAAAAAAGCATAGAATTTAAACAAAATTTTGAACAAAAAAAATTATTTTTAATTTTATCTGTTTTCCGATCTGAGTTTTAATATTTGATAAAAATGGGGTTATTCTGAAGGTTTAAACTACCCTTTCCTATATCATTTGAAATCATATCATTTCACTTTTTCATTTGACAAATTCAATCCTGTTGGGACTTACAATTAGAATCGCGTTAAGGTTTTTTTGAACAATAAACTTATATTCAAACTGTAATAAAATCGAAACGAACAACAAAATTAATCTGAAATTTTAACACGATGTACGTCTCCAGTACATATCCAAAATTCCTTACCTCAAAAACATGTTAAATTTTACTAACATATCTCAGACGGTTACCTTTGATTGATAAGGGTATAGTCCGTTTAACTATTTCAACATTTCCCAATTTCTAAACATTACAGACATAAATTCAAATAATATCGTAAAACGTCCTAATTAAATTGACTCTTATTTGGTTCAATGATCTGACAAATTTAATCACGAAGGGATATTAGTTGTATTTTTTTTTTGAATAAAGACTTTCAACACAATCGAAAAAATATATCCAACATCAGTCCATTAAACCCGAACTTTAGAAAATTGTAAAACACCTGTGCAAGTTTACCTGTCTAGTTCCTTATGTGGATACCATTGCTGTTGTAAGGGCTCAACAGACAAATGAGCCGTAAAACTGGATTAGTGATCGTGTCCAATATTCGAACATCTCACGACTTACACCTCAATTGTAAGATGTTGCGATTTATGGTCAATTTTTTTGCATGGAAATGAAATACTTGTTTCAAAAAAATCTTGTTAAGAATTTTAAATTTAACGGAATTTTTGAATTTTTTTAATATTTTTTATTATAAATAATAGAAAGAGACAGAAAAACCTCTAAATGACAATGAACTTTTTATTTCCGAATAATAATAGTTCTATTCGATTCGTAGAAGAAAAAAGTACTTATTTTTATTATTTGGTGCTTTTTTTATTTTAAATCATTCAATTATAACTGACCATAATTGTGGTGTACGATGAGCAATTCAAAATACACCAAAGAGTCACCATGTCTGGGGGAAATAAAGATATGAAAAAAAAAAAAAAAAAAAAGTGATAAAAAAAACTAAAGTTGCAATGACAATCGTGACACATAACACGCCTTAGACTTCTGGACGTTGGAAAAGTCATTAATATTTATTTTTATTTTTTATTGTAGTTGTTTTTTCTGAATTCTGATATCCGTTAATGGAATATGAATATGTTAAGATTTACAACAAACAGAGTGGGATACTACCTATAGTATAAGAAATATTTTAAATCATTTAAAATGTGTCAAATCTAAATAATTATATAGAAATATATATTTAATTTACAATTGAGGAAATATTAAATTATGTATTTTACAAATAACAATAATCGTTCGTTCGAGAGAGAGAGAGAGAGAGTGGGAGAGAGACAAAGATAACAGATCATAACAACCTATGGGAATTACACATACTATATTCGGCTATACCGAATCCTTCAATACCCTCCACTACAAATGCATGGGGAGTGAATTCGTTATGTTTCATAAAAACACACTCACAGTCACAATTTGAACCGATTTGGATAATTTTTGTAATGATAATGATGTATTTCGCTTACCATAATGACAAAATTTCATCCTGGTTTGTCGATTTATAATTGACAATTTTACAAAAGCTCTTTAAAAGTGCATAGAGTTTGCCTCAAATTTTGGTCAATAATACTAATATACTAAACCAATTTTGCTGCTTTTAAATAGGAAACTTCTGAGGGCTATAACAAATACTCAGGCTAAATTTCATTGAGTTCAGTTCAGTCATTTATTGTGGATGTAAACATGAAAATTAAAGACAGATGGAATGAGATAAATCGATTCAGATTTTGATTTGATGCAAAAATATATATACTTTAAGGAGTCTGAGATGATTCCTTCTTCTGCGTTACACAAAGAATGACAAGGTTAATATAACCCCTTCAGCACTTGTGCTGGTGGAAGGTATTAAAAAACATGATGATGATCATCATCATGATCACCATAATCGTGACCATTGTCAATTTAACAATATTGTGATTATATTGGTTTCTATTCTATGGCAAAATTATATACATACAAATAAATTTATATGTATATATATATTCCTCTTGATATCTGCTATAACAAAGTTCATTATTCATGTCTTTGTGATTTATTAAACCATAAAATTCGTATAAATAATTGTATCTTTATTTCAGTTCTTTTTGTATATAAATATATTATTTATTCGTTATTATCTATTTATGTATCTCATGTTTTTTATATATGTTTTTTGTATGTTTGTATGTATGAATGTGTAAACATATTCTTTGTCACTGCATTAAAATTATAGTTATTTTTTATTGTTCTCGAACTTAAATGTCAATTGCATTTCGTTTTATTAAATTAATGTTGATTTCTGTTGGATTTTTTCCTGCATTAAAGTTGTTTTTGATGTGCAACATGTAATTATGAGTGATTACAAAAATAATTAATAATATGAGTAATTTTGAAAAAAATAAATTAAATTATTTTTACAATTTTATGAGTAATTTTTTTAAATAAAATAAAAAAATAATTTTTAAGATTCAAAATGGGAGAATAGACAGACTGAATGATTTAATTATAAATTTCCAAAATTTTTCGTTAAGTTTTATTTTCGCAAAAAAATTTCGTTAAGTTTCCTTTTTACAGAAAATGTTCGTTAATTTTTCTTTTTACAGAAAGTTTTCGTAAAATTTGTATTTGTACAGAAAATGTTCGTTAATTTTTCTGTTTTTCAGAAAATTTTCGTTAAATTGCCTTTTTACAGAAAGTTTTTGATATTTTTTTACGGAAGAGAAAAAATCCTTAATATAGAAAATTCTCTTTAAATTTAAATAAAATTTTTTAATAGAGAAAAATTTCGTTAAATTTTATTAATATAAAAAAATTTTATTAATTTTTTTTAAAGAGAAAAATTTCGTTAATATTTCTTGATAGAAAAAATTTCGTTTAAATTTTTTTGGTATAAAAATTTTTCGTTTAAATTTTCGTTAAAAATTTTAAATAGAGAAATTTTTTTGGTAAAACTTTTTAATAAAAAATAATTTAACTAAAATTTGTTTGGTAAAACTTTTTAATAAAGAATAATTTAAATAATTTTTTTAAGAGACAAATTTCGTTGAAATTTCTTATTAGAGAAAAAATTTATTTAAAGTATGAGAGAGAAAATGTTCGTTAAATTTTCTTATTATGGACAACTTTTATTAAATTTTTTTGTTATAGAAAAGATTGTCATTGAAATTTTCTTTTTAAAGAAAATTTTCTTATTAAACAAAATTTTCGTAAAATTTTTTCAAAGAAAATTTCAGTTTAAAAAAATGCAGTCTAGTGTAAACGCTTTATTGAGATTGGAATTTAAATTATTTCACTATATCTTTTTCAAATGCGTATTAAATTTTAATAATTTATTATTATCTTTCACATTAATTTTTTATTATTTTATGTTTTGTTTATAAATTATTTTTATAATTTTCTGTGTGCACACTTGCATGTCATTTTATTTATTATCATCATTATTAAGATGTTAAATCGTAAAAAGAATGTCAGTTATAGAATTTATTTTTGAACACAAAATAATCGCCATTTATAAATAATTTAACAGAAGAAGAATTTTAAGAACTTACAAATATTTAAATAATAAATTTTAATAAAATATTTATTTTTAAAACCCACTGAAGAGAGAAAAAAGAAAAATAAAACAAGTAAGAATGCTATATTCGGCTATGCCGAATCTTAAATACCCTCCACCACAAATTCGTGTAAAGTTAATACGTTAGGTTCCATAGACACACATATACTCACAAATGTATATAACACAGAAATACTTAATTAGTCATAAAATTAGTTACAATTTAAGCTATAAAATTTTTCTATTAACTGCCTTTTTTCTACCAATTTTCATTGAGCTCTGTTAATTTTTGCGGATGTGAGCAGACAAAGAGATTGACGAAAATTGATTGAGATTTTGACTTGATGCAAGAATATATACATTATGGGGTCTGAAATAATTCATTCTTAGCGTTACACACAGAATGACAAAGTTAATATTCTCTCTCTACCACTTGTACTGTGGAGCGTATAAAAACAAAAAATATGCTTGTTATAAGCTCAAAACTATTTTCCGGGAAGGGGTCTTATATGTAGCTCCCATATAAGACCCCTTCCCGCAGTTTGGACCAAGATTGTTCATATTTATAATATACTTTGATTATAATTAGAAAAATCATTGTGCTAAATTTTAATGGAATTGATCTTTATTTAAATGTTTTATAAACTCTAATCCGTTTTCCGGAAAAACCCGTTATAAGGGAGCTATAGGAAAATTTGGACCGATACAGGGCAAATTAATATAATATCTTCAGAACAGTTAGCAAAATAATTGTGTCGACTTTCAGTAGAATTGGTCTTTATTTACTCGAGAAGGGGCGTTATAATGGAGCTATATCATAATATGGACCCATTTTAATAAAGTTTACAACATATATTTAAAATAGCTAGAAAATTAGTTGTGCCAAATTTCAATAGAATTGGTTCAAATCTAAAAGTGTTATAAGCTATAAATCATATTCCGGGAAGGGGCCTTATATGGGAGCTATAACAAAATATGGACCCATGTAAATAAAACTTAATACATATATTTAAAATAGCTAGAAAATCAATTGTGCTAAATTTCAAAAGAATTGGTTCAAATTTAAAAGTGTTATAAGCTGTAAATCATATTCCGGGAAGGGGCCTTATATGGGAGCTATATCAAAATATGGACCCATGTTAATAAATTTTATAACATATATTTAAAATAGTTAAAACAATAATTGTGCCAAATTTCAAAAGAATTGGTTCAAATTTAAGAGTTTTATGAGCTATAAATCACATTCCGGGAAGGGGCCTTATATGGGAGCTATATCAAAATACGGACCCATGTGAATAAAATTTATAGTATATATTTAAAATAGTTAAACAATTATTTGTGCCAAATTTCAATAGAATTGGTTCCAATTTAAGAGTTTTATGAGCTATAAATCAAATTCCGGGAAGGGGCCTTATATGGGAGCTATATCAAAATATGGGTCCATATTAATAAAATTCACAATATATATTTCAAATAGTTGAAACAATAATTGTGCCAAATTTCAAAAGAATTAGTTCAAATTTAAAAGTTTTATAAGCTATAAATCATATTCCGGGAAAGTCCTTATATGGGAGCTATATCAAAATATGGACCCATCTTAATATAATTTATAACATATATTTAAAATGGCTAGGAAATAAGTTGTGCCAAATTTCAATAGAATTGGTTCAAATTTAAGAGTTTTATGAGCTATAAATCACATTCCGGGAAGGGGCCTTATATGGGAGCTATATCAAAATATGGACCCATGTAAATAAAATTTATAGTATATATTTAAAATAGTTAAACAATTATTTGTGCCAAATTTCAATAGAATTGGTTCCAATTTAAGAGTTTTATGAGCTATAAATCATATTCCGGGAAATGGCGTTATATGGGAGCTATATCAAAATATGGACCAATGTTAATAAAATTTATAACATATATTAAGAATGGTTTAAAAATTAGTTGTGACAAATTTCAGTAAATTATCTTAAAAATTGCGGTCCATATGACACAAAGAGTTTGGGGTGTATCAAAATTTTGCATATTATAGCCTATAACTTTTTTCCGGTTAATCAGATTTTGATAATTTTTGGCACGATGATGAAGCACGTGTAATTGTATGCTAAAATTAATTTTTTGTTTTAGTCCAATTACATTTTTAGAAGAAATTATAAGAGTTCATTTTTGAAATTTTGAGGTTGTTTCAGATATCGGTCTATAACTTCCTTGCTTATAAACCGATATAGCTGGTTTTAAATAGCAAACTGCTTAGGACAATAACAAATAATGTGGCCAAGTTTTATTGAATTCGGTCAATTATTCTAGGCGTGAGAATGTTTCCAACAGACAGACAGACGGACAGACGGACATAGCTAAATCGACTCAGTTTTTGATTTGATGCAATAATATATATACATTGTTGGGTCTGAGATGATTCCTTCTTGGCGTTACATACAGAATGACAAACTTAATATACCCTCACCACTTGTGGTGGTGGAGGGTATAAAAATAATAATAAAACCAGGTCATCTTTTATTACAACAACTGAATAAAGAAAAAAGTGTAAAAAACAACAATGTAAAAAATATTTTGTTTTTGCATACTCAACAATAATGTCATGACAATTATGTTACGAAAAATAAGAGACAACAAAGAATGTATGAAGAAAAAAAAATCGGGTAAAAAAAATGTTTTTATTTTTAAAATTTGGGCGCCCACTACAGTCTCTACCGAAAAAAAAACACCCACAAATCCATAAACACCTGTTTTATATATGTGTATAAGAGACTCTTTACATTACATATGAGTAGTTTACTCTCTTTCTTTTTTTGTAACTAGGGAGTGAGATCGAAAAATTCTTAACACACGTTTTTTATTAAAACTTTTTACTCAAGTATTTTTTGAGTTTTTCTTTGATCAAGTTAACTTTGTAAAACAAATAAATGAGTATTCAATATTCTCAAAATGTTTCCAATGTTATGTTGTACAATACCGGATAAAATCATCTGTTCAGATTGAAGGAATGCTTCTAAAGCCAAAAAAATAGAAATAATTTTCAAAAGAGCTCCCAACACATCCGTAAGAATAAGAAAAAAATTTCTTGTTGCACAACGGAACGTATGTTTGCAGATTTTCACAATTTCATAGTCAACAAATTTTATGTTTCTGATGGTGAAGGGAATGTGTAGAACCCAAAAGCAGTAAAAATTTCCAAGAAGCAAAATCCCGTTACGGCAAAAGACGTCAATCATTTGTTACATCGGGCTATTTATACACCAAAATTAACATGATGAAATGTTTACGAAAAAGGTTGATTCCATTAATAAGACTTCATAATGAGACTTCTTATATTTGGCCTTGGAGTCCCGACACTATGATAACCAAGCACCAAGAGACGCAAATCCTTCAAACTGCACAGAACTAAGGCCAGTGTAGAGATGTTGGGCTCTTGAAGTCCAAAAATTTTAAACGGATATGGACTACCTGTTCGAACAAAGTGACAGAAAAGTTAATGGAAGAGTTTCCGAAACCAGGTTCAAAATTTCATCACTAGTGATCAAAACTATAAAAATATATATTTTTTGTAAATTGTAACAATAATTTCAATAAAATAAAAATAATTCCAACGAACTGTAAGTTTAGTGGCTCCGTTTTTATTAACATATATGTATGTTAAGAATTTTTCAATCTCATTGTTTAGTTTACCCTCTTTTTTGCTGTAACTACTCTCTTATCATTTTAATAAATAAATAAATAGACGAAAAATAGAAAACTGTCAAAATAAGCAAAAAAGTAAATAAAGATATTAAAAGCAACAACAACAAAAACAACTTGTTCCTATTTATGTTGTCAACATTTTATGTTGGTGTTAAAATCCAAAAACAAATTTGTTTACAAGAGCATAAAATGTCAGTGAACTCATTTTATAAAAATGTCCCCCCCACAACACACTCACATGCACTAATACATTTACAAAGGTACAGAAAGTCTAGAAATTATGTTTAATAACAAATATTAGTAGTTTTTTCGGAGGGATTATAATAAAATTAGTGACATTTAATTATTATTACAAAAGTTTATCGAATTTATTTGAAGAGAGATAAAGAGAGAGTGTCAAGTGAAGAAACTTTAAATGTTTTTAATGATGTAATTTGTGTTAATAAAGTTTTAGGTTAGAAGTGTTGGGAAGATGAAATGTCTTTTTATCTCATATATTAATCCGCAGCAAACATATAGTTATACTATTTTTTAAATTAATTCTATAAATTGAGGAAGCAGCCAATATTGAGCATTTCCCATAGAAATGTATGAAAAATAATTAAATTTTGACTAGAGTAAACCCAATTTAGGTTAGAATTTCAGTCAAATTATAAACTTTTTACATGAGAATTTGGTATCTATGAAAAAGGTTAAAACTTCAGGATTCACAAGAATCTTCGAATTCCCATTAATGTTTCCTTATAAAATAATAAAAAATTTATAAAGTTTAGAAAAAAGTTTTAACAGTAAATAAATGTTGCCATCTTTTAGGAACAAATCCCAAAACGATTTTTCCAAAGTTTCAACTTCAGAGTAATATAACGTTTAAACAGGTTCATATATTTCAAACAAGTTTTAGGACCTTTAATAAGCCCACTAACTTAAAAAGTCTTATGAAATCAATGATAAAAATAGGTTAGAAATTTGTTTCCACTTGAATATCTCTGAAACTATAACGGGCCCGAATAAACCCACACATATAACATGTATTTTTAGATATTTATCAGGATTGTAAATGCAACATTTTTTTCTATTAATTAATAAATAAATTTTTGGCCAACATTGGAAGGCTAGCGACTACTTAGGCATTTGACTCTTTTAGATCGACTTCAAAATATCTCACCTCTAACCATGTGGAATTTCATTAAGATATCTCCAACGGTTTAAAAATTACAGAATCATTTCTAAATTAATCGATTTGGACACTTTGTGTAGGGTAGATAATGTCATTTTAAAGTTGGCGATACCTGATATTCATTTGTGATGAAATAAAATAAATGTTTAAATCAATTAAACAAAAATCAAAATGTTCGTTTTTCTTAATCCGTTAATTAATTTTTTGCGAATTGAAAAAATCGAAATGGCCAACTTTGGAAGGGTCACCGATACGACTCTGACCACATAGATACTTGTACTCCTACAGATCAACTTCAAAATACCTCAACTCTAATCATGTGAAATTTCTTTAAGATCTTTCTGGAGGTTTCAGACATACAGAATTATTTACAAAAAAGGCGATTTGGACACACCGTTCCAAAGTAGGCGATCTCTGGTATAATTTGCCTAAAATTCATTGATTGAACCAAAATTTAAATGTTTGAATTATTTAATGGACAATGAAATGACAAATGTATTACACCGATGTTTCTGGCCTCCATAAATATACCGAAATTAAAAACCAAAGAATATTTGTAACGAAGATTTTTGTCCCTTTATAAGAGAGCCGATATTGATCAGGTTTTTCATTCATATCTCCAAAATAATAAATTTAAAGTTTTTGTACCGAAAGAAGTACATCCTTCACGGTCAATAGAGAAATATTGGAATCTTACAAATTTGAGACGTAAAAATTAAGATGTTTAAATGGTTCGTTTAAATTGTCTGAACAAATTTTTAAATCCCCCAAAAAAGGTCCATAAGTTCGTAACCAGTTACTGGAACTAAAAATGTTACATTTTTTTTCAAGATCTGGAACAAAAAATAATTAAATCTTAACTCTAAAATATTTGAATTCAAGATCTGAATTTTACTCCAATTTGAATTTTCTTAATTTTTATACCCTCCACCACTTTAAGTGTTGAAGAGGGTATATTAATGCTTAGAAGGAATCATTTCAGACCCCATAGTGTATATATATTCTTGCATCAAATCAATATCTGTGTCGATTTAGCTATGCCCGTCTGTCTGACAAGAATGGCCTAAGTATTTGTTATAGTCCTGAAAAATTTCCTATTTAAAATCAGCAACATCGGTTCAGTATATCAAAAGATATATACCGATATCTGAGACAACCATAAAGTGCCAGCATAATATAAATTATAAATGTACTTCATTATCGTTCCAAAAATTATCAAAATCGGTTCAGTAGAATAATAGTCATAGACAAAAATATTACACTGTTAGTGATTCATTAAGTGTTTCAGTGATGTATTTAAGAATAACGTTTATATATATTATATACGTTTGTGAGTGTATGTGTGAGTGTATATGTACGAAACATAACGTATTTGCTTACACGCATTTGTGGTGGAGGGTATAACATTCTTAGCATATAAAAATAATAAATAAAATCAATATTTTAACTTTAATTTTAATCTAATCAAATATAAATGACATGTTCTCCTCATTTCCAAAAATAATGTTTAAATATTTAATTTAAGAATTAATTTCAGTTACTTAAAAAAAAACGGGCGCCAGACAATTAATATTTATCAACACTCAAAAGAAAAACCCCCAAAACATGTAAATGCAGCGTTTAAATATTAATTAAGTTAAATTGTAGACATGAGTGAAAAAAGTGGAGATGTGGAGACTACTAAACGCTTATTTGTTCTTTTTGAAGAAAATTGAAAAATTTTTTAATTATTAAAACGTCATTTTCTTGTTAACGGAAATTCGATATTAATTTTTGTTTTTAGTTTCCGTCTTTTAATTTTTCTTCTAATCAGATTTGCATATTGCGTGTTTCCTTTTCTTTAATTTTTTTTAAACTAAAATTAAACTGAATTTATCTTTTTTTGTTTAATTCTTGGGTTTTATTTTTATTTGTTTCCAGAGTTTTGTGATAAAAAACGTTTTAATATTTTTTTTATTTCTTGTAATTTTGTAATTTTATTACGACGTTGTAAATTGAATTGTATTCCCAATTGATAAGAAATCCAATTTCTTATATTTTCGTTATTGTGTGTAAATGAAATCGCTTTTTTGTTGAATTAATATTTATGTATGAATTTAAATTTTTTTTCAAAAAGACAAAGAAATTGAAAATTTTATTCAGTTTTGTTGAAAATAAAAAAAGTTTATATTTCCTCATAAAATGCACTTGAAATGCATTTTAATTAAAGTCAAAATGAAAGCATGATTTTTAATGGTTTCCAAAAAAAAAAAAAAAAAAAAAAAAAGAAATAATAAAAGTCAAGCTATAAACGAGGGCCCAATATAAGGCAGTTAAATTGAGAAAAAAATATTAACAAAATAAATATTAAAAAAAAAAGAATTTTTCAGCCAGCAAGAATGCTAAATTTGGCTATGCCGAATCTTTAATACCCTCCACCACAAATACGTATGCATATAATTTTTTTTCTACTAAACTGGTTTTGATAATTTTAAATTTTAATTTTTTTCTTGCCACAGACATCGGTCTATATCTTTTAATATTTAACTGATTTTGTTTTAAATAGGAAACTTTTCAGAATTTTAATTAATACTCAGATGAAATTTCACTGAACTCTGTCAATTATTGTGGATGTAAACGTGCCAAAAATAGACAGATTGACAAACAGGCAGACTGATATAGCTAAATCGGCTCAGATTTTTATTTGTTGCATAAATATATATGCATTATGGGGCTTAGAATAACAAAGTTAATATAACCTCTTCACCACTTGATGGTGAAGGGTATACAAATGAAAACAATAGTTTTTTTCAGGAACTCAATCTAAGTCCAGAACAGATCTCATAAAAATAAAACTTAATTTTCAGATTTCACCTCTATTTATGAACTTTACATCTTTCATAATAATGTCAGACCTTTTAACAAGCAGAGGTTCAACTCCTTTAAAAATCGTCAATATTTTTGGAATTTCAAAACGTGTCTTAGTTCCGAACTATTCGGAAAATTTGGTCTGATACAACTTCAGATTTTTTCGACTTATCTTAAGGTGCCTAATTTTGTTCTATTGTAAACAACATTTAATATGAAGATTCGTCATAGCCGAACATAGAATTCATAATTGTTATATACTGATTTTATATCATTCCAATTATATCTGATTTTAATTTTATATTTATTATATAAAAAAGTTTAACATTTTTATTTAAAGTTTTATTAAAAAAAGTAATAAATAAAAATTTAAGTCAATATAATTTGATAAATTCAAATGAACTTTGTTTTTTTTTTTCACCAAATAAATTGGATTTTTTATTTGTTTTTTTTTTTTCACATTTCTTTCGATTTATTATAGAACATGTCTATCTCGTTTATAGTCCATAATAGTTGTAGGAACATGAACTACAAGTACGTCGGGTTAAATTGTCAATTAGAGCTTGTTGATTTAATTTTCTTTTGTTTAACTTGAAATGGAATGAAATACAAAACAAAAAAAATAAACATAATTTTTTTCACATCTAAAAAAGGGTGTACACAATCGAATTATGTGATTTATACGACTTACAATTCTCTATATTAATTTTGAGAAAAGAAATAGGCTTTCCCATTAAAAATTAAAAAATAAATCATTAAAAAAAATGTTAATGGTATTAAATTTTAAAACCAACAACATAAAAACCGCTTTATATGGTTTTATGCAATATTAAAACATTATAATGCATCAAGCATTACGGGATCCACTAGTAACTCATTTGCAGGAATTATAAATTCCAAACACATAAAGTCAGGAAAACAAAAACAATATTTATTGTTTAATATTCAAATAAACCAAAAACAAAAAAATTACTTGAGCAAAAATATTTATCGTTATTTTTATTTTTTATTATTAAAATGCCCTCCACAATATCACTTAAATTTAGTATTTGAATATTTACTTTAGATTTGTTTAGATATCGAGTTTAATTGAAATTTGCAATTTCAAATAATTCCACTATTTGAATCCAATAAAATTTGAATAATTTTGAAAGGTTTAATAGGCTGCCAAATAGATTTTAAGATTTCAATTACATCACTGAATGGAATACTAACAAGTCATGTTTAAAGTAATGCAAATGGTAATGCTCACACATTACGGAGAGGTTTAAGTAATTTTTTTATTAGTTTCTTAAAAACAAAGTTGTAACTTAATAATTCTTTTTATTTAAAAAAATTTTAACAATTTTTGAAGGGTTCAATAAGCTGCCAAATAGATTTTAAGATAAAAACTAAATCGCTGAAAGGAATATTAACAAGTAATGCAAAACGTAATGCAGAACGTAATGACAACACATTACTTATAATGTAATTACTTTCTCTTAAAAATAAAGTTGTAATATTTTTTATATCAGAATAATTATAAAATTTAGTCAAGAATTTAGCCGAGAAGTCTGTCATTAAGGAGTGAGATGAAACAAAAACTATAATTTTTTTGGATTCAATATTTCTATTTATGAATCCTACTCCACTACATGTGGGTAATATAAATATGTCTGTGTGTAATGCCAAGAAGGATTCATCTTAGACTCCAGAAAGTATAAGTATAAATAGTGAGAGCGAAAACTTCTTAACACAAGCATTATTTGATTTTCTTTAAATCAGGTTATCTTTGTAAAATAAATGTCAAACAAATTGAAATATTTTGTTTATCTGACTAAAATGAGTACACAGAAAAAAGTGCGCTTTAAAATTATTAAATATTTCAACAACTCCTGAAACCGGCAAAATCAGTTCAGTTATAGACCTACATCTGAGACAACCTCTGAAAAACTGAATTGAATTTTTCATTAAAAATTTAATTTTTCGACAAAAATTAAATTTTAGAAAAAAAATTAATTTCAGGAAGATTTTAATTTTGTGTTAAAATTTAATATTTTGTTTTGGGTCAAAATTAAAATTTGTATGAGAATTTGAACTTCTGTCAAAATTTGAATTTTTGATGAAAGTTTGAATTTTTGATGAAAATTTAAATTTTTAATGAAAATTAAAATTTTTAATGAAAATTAAAATTTTTGATGAAAATTTGAATTTTTAATGAAAATTTAATTTTTGATAAAAATTTTAATTTTTAATGAAAATTTTAATTTTTAATAAAAATTTAAACTTTTGATGAAAATTTGAATTTTTCATGAAAATTTGAATTTTTCATGAAAATTTGAATTTTCCATGAAAATTTTAATTTTTAATGAAAATTTGAATTTTCCATGAAAATTTTAATTTTTAATGAAAATTTGAGTTTTTGATGAAAATTTTAATTTTTGATGAAAATTTTAATTTTTGATGAAAATTCTAATTTGAAATTTTAGTCAAATATTTATTTTTTTGTCAAAAATTGTATCTTTTAAATTTTAAATAAATTTTAAAAAATGTAAAATTTTTAAAAAAATTTTCTTTTTTTATTAAAAGTGTTTGAAATATTCCATAAATTTGAGACATAATTCTCTTAAGTTTTTCCTAAAATACGCTAAAATAGCAACACTTCAAAAAAATCCTATTTAAAGAGATAAACAATTCAATTCCGACAACAAAATTTCAATTTTAAATTTTGTTTACCATAAATAATTTAAAATGTCATCTTACTTATGCTACTGACTGACAGTTAATCCATCAAATCGTATGTTGTGATAGTTAAACTATCAGTTAGTTAACCACTAACCATTCAGAAGAAAACACCCCCTTAAGAGAATAAGAAAAACCAGTTTTTTTTTTTATAAAATTTATGACATTTTCAAGTTTTAATTCTCACAACAAACAATAAAATAATAAAATTCTGGAAGAACCACCCTTGTGATTCTCTCTCCCCCCTTTTCCACGGTTTATCTTTGACATATGAAAATAATAAAAAACATTTCCATTCATTTCCAAGTGAAATGCTAAAATAGTTAATGAAAAATTACATTATTCTCTGTTTTGAATATCTCTCTCTCTCTTTTTTTACAATGACCAGTCGTCAGTCATGTGTATCCTCTTTGGGATGAAGTTTAAATAAATATTTCATAAATGTAAAGTATGAATGAATATAAAATTCTAGCAACCACCATATTATTATGCATAAATCGCAAAATAAAACTTTTAGTTCTTATCACAGCGAAAAAACGCCAAACCAATAGTTTTGTTCCATTTACAACCCCCCCTTAAATGGATAAAATGTAAATTTACTTTGCCACATTGAATTGTTTTTGTAATATTGTAACATTACACTCTGTATATGTAAAATAGCGGCGTTGTAATTGTATTACAATTGTGCTAAAATGCTGTAAATAATGTGCGGATTTTTGGTGTTGAAGAACGGGAAAAAAAACTGTAAATAATAAATAAATAAAACCGACATTCGTATGTCGCAATAGTCGTAAATAGAAAGAACGAATAAAAAATAAAATGTACGAGTTCAAGGAAATTTATATAATTTTTACTATCATTATCATTATTTTGGTTAAAGTACACTGAAAGAAATTATTCAAATTTTATTAGAAGATTGGAAATTTGGAAAACAATTCTTTCAGTTTCAATAGAAAAAATTTGCAAAAGTTTCCCGAATTTTGAGCCTCTGAGAGAGCAGAGATTGTTAAAATACAGACTCTGTTTACTTTACTTACAATAAACGACTGCTGCTCTCTCTTCAATTTGAGAAGACTTTACATTAATTCAATACAATTTTTTAAGTGCTTCACTCAAACAAAGACAAATGTAGAATAGTTTAGTGTGGCAACTCTGGTCTAGAGCCTTTTATTAGATTCGATACAAACTTTTCAAGACAAATTTTATGGAGTTCGGTCAGAAAACTTTACCTTGTAATTCCTTGAATATCGATTCTTGAATTAAAAATTTTTTTTGGCCTATAAATAACAAAATTTTAACTACAATTAGTTCGGTTGCTAATGGTACCAGTCTACGGACAGATATGTCTAATTGAAATCAAATTTTAATACAGTATGACTTATTTCTTAGCTTGATATGTTCATATTCTCAAAAAGTGTATGTCAATCTATTTTTACCGCTTCAAATTTTGAAAATTATGACAAATCTCGAAATATAGTATTTTTTAGCTAAATCGATATGTATATATTTCATTATGATTTTAATATATTTCTCTCAGTGTATTTAAATTTTTTAATCACATCTACAAACTACTTTAAATAATAACAAAAAATAACCAGAGGGTTGTTTTTCCAATTTATACTGAAAGGGTTTTTGACCATTCTCGGTGGTGACCATGGTTTTTAATTTATTTGAATTTTATACTTTCCAAAAGGGTGCAATGCAGTTGAAGGCATAAAAACATGCTTAAACATGTTAATTTTTGTTATAGAAAAGAAAAAAAAACAGCCGGAAATAGATTTTGATTCCTTAAAAAAACAGAAAATTTAATAGAAACATGATTAAAAGGGAGGGAGGTATATTAGAAATTAGTAGAGGTCACAAGATTTTAATGAAAAAAATAATTAAAACAATGAAATTAAATTATGAAAAACAATTTGGTGACATAAACTATTGAGAGGAATTGAATTAAGTATGGTCCTACGAACCGGAAATTAATTGCTAAAACTGCACTTTTGAATAACTTTTGAATTATTAAAAAAAAAATATTCGTCGCCTTTTTATTTTCAGATTTAAAATTATACAACAAAGGTGAGGTAAAAGACGTTTGTGCTAATGTTGGCAACATTAAAAAAATGGTGTTACTTTAAGTATACCGTTAGACTTAGAATATCTTTCTGGATCAAATTAACGATGTCCATCCGTCTGTCTGTCCGACTGGCTGTACATGTAAAGGTCGCCATTTTTTTAGGTATGTTGATAAAATTTGACGCAAGGACGAAGCCTATCGAAAAGTTCGATCCAATATTTCATAAACCTACCAGCCCTCCTTTGATGAGGTTTTAAGCACATACAAATTCTAAATATGAGGTGTCGGTCCATACAAGTCTCCATATAAATATCACTTTAAAGGACATAACTTTCACTTATACGTTGGTATTGTAGTAATAAGTGGTCAAACTTATTCCATAATTTCTTATAGCTCCCATTTAACCCTCTAGAAAATTTACATAGGACCGACGTTAACATTCTAACTTGTTATACCTTCCACCGCCACAAGTGGTGAACAGGGTAATTTAACTATGTCATTTCACTTCTGAGTCGATTTGTCTGTATGTTGTTGTAACGCTCACATCGACAAAAATTGACAGAACTCAATAAAATTTGGCCTGAATATTTGAAGTTAAAACGAGAAAAATCGGTTTAGTATATTTAAAGATATAGATCGATATCTGAGGCAACCTCTAAGTTCCAGCGAAGAATTTTCGAAAAATTGTCAATTAGAAATCGAAAAATTAGAATAAGACTTTGTCATAATATAAAGTTATATGTACATCATTATCAATCTAAACATTATCGGAATCAGTTCAATTGAAATAAATTTTTGACTCATTAAGTGGGTCTGTGTTATATTTAAGAAAAACACATATATATATATTATACGTCTGTGAGTGTGTTAGTGTGTATGTATGAACAATAAAATATTTACTTTAAACGCATTTGTGGTGTAGGGTATTGAAGATTCCGTATAGACCGAATATAGCATTTCATACATGTTTTTAATTATTTTTTCCAAAATCATATTCAATTTGTCTAACAACATTGAAATATTGAACTTGAAATCTGTTTTTATGAATTTTCAAATTTATTCAATAATTTTTATTTTTCAAAATGACTCATTTTCAGAATAGAAAGTTTATAAATATATTTTATTCTCAATTTACTTTAAGTAAATGTTTATTTAATAATTTCTAAAGAAAAAAACGTGATTCAACCAGAAAACTGGAAAAAAAAAACAAAATTAATTAAATAAACAAAAAAAGAAATAAAAAATACAACAAATAAAAATAACAAAATTATAATAATAAAAAATTTGCAATTCAAAATTGTGGCGCGAATAATAAAGTAATAAAACAAACAGGTAAATGGAATTTTGATATAAAAATCAAATTCTTGATCTTAAAATTATTCTGAAATTAAAAGGTGTTGAAAAAAATTTGCAAAAAAAGTTTTAATAAAAAATTAAATAAAACAAGTAAGAATGCCATATTCGGCTATGGCGCACCTTCAATACCCTCCACCATAAATGCGTGTGAAGTAAATACATGATGTTTCACACATACAGACTCCACTAACGTATATCATATGTAAATGTTTTTCCTAAATACAAAACAGAAACATTTAATGATTCATAAAATTTGTTATATTTTTGGCCGTAACTCTATTCCTCTAAACCGATTTTGATCATTTTTGGACAGATAATGAAGTTCATAAAATTTTAAATTATGACAAAATTTTATTTTAATTTGTCGATTTCTTATTGACAATTTTTTGTGAAAGTTTTTCGCGTGAATTAAGATTTGTCACAGATAACGGTCTTTGCCTTTTCATATACAGAACCGATTTTGCTGATTTTAAATAGAAAACTTCTCAGGACTATAACAAATACTTAGTACAGATTTCATTGAGCTCTGTCATTTATAGTGGATGTGGGCGTTCCACCAACAGACAGATGGACATAGCTAAATCGAGTCAGATTTTAATTTGATGAAGAATATATATATACATTATGGGATCTGAGATTATTTTTCCTTAGCGTTACATCTTTTCACCACTTCTGGTGGTGGAGGGTATAAAAATGTTAACACTTTAAAAATCAAAGTTAATTTAAGCAGTTAAGCGTTGAGATGAGTGTCATACGTTGTATTAAATAATTAACATTATAATAATTTGTCTCCACAATTAGCATTTAGTGTTTGTATAAGTTTTGTAACTAATATTTTTAATAGATTTTAGTTTAACATCTTGTTTAACAACTTTGTTAGTAAATGACAGAAAAGAAACTACAAATAAATACGAAGAATGTATTATATTTGACTAATTCGAATCTTAAATAGCCTCTATCTGAATGTACATAGTAAAAACATGGTTATGTTAACCATATTATGTTTATGTAATCGCACAATTATGTTTCCACCAAACATATTATGGTCAATAGCATGAATGTGTCAAAGTAGCAAAAGTATTTTTTTTTCAAAATCACATAGTCGAAAATGACCATAATATGTTGCTTTTTGATAATGGTAACTATCAGCATGTTTTTTCTGTGTGTGGGGACCATATAGACTATACCAGGTATATATGGTTTCCATAACTGACAGGCATAGAATTATAGTTGCTTCATCACAAAAGTATGCTTTTCTTACAACTATATTATGGTCAATAACATTTGTCAAAGTTATAATCATAATAAGATTTTGATGCAAACACAATATGTTGCTTCTTGGATACGGTTACCACAACCTCTCTATAGGGCCATATAAAGGAATTGACATCTCTAAAGGATAGTGCAAAAACATAAAAATATGTATATTAGGAGAGCAGGTAGGTCGGGATTAAGATCTAAGTAAATATGAAATTCAACAATCTTTGAATTTTATTATTTTATTTAAGATATTTTACAGATCTTAGGAAAATTTATTGGCTTCGTTTCCAATGTTTCTTCTGAGCCAAAATGTAGAACACTCTCTTTTAAGAGAAAAAGTCTCTCTTTGTTTGTCTTGATGTTTTCAGTTTTTTTAAGTCCAAAATACATGTCGTTTTTTGGAGTCGAAATATATTTGACTATTAAACCCGAGAGTCGAATACATATACACCTTTTTTAATCGTTTTGTATTTCAGAGCCCTATATTGGGCTTCTAAAGTTTTTGTAAGATTACAGTCTGAAACTTAGTAATATTTTAACCCATTAAGAGCGAAACGACGAATCTGTCAAAAAGAAAAGAATACATAAACTATTAAAGAGCAAAGGAAGCAGTGCTCCCCATACAAAGTAAATATTGATTATAGAAAATTTTAAGAACTGTAACAGCGAGAATTTTCAAATTTGGTCGCAATGACTTCCCCAAGGAACTGTTTTACTGGACAAATTGTAAGACAGATAAAATATCTATAAATCTACTACAGTGGAAATTTGGTTACAATTTTATGTTTTAACACTCGTTGATTTGTGAAATTTCTTCGTGAGCGCACTGGATAAAAGTCAATTTTAGATATTAATTAAATTGCGTAGTAAACGTAATAGACAACTGAAAATAGTGCAATGTTTAAGGACGATGGTGAGTCGACTGGCTTGTATTTCTGATGAAAATCTACCATTTGCATTTTCATAAATTCATTTTGAATAAATTCCTTTAAATAAACAACAATTTTATCCAAATTAAATTAATTTAAGTATGTAGAATTAAATAAATTGATGTGTTATTTTACTTACGATGCGTCACTGTCGTTTTTATTAAAATTTTTTAACGAAATTTTATTCAATTTAATTTCGTTTAGTAAAAATTAGTTTGATTAAAAGTTAACGTTCTACGAAAAAGTTTCGTTAATATTACCTACAACATTTGGTTTAGTGTAATGTAAGTTAAATCGGTTTGGAATATAAAAGGGTCCTAGTAAACATTTATGGGTCTTAAATTTTATGATTTACAAAGTAAAAAACTCTAAAAATCAATTAAATCCAATTTTTTAAAGTCACTAAAATATATTTCAAGTAAAATTTACTTAAAATTTTTAATATTCCAAACATTTCACTTTGAACACCCCAGAATATGGAGAACACATGTGACGCCTCAGTGGAAAAGTAAACTTAGCAAAAAAATAAAAAAAAAAAATAAAATAAATAAAAAAGTATATTAAAACATTACTCGTCGTACTCATAACATTGACATAAATAAATAATTAAATATTCTTGTCTTAATTAACTGTTTAAACTTGAAAATTTGTACATTTTGAAAAAAAATATCATAATGAATTTTTTTCTTTTTTGTTTATTTTAATATTTTTAAATATTTTTTTTAATAAAAAGTTCTATTTATTATGCAAAATAAAGTAAAATTGTTGAAATTTTAGATCAAAACCAGAAATTCAGGTTAAAATTAAAATGTGCTTAAATGGTGTCTAAAACAACTAATTAGAACAATCACTTTCAGAAGAATAAAAAAAATAAAACAAATAAAATTTTAAATTTTATTTATTTTTTTTCTTTTAATTTTGTGTTAAAAACCAGAAGTAGTTATTTCATTAAGGTCTTAAGTTACTTATTAAGATTTTTAAATAATGATTACAATTAATTAGTTTTTTTTTAAAGGTTATTTAAGTTTAAACAAATCGATGGAAGTTAAACTTAAAGCGTTCACACTATAGAAAATTAAGTTAATTCTCAGCAACTGGTATTACAAATCATAGACAAATTTAAGTCTACGATTCCAAAATCCAACCAATAAAGCAAACAAGGAAATTGTTATTCTAATATTTTTTCCCTAAAAATGTGATTTTTCACCAAAAATTTGTGATATTTCAGCACAAATAATACATTTCGCCAAAAATATGATTTTATGCCAAAATTTACTTTTTTCATAATTTTTTTCTCCAAAGAAAATATTATTTTTTACTAAATGTGAACTTTTTCACCAAACAATTTTTGGAGAAATAAAAAAGTACAATTTTATACGGAAAATGTGAATTTTTTTTCAATAAAAGTGATATTTTACCAAAAATATGATTTTATAGGGAAAGTGTTATTATTTTACAAAAAATATCATTCTTCACCGAAATGTTTGATATTTCATCAAAAAAAGTGAAATTCGGTATTTCACCAAAAATTTCACCATTTTTTAAATTGCGTTTTTTTCATTAATATATGATTTTTATCCATAAATTATAGCATTGCAGTATTAAAATAATAATATTTCACCAAAATTAAATTCTAAAATTTTATTAAAAACTCGATTTTTCCCTAAAATGTGATTTTTTATAAAAATGTGTCTTTTTCTTTACCAAAATGTGATTTTTCGATAAAAATTTTTGTATTACAACAAAATCATAATAAAAACGACATTTCACCAAAATGCGATATTTCACCAAAGTATGACCGTAATTTTTTAAGCGTTTTTTTTTCAAAGTTCTATTTTGTACTAAAATGTGAATTTCAGAAAAATTTGTGCCATTTGGCAAAAAAATATGGCTTCTTATACTTCAGGAAAAATCAATAAATATTGATTTTTTACCAAAAATATATTTTTTTACTAAAAATTGTTTTCACCAAAATTAAATTTTCTTTAAAAATATGTCATTTTTTTATCAAAAATGTGAATTTGAAAACAAAAAATTTGATACAACAAAGCTGCGATTTCTAATCGAACAAGTGATAATTCACCAAAAATTATTTTTTTTAACAAAAATAGCGTTTTTCGCCAATAATATAACACAGTTTTTTTCATATATTCGAAATTTTAATTCGAATTTTTATTATAAATTCCGTTTAAATTTAATTTAAACAACTTAAAGTGATTTTACTTTTTGTGCCTTCGATGAAAGATTTGAAACAATTAACCTCGATTATAATTGTTATATAAATCCTAATTGAAATACATATTTTAAACTTTTAATACATTTAAGTGATTTCCAAAAGTTAAGTTTATCTGAGGACTACAAAAAATTATGAAGAGATCTCCGTAGAATTTGAAATACGGATTTGAAATAATAGAAATTATTTACTTCTGATTTAGAACTTTGACAGATAGAAAGACTGAACGGACATTTTTAAAATGTATCTGAAAGTGATTCTGAGTTGTTCGATACACATACACTTAAAGATGGATGTGGCACTTGTTTTCTTATAGTTTAAAAATATCTTGTCTTCAAAGTTGTGGTAACAATAGAATAGTTGTGACACAACCATACTTTAGTTATGACAAAATAAATATCATTTCATTGTATAACATTATGATTATAAATCTATTTATATATATATAATAGGATGTCTGTATGTATGTGTGTAACGTATAGACTCAAAAACGGCTGAGCCAATTTTGGTGAAATTTGCACAGAATGATCACAATATATTCGAAAGCAACATTGACTATTAAAAATTCCGAGAGGACCAGGGGGAGGGGTACCTCCCATACAAAGCAAATATTGATAATCGAATATCTAAAGAACTACAACAGCGAGAATTTTCAAATTTGGTCCCAACAACATTTTTAAGGAACTGTTTTACTGGATAAAACGTAGGACCGATAAAACTAGGGGAGGAATATTGCCAATACAAAGTTCTCAATTTAAGTACCAAATACATCCTCAAGAAACTCTTTTACTGAACAAACATAGGACGGATAGGACTAGGGAGAGGGGTACCCCCTAAACAAAGCAAACATTGATTACAATATATCTAAAGAGCTATAACAGCGAGAGTTCTCAAATTTGGTCTCAACTACTTTCCCAAGGAAATGTTCTACTGAAAAAACGTAGAACAGATAGGACCAAGGGGAGAAGTACCCTCCATTTAAAGCAAATTTAAATTACTAATAACCTATTTAAATCGTATGATAATAAAATGTTAATGTTTGCTTAGTTCCAGCCACGCCCTAAATTTTTCTTGCACAAAAACAAAGTTTTCCGGATCTTCTAGTTATAAATATAATTGTTACTCGTAATAATATTTTTTAATCAAAATTACAACAAATTTGAAGAAAAATACGTTTAGCCAATTTGTGTCTAAACTTATTTGTTTACATTTCAAATTACGTAACAAATCTTTCATTATATCTACAATCATCAGTGTATAATTAGATAATGAAAATATCTTCTTTTATCTTATCTAAAGAAAAAGAGATATTTCATTCATCAAATTAAAAAACTATTGAAATTTTATAGCAAAAAACTTTTTAAACTTTAAAAAAAATCAAACAAAATAAAACATCAAAAGAATCTAAAAATTCTAGAACTCATTAAGAAAAAGGGGAAAAAATCAAATGAATTTTAAAATCTAGAACAGATAAAATGTAAATTTAAAAATTATAAACAAATAAAATTTTCAACAAAATTTAATTAAAAAAAATAGAATTCTGTTTCAAAAATGGCACATACTTTTTTAGTCTTTAAACCCCAAAGAAACATAAGAGCATATTAGGTAAGTGAGTCCATAAGTAACACCAAGAAACTCATAAAAAATATATTCCGATCTATAAAAAACTCAGAGTATTTTTACGTATTTTGTGTGGTCTGTTGTTCAGTCGATTACGTTCAAGCAAGAGTTATATTATACTTAAACAGATTTATAGATTTATAGCCGATGTGGACAAAATTTCTATCCCAAATGGTTTGCAACCATCCAACCAGTCAAATTAACGCAGAAGCTAAATATCCATAATGTTTTCAGAATATCTGATTCGGATCAGACGATCACATGCTCCTGATACCGTAAAACAATTGATCCGTATGAAATTTGCAATCAATGAAAAACAATTCGAATTGAAATCGGGTGAAAAGATCACAGGCACTTAATACTGAAAACAATCGATCTGACACTAGACCATAATATTCCAACATGAAAATCATGGTGTCTTAAACATTTGACAAGATCCGACAGAAGTTTCTTAAATCCGTGAAAGGGGAAAAAGTCAAGACTTTTCAACACTTTATCGGAATAATTTAAAAATTTCGATTTCGACACAAAAGACAGCTGAAAAAGTTTCCAAAATATATTTTCACAAAAAATGCTTTTGCTTACATGATACGCTCAAAAGGAAGAAAATAAAGTCGCAAGTGAATTGAAACTATGAGATATGGATTATGCATATTAGAAATAAAAAGAAGGCAGTTACGGTCAAGGTTAAAATCCATAATGTCACGGTGTCGTCAAATGTTCTATTTTTGATGGAATTAGAAAAGTGTTTGATTTAATGTGCATTGAAATCGGGTCAGATCCGACATGTGATCATAATCCATTCCATTAGGGTTACTCATTGTTTATATCAAAAGCGGAACCAGTTGGGCTTAAAGGAAGGAGTACCTCCGTGCAAATTTAATAGACTATTTTGCTTTAGGAATCTTTGTTGCATCACATCTCTAAAACTATTACTATAATTTCCAGATGCTCCTACAGAAAGAAATAATTGCACTCTGTTGATGTTTATGGATCAGCTTTGTTTCAGATTCTTTAAACATATTGCATTTTAATTTAGGCTAAGAAGATGATTAATTGGACTTAGCTTAGTTCTTCTACAATGAAGTTTTGTATTTATCATTGCCTAGAACAGCGCCTTCTAGGTGTGATGTAGCGGTGGAGAATTTAAAAAAATTTTATTCCCTCTATTTCCCGAAAGAGGTGTGAGGTGAGGTGCATCACTCTGGTGTATCTTTTTTGATGTTCTTAGTATTTATCCAAAGTCGGGTTATACAGAGGCCTTCATCGATGTTCTTAATTTGGTGGGAATATTCAATAAGCCACATATTTTTTTAAGAAAAATTATGACCACTGTCCAGTAATTGGGGAATCGATTTCGATTTCAAAAAGCGATTATTTTGTGATCGATTGTGCACGGCAGATTCTATATTGATTAATCGAAAAATATAATTTCCTAGAATTTTGGCATTTTCTTAATCAGTGAAAGCGAAAACATAAGTAAAAAACTAATTTAAAATTTTCAAAATTTGTTACTGATTTCGAAGAAAAAGATTCGATTAAAAAATCGAATATTAAGTCCGAATAATCGACTAAACTAATCGAAATAAAAATTGTTGATCAAAAAATTGTGAATCAATTCATTCTGTTTACTATTTACTGAAAGAGACTTTCATGAAAATTGTACGAATATTCGTGGAGGGTGTTTAAGAATCGGTACAGCCGACTATAGCATTCTAAATAATTTTTTAAGACTTTGCCTTTTTTACTCTTTTATGTCAGAGGTGACGTGTATGTGTGTGTGAGTGTATGTGAATGACATTTAAGAGAAACAAAATAATAAAAATATTTCAAAATTTCAATTGCATTTATTCAATTATCTCTTTCAAAGATTCATTACAGAAAATTATTCGAAATTGTTGCGTGTGTGGGTTTGTTTCCAACTCATAAAATTTTTTCTTAAATTTTATTAATTTATTACGGAATTATGTTTTATTAGCGTTTTTTTTGTGGTTTTTATGTTTAAAAAGAATTAATTGCATTTTAAAACACATGCAATATATGGTTTTTCAATAATGAATTGTAAGGAGTGAGATCAAAAAATTTTTAACATACATAAATGTAAATAAAGAAAATAATTGCAATTATTATTTCAATTAACCAAAAGAAGTTTATTTATAGTTTTAATCAATAGAGATGAAATTTTGAACCTTTTTCGGAAACGTTTTTGTTATCACTTTGCTAGAAGAGGTGGTCCATCTTCGTTTAAAATCTTACATACTTTTCAACATCTTTTTATGCTCTTCATTGCTCTTATTTCAAGAGGTAAATATCTGCCAACTGGCCTTAGCTCCGGGCAGAATGATTTGCCACTCTTAGTACAGATACCACATTATTGCTCTTGTATCACTCTAGGGCTTGTTTACAATAGTGACAGGATGCCAAGTCAGGCCAAAAATAAGTGGACACATTGTGAAGTCTTATGAATGGAAGCAGCATTGTTTAGAAACATTCCTTTATGTCAATTTCGATATTTATAGAGCCCGTTGCAAAAAATCATTTGTTCTATTTGTCGCATCTGCATATTGCCTGCCTCCAGATGCGACATGACAGCAGAACACTCGTTTCGTCAACCATTCTTTTCGTCATATATTAAGCAGCAAAAATATTTTTTTAAAAAACTTCACACACAAATGGAAAAGTCCAAAGACTGTCTACTAGGGGAGGGAGTAGTAAGGCAACTATAAAATCCAAATTATGTTTTAAAAGTGTTTTTTAGAAACTTCACACACAAATGGAAAAGTCCAAAGACTGTCTACTAGGGGAGGGAGTAGTAAGGCAACTATAAAATCTAAATTATGTTTTAAAAGTGTTTTTTTAGCACTCAATTTCCCATTAATTAATTGTTTTAATTAAATTTTTTTCTCATTTAATTTATCCTTTAAAGTCCAAATTCCTTTTTTTCCCTTATTTCCCTTCTCCTCTATAATCCATTTTTCTTTAATTAAATTAAAAACATAACAAATTTATCAATTCTTTTACTTTGGCATTCTAAAAATACTTAATCAATTTCAGTTTGTACGTTAAAACTATTTTAATTAAAAACGTCATCAAATACACTCCCATAAAGAATACTTGAACAAAATTTAATAGAATTCAGCAAAAAAAAAAATGTCTTCAAAAGATAAAATAAATTATATCATCACCTTAACACCAGGTGATTATAAAAATTAAAAAAAAATACGTGAAATTATTTTTATTCCATAATAAAAAGTTCTATAAGATTAATCATCGTATTTTATCTGGAAAAATCTAGTGGACTGATTAAGAAATATTTTTGAAATTTTTTTATTAAATTCCATCACTTCTTTTTAAGAGAAATCGCTTTACCAGACCTGCTTTTAAGTGACGATGGTTACTTCAGTTACTCGAGTAACTACTGCCCTTTAACCTCCTGAAAATATTGAAAGTTTATAATCTTTTCCTCTAAAAATTCTAATCATTCATCAAATTCGTTAAATTTCGTTTCTATTGAACCGATTTCAATGATTTTCTATAGCATTTTTCGAAGACCTTTAATCAACAATCTGGCTAAGTTTGATTAAGTTCGGATAATTGGTTTGGATGTCATAAAGCCAACAACATATGGATGTTATTAATCCACATTTATTATTATTTCACTCAATTCGGAGTTGATTTCATATATCGTCCTTTTTTGGACTTTTTACCTATAGAACCAATAGTGCAGGTTTTATATAACGATATTCCGAGTCTTTTTCAAATACTCTAAAGTACATTTCCTCTTTACGTGTTCGAAATTATTGAATGTTTATTATAAAATTTTCCACAGAAAATTCTCTTCTCATAGAGGTTACTTCTGATATCGCTCTATAACTTTTTTCCTGTTGAATTGATTTCGCTGGTTTTCAAAAGCATTCTTTGAAGACCCTCGATAAATAATAGGTTGGTGTAATTAGTCTAAATTTGAGGTTACTTCAGATATCGCTTTATAACTTTGTTTCCTTTTGAATTGATATCTTTGGTTCCAAACAGGAAATTTCCAAGAGCAAGAACTCATAATCTGAATAACTTTAATTAAGTAACGATGGATGCCTATGAATCGGTAATGATCTTACAAAACTGCTTGAATTATGGTGGTACAATGGAAAAGAGATCATAAAACTATATCAAATGAAATGACTAATTACATGTTTACACTTTTTATATTAAATTAGAAATTAAATGAATTTTTCCTTAAAAGTGAATAATAATTTATTTAATGATTACAAGCACTTATGAGAAGGAGAAGAAGAAATTAAAATTAAAGTCATGAAAATTTTATGTTTATTTAATGCACAGACACAGTGGTTCGGAGAGTAGAAAATGTATATGAAAGTAACAATTAAAAGATTTATAAAATCATTTGAAAAATTCATAACAAATTATTATTTTTTTATTATCATCATTTCTCGAAGTTGTAATTTATTTAAAAGAAAATAATTTTTATATTTCAAAGAAAGATAATGGGTTTATTGATCAGACAAAATCATAGATCAGTAAAGAAATTAAGTTACATATAATGATTTTACAGATTTTAATAATGATAGATGGAGCAATACAACAGTGATGTTCATTTAATTAACCGAAAAATCTCATAACTCAAACAAACCCTGGATTGACAATGATCTAAAATCGGAAATGATCATATGATTGATCTAAAGAAAGTCTTATTCCCTTAAAAACAAAATTTCCTTCCCTAAAGTTTTTTTCTGGGATATTTCGAATATAATTTGAGTTTGATAAAGATCTTTTTTTAAACCACTGGTTCTACTAGTTATAATTAAAAATCAGATTTAATTGCATTTCCGTTTTATCATATTCGACAAATAACCCATTTTTGCCACTTAAAGTTTAAATGTCACGTCATCATGTTTAGAGCTCGTTATCAAGTTAGTTTATAGAATAAAATAGATATCCTTTAAATTATGACGATCACATCTTTAAGAATACTAGAATTTTAAAACCAAATTAATGCCTCAAAAAAATCTAACATGATCACATGATCGGAAAACTTATTTAATGATAGAGAAATTTAAACGAAGCCAAATTGTGTGACTTGTAATTTGTCGACGAAATACGATCGATCTTTTAGTCATCTTAAAGATCTTTAATTTTTAAGGAGATTAAAGTTTCATAAAAAACTAATAAGATCATGCATGACAACAAACACATGATCGGAAAACCTTTTAGGCGATAACTGAAGATAACTAAATTTTAGTTATCTTCAGAAAATACGATCAGCGGTTAAAAAACATCAGTCTGAACACGTGGATTACTAAGGTGATCTCTTTTTTTTTGGTGTAAATCGATCGATTTTTTAAAGAACTTAGGGGTCCGAAGTGATCTAAGAGTTAATCCACTTTACTATTTATAAAACAAATTTATTTTATTTATTTTATTTAAAAACAAATTTATGCTGATTAAATCAGAAAATATTTTACGATCACCAAGATCGGGAGGCCTGAAAATTAAACAAAGAGAACGTACGTTTCGAAAATATAGAAATTCGTTTATTTCTTTAATAATTTGAAATTCGATTTAGTGAAATAAATCAGTTAGATCATGTGCGATCTCTCTTTTGGTGTAAT
This sequence comes from Cochliomyia hominivorax, assembly GCA_004302925.2. Classification (NCBI taxonomy): domain Eukaryota; kingdom Metazoa; phylum Arthropoda; class Insecta; order Diptera; family Calliphoridae; genus Cochliomyia; species Cochliomyia hominivorax. The sequence continues at coordinate 21,161,322 of PYHX02000158.1, forward strand.
AAACATTTGCAAAGATCAATTCTTAAATCTAATTTTTTTTCTGAAAAGTAATTAAACAAATTTCTTTCCACTTCCAAATCACTGTACAGTGTTCAGAAACCCCCCCCAAACTGTACATGTGTGAAATCTTATATGAAAGCGATAACTTTTTAAGGAACAATTAAATGCAATAAAAAAAACTAGTGGAGGCATTTAAACTAAAAAAATTGTAATAATAAAAAATCCAACAATAACAACAACTAATTTAAATGAATCATCAAGGCGTAAAGACAAAATTAACACCAAAAGCCCGCCACAGAGACACACAGACAGACGGACGGACAGACAGCGAAACAATGCTCATATTACATACAATTGTTAATTGGTCGGAGGAGATATCACTTGAGTATGAAACAGTTTAACGAGATTTTTTTGTTGTTTTTGTTATCTTCAGTTTGTTTTTGGGATTTTCATTACTTTTTTGTTTAATGTTCATTTCTTTGGTCTTTAAAGAGATAAATTAAAAAAATTGGAGTCGTAGACTCTTTGTACTTCCCTGATATTTGTTTACTTTTCGATTTATTTATTATTCTTGTTTTTTATTATTTACATGTAAATGCAAATATATAGAGAGCAAATGAAAGATAAAAGTAAAGAGAAATAAAAACATAAATAAATCTAGAGTAAAACAACAACAATTTGTTTAAGGCTGCTGCAACAATTGCTACTGCATTTTGTAAAAAAAAGAGTCTATTTTATGACCATTTTTATTGTGTGCGATCGTTTTGCTCTCGCCTAATCTTTGATCTTTCATGCTTGTTTTTGTAAATTGGTGTAAATAGTGATGCGTAATGGAGATTTAATGAAGGTACTAATTTAATCGTTTCACTACATTATATTGAAAGTGCACTAATTTAAAATGGTTTCTAATTTAGTCTGTATAAGATCAGGATCACCTTTTTTAAAAGAATTTCAACTTAAAAATGCAATTGTTTGTAGCAACGTTTAAGTATTTAGTCTTCACATTGGAAGTTAATCAATGTCTTCCATTACATGAAACTAATTAAATTGCATTTTGATTGTGCGACATAAATCCTGGCAGATTAAAAAATTATATTACAAGATCATTTTGTGATCTTTATGCATAGTTATTTTTAAAAAGTATATAGTTAAAAAGTTCGACACTCACGAGTTCTGCGTTCAGCTGATTTGTTGCCATGTCAACATTTAAGCTCAACAGTTTTGGTACTTAGATATTTATCCACCCTAACTATAGTCTATTTCTGTATAGTGTTCATAGTATAAGAATCTTTTATTATGGAAGATTCATTCAAGATTTTTAGGGATGATTTAAATCCCGAATTTTAATAAGTTATGGGATCTTTGAATTGTGTTTATAACATTTGAATATCCTGTTATGGAATCGTTTGTTTTCAGGAAAGGAGATCAAAAGAATCTAACTGCTCGACATAGAATAAATCTGATCTCTATACTACTCTAAGCGATCGAACTTTATTTAGGTCCTCTCAAGTGTAATTTTTTGTACTCTAATCTCAGGAATCAAAGGTTACTATTCTTTTCTAAAGATTTCTGTAGAAGTTGCGGTAATGAGGAGGAAGAGGAGTTAATTCGGCATTATCTCTGACATAAGTACTTAATCGGTGTAATTGTGCAATAATTTAAAGATGATCAAATGAATCCCATTGCTGCTCTAAATTCAGTGACCAGCGATCATTGTCTGAAAAATACGCATGTCAGGAGATTAAATTCTTCTTTAACGATTTATGTAGAAGTTGCGATTATGAGGAGGAAATTGAAACAATGGTTGTGTGTTAAATTTAAAAAATCGGATGACTGCGATACCCGATAAAACCTAAACAAAAATTATTGAAGTTGTTAACCTCGACTCAAATATTTGAACTTTAAACGAACGAACTTTAAATGTTTTAACTATTACAAATCTCATTTGGCTGATCCAACCTTTAGTTCTGATTTATTCTGTATCTCGATCTGAAGAGACTTTGGAAGCGATACTTGAAAACGGTGTTCATATTATATAATTATATAATGAATATCTAATATTGTAAACAATATTTTCAATTTCAAAATATAAATAAATTTCAAATATTTTTTGAAAAAATGTTCCATTTGTATTGATCCACATTTTGTCTCTTCATAATTTCCATTATATTTTTTAGTTGTTGTTGTGTGATTTTCTTGTTGATTTTTATAAATATTTTTCCTTTATTTCCCTTTTAAGTTTCAAGTGTTTTGCTTTTCGTTCATCTTCTTTTTCACAAAATAAATAATTAAATATGAGACATTTAAGATGATCTGCTTGCCTGCTGCCTGAGAGAATAATATTCCAGACCACAAAACATGTAATTTAAGTCTTTAATAGACAAAATATCTTGTTGTGGCAATTTGTCTGTCATCAGCATTATCATTTTACAATTTGAATTTATTTGATGATTGGAATCACATAATTATTGTTTATTATTTGGTTAAGAGAACAAAAAATAAACTGAAATAACAAATCAAAACAGATTTTCATTTTAGAAGGAAAAAAGGAAATAAATAAATAGAATTGACTCCAGTAGTTCAGTTTTATTGTGAAATGTTTATAATTTTGTCGAAAACGATTTTCTTTCTTATTAATTTAAGAAAATATTTATTTAAAATTGATCTGAGATACAATTAGATAAATATTTAGAAGCTGAAATCTAATTCTAAACAATTAAACTAACAACAGGAAGGAAAATAATTGATCTGGACTATATAACTATATAATACACTCATAAAAAATTTGAACGATCATCACAAAATTCAGTATTTTAATTTCAGTATCAGAATGTCGAAAAATTCGACAAATTAGTGAAACAGTCTCAACAGCCTACAAGAAGCTCATAAGAATACCTATAGACAGAAAGGTACAAAGAAAGTTCCACAAAGTTATCAAAAAATACGAAGACAAATTCGAAAAAAACGCGTTGCTGAAAAGTCAAATATTTTTAAAAATTTCGGAAGAAGGAATGGTCCAACAACAATACTTTCGGAATAATCGTGAATTTTTTTCAGCAGAATTTGCAGCTAATTTAAGTTAATCGGTTTTGCGAAAGCGCAAGTTTGTGATAAAAGTGTCTTCTATCTCAATACGACCTCGGGCATAAAAAATCAATGAGGCGTATTTGAATAAAAATAAAATTTGAGTTTTGTAGCAATTGAACCCATCGATTGCAGAAGACATGTCATGTGTTCAATCATTTCATCTCCCTCACCACATATCCTAGATGCCAAAACATTTAACATCTCTCAAAAGTCACAATGCGTTCAATCACTGAATCAGGCCGAAGTATAGTAAGGAAACAGTGATTCTTAAATGTGTCTCTATGATATACTTGGTAGCGATTGTATGCAACACACTTGTCTCTATTGCAAAACGTGAATACGCTATAAAGACAATTGAAACGTTAACATTCCTACGGGAAATTGGGAGTTAAATATGATTCGATATTCTTTAAATTCCGATTCTACAATAATATTTCCGGATTTTATTAGAATATTTAAAATTTTTAGAGTTTTATATGTTTCAAACCTTTTTCCAGAAAAGGTCCTTGTATTGAACTTCTTCAAACAGTGATTCCAACAATGTTATTATATTATGGAATTTATAGATGATTTCTTCTAGAGTTACATAAAGAGTTAATATAACTTTTTTCCGAAAATTCTCGATAACAATTTTTCGGGATAGGAATTTCCTGGGAATTTTTTTGGGAATGTTTTCCCGTGGAGAAACCCTATATATGTAGATGGACAATTTCTAATATTTATTTCATTCTGTAAATAAACCAAAACCCAACTAATACATTTAGAAGAAACTGTGACCACTTGGTTTCCGCCCATTTCAAATAATTGAATTTTTTCGATCTCACACCTCATGGGATTTTTAATGTTTTCTGAGAATTTTTGTCTATTTTCCTCAAAACATTAGCTATTTAAGGTCTTTATTTTAAATAAATCACTTTATTTTCATAATTCAAGTTTAACGTTCATTACCAAAAAGGTTATCAGTTCAAAATGTTTCTATTCAAAATCATAAATAGACAACATTTAGAATCATGTATGAGGTTCGGTTCACAGTGTTAAATGACTTGTTTTATTAATATTTTTAATTAAGCTGTTTTTAATAAATAATATTCTCCCATTTTATTATCTTAAAAAAAACACCTTTAGTTCTAATTATCAACATCATTATCTATGATTATGTAAATAAATATTTGAATTTCTTTTTGTTCGAAAACAAATATCTTCACCTTCACTTGTATTTCTAAAGATACACACATCTGTATTTGTATGAAGAGAAAGATTAACGTCATAATAAATGTGTTAAATATTTGTGGACCAACTCTTTTGTTCATTCAAAAAAAAGGTGGGGGGCCTCTACATTCCATTTTGAAAAAACAACAACAAATACAGATGAACAAAACAACTTTCATGCACATGATGCATATGATGCTCATGCTGATGAAGTTGATAATGATGTTGATGACGTTGTTAATGTTGATCTAAAGTTAATAATAAAGTGTCGTCTCTAGTGTTTGTTTACATAGACTGAGAACCAACAGAAAAAAATGAACTGACAAAAGATTTCTATTTTTCTATTATAGAATTCTTGTATATATAAAAAGGAATCTGTGTTTGTTTGGAACGTATAGACAGGTAAACTACTAGGACATATAGAAAACTTAACTGATGAAATTTTCACAGAACAATCTCAATATACCCAAATAAAGGCTGCAAAAAAAATTCCGATAGGACCTTGGAAAGGGGTACACCTAATACAAAACAAAAATTGATTATAGCATATGTAAAGATCCATAATAGCGAGAATTTTAAAATTTTGTCTCAATTACTTTCTCAAGGATATGGTTTAATGAAGAAAACGTAGGACAGATAGGATTAGGAGGAGGATCGGATACCTAAAGAACTATTGAGATAAGAGTTATCTTGAAAGTGTTTTACTGAACGAAATATTCTAATCACTTCCTAAAAGAATTGCTGATATTTTGCAGCTAAAATTTATAAATTTATCCCCAATTATTTTCCTGTAAAACAGTTTTACGTGAGATCATTTATGGTAGACGTGGTCACACAAAGGAAAAAGGAGTGCCAACCGTAAATATACCAATTATTATATATAAATATTTCCTATAAAATGGTTTCATTGGAAAATTGTAGAAAGGGAAAAGTCCCCATTGAATTAAATGTTTTCAATTCACCTCTTTCGAGATTTAGGACTGGGGAGAGTTTTTGTGCAGCAAAGCGCACCGGGTAGAAGCTTTTTTATTTAGAAATAAGTCATATATTTTACCTTCTTTGTGAAATCATCTCTGCAGTTAGCGTCACAGTAATAAGGTTCAAGAACTCTTAAGAAAAAATATATATGTTATCTGAGCTTCTTTTTATTCGGAAGTTTCTTTAAAGTCTTATCAAATTTCAAAGACTTTTTTGAGTTTGAATTAAATGAACTTTATTATATGCATTATCTGCCATTATGAATCCATTTCAATATAAAATTGGCAGTGTTGATTCGATTACAGAATATTCTTTAAAACATGATCGAAATCAATTCTGTTATCATTAGTGTGTAAATACTTCAATCAAATTTATCTCGAACTTCTATCAACTGGATCTTTACTGAACCAGTTTCTGACAAATGCAAGATTTGGTCCAATAAAAATCTTAAATGTGTTAAGTTTCAATTAATATTTGTGAATTTTATGAGCTCCTTTCAGAGAAGACATTTGAATGTTAATACTGATCACCACAAATTTCAATAAGTTTCGTCCTTGGTCAAACAATTAAATATATATAAGTGATATATTTTCCCAAAATAGCTCTTATATTGCGACTTATAGTATGTTCAGGCATTCAGCCTGGCGGATGGCATCGCTAAGCGGTGTTAGCAATATATTTTTGGCTCTTTAAAACATTTGCACAAAAGCATAATACTTCAAAGAAAAAAGTGTGTTAACATTTTTTTCGCACTCACTTAGTTGATTATATTGGTTGTTTGGGGGAAAACTTGAAAGCACAAGATCTAGGGGAGTTCCAAGATAAAATAAAACTGACTAAATCTGGGGAAAGTGGTGGAGCAAATTTTATTGTGAATCCATCTTTTAACCTAAACTTATCTTGTTTATGATTTTTAAAGAAGACTTAACAATAGATACGGATGATGAGCTGGACCTAAAACAAGAAGCAAACTTAGCTTTATACTTAATTTTCTGATACAGCGCTTATTAAATTCATTTTTGGCAGAATTTCTTATTTCCATTTATTTTGATCCCTTTCAGAAATACTCCTCTGGCTTATTTATTTATCTTCTTCAGATATTTATTTATTGTTTTGTTTGTGTTCAAAAATAATTTATGAAAGAATTTAAAGGAGCTTTGAAGATGCATGGAATGTCTATTGAAAAGAACTTAAGAAAACTGATATAAAAAAAGGAGTTCAGCTTATGGGCGGCTTAACAAGTACAAAAACAAAAAACAAATTTTATGCGCTGCAAAACTTTCAATAAACACAGACGAAACAGTTCTTGTTTCTTTTGCACAAACAAAATGTCAAAGACAACAAAACGAATAAGGGGTCAGAAGAGAGGGAAGAGGCAAAAAAGAGTGCAAAAACCATGATTAAAAAAAACAGTCACGTGAAGAAAAAAAAGTTTAATGAAAATAATACAAAAGACACAGACGGACAGACTGACAGCCAAACAAAACATATGAAATGTTAAACTAAAACAGGGGCCAAACCTACGTACACACACATTCATACATACAGTAAATAAATTTAAAAACTTAAGGTGTCTACACAGCATCTCTCAGTAGTGAGTGATATAAAATTGAGGAAGGAGGTGAAGAGAGAGCACAGAAAAAAAAGACCAACATTATTTTGTTAGTGTAACTTGGTATGTGGGCGTTTTGTTGTTGTTGTAGTTGTCGCACAATTCTTCCTTTTGCTATACAGAAAAATTTTGTGTAAAGGAATGTAGGAAGAAGATTTTCTTCCATCTACACAACAAAAAGTACAGGCAGGGGTGTTGGCAAGAGGATGTTGAAATTATATTAGAAGAGGTGGTAGTGGTAAGGATGGTGGTAGTAGTGGTGGTGGTGTTGGTGGAAAATAGTTATAGTTTTATAACAAAATTGTTGTATATTTATTCTATCATTTATTTACATCAATGTTGCTGATTGTAATAATGATGATGACCTTGGCTGGCGACTTGACATTTTTCTAAATAAATAATTCTTTTGCTTTAAATAAATTCATTTTAATAAAAATATGTTCATATTAAATAAAATTGAAAAAGCAAATAATAATAATAATAAACTTACGTATTAAAAGTTTTTTGATAATCCTTAATTTGTTTGCGTGAAAATTCATGAAATTCGGTATAAACATTGACCACCTTGAAATTGTGTGGTACTTCAATGCCAGCTTCCTGGGAATCCATAATCACCTGACGTCTATTTAAGATGTGTGACAATTCTGAGGAATCTGTCGAGCCAGAATCACAACTATTGGGCCGGCCCAATGATGAACGACGGCCATTTGAGGTGTTGGCTCCCGAAATGGAGGAAGCTGCAGATGAAGCATTTGAGGAGACAGACATTTTGTAAATTTTCTTTTTTATATATATGAAACACTAATTAAACTCGCAAAATTATTTAAATAATAAATATCCTCCTTTTTTTTTTATTGTTGTTATATTTTTTATTAAACAAGTGTAATTATCGTTTCTTTTTCTTTAAGGCAAAAACACACACCCCCTTAAAGGACTTTTTTCAAATTTATTTAGATTAATATTTTTATTATAAAAATAGGATTTTATGTTTGTTTTTTTCTTTTAATAAATATATTTTCTTATTAAATTTATTTTTTTATTTTCCGTTATAAAACTATTGCCACCGCTTTGTTCTGCGCGACTTAAGCGTATACCTCCTCTGAGCAAGACAGTTGAAGAGTGACTGATATTTACAACAAAAATTCAATTATTCATTAATACCATTGTAAGCAACTCAGTGTACATTTTTATCACACAGTTGCTTAAAAGTGTAGTTACATATTTACTGCTAAATACACAAAGCTTTCCAAACAGTTTATTTTGAAATATTATGTTAATTAACCCCTACTGAACCGTTTTGTTATAAGAGTTGTTGAATTAAAGAAAATAAGATTTATTTTTTTAAACAAGTTGAAATAATTCTAATTTAAATTTCCTTCCTTTTTTATCAGTAGGTTTTGAATTTAAAAAATACTCATTCAGTTTTTGAATTTTATTTTTTTTTGAGTGATTCATGTTTAGATCTACTTCAATTATAGTTCAGTTCCATTCGTATCATAATTTCAAGTATTTGTAAAAAATCGATTTTTGGTCATAATTTCTTAAATTACAGAAAATTAATTTTTGTAAACGGATTCAATTGGAAAATTAATTACCACATTACCATACCTCTGTATTACCATCAACTTTATTATACTGTGTTATCTTAAAAAACTAGAACACAAAATGCATTTCATGGGGTATGTTCAGTGTTAAACTATTCACAAAACTGATGTTTGGCTCAGTATTGACCGCAAACACTGCTGGCAGCCCCCTCCAATAGGTTTATCACCATGAATATAGAACACTTTTGAAATATCCAAATTATACTTTATCGCCACAAAATTTTTCTTAACGAAACATTGAAGATTTTGCTCCAAATCAATCATCTTCCACGACCTCTAAATGAGGTATTCAATAATGGATGAGATATAACATACGAACATGAGATTGAACATAATTTGGAACGCCTTGTTAAATTTTTATTCTATTATATTTACAGATCAATAAGCGATTTGAAAATTTCCAAGAGCATGGTTTCAAATAAACGGTTTTTTAACCGAATTCAGGATCATTATTAAAAAGTAATGAAAACCTATAGACTATATAAATACTTCATGACTTTAACAAATTAAAATTAATTTCAAAACTAAACTTTTAATGGTATATTTTAACATACACTTTCACAAAAATCAATAAAGGAAAAACTTTTCTTAAAAAATCCAATTATTTGTGAGTTTGTTTTACTTTTAAAAATTTTATTTTTCTTTTTTATTAAATTGTTTTCATTCAAAAATTCTTCAAACTACCTTTTTAGCTCCTTTATAAAAAACAACATCTCAATACTCCATCTGCGTCGCCTGACGCACACATTATGTTTTAGCACATTTGAAAGATTGCTATAGTTTTTATTTATATTTTGTTTTTAATTATTTTTTTTTTTCTGATATAAACACATACACACAGTTTTAATTGTCATCTATTAAGAACCCCAGAAAAATGGAAAAATTACAATTATAAACTAAAATTTATCTAAAAACTTATTTATGAATTTAAATCCAATTTCGATTTACCTTCAGCTTCTTCTTCGGGCATATAATTTGGTGATAAAGCTTTACCCCTATGATTAAATGAATAAAATGATGGGAAGTTACCCAAAGTATCCCAAGATTTAGCTTGCATATCAACAGTGGCACGTATCTCCTTAAAATTACCCACAATTTGTATGAGATTATAAATAACGACAATTAAACTGACCACAATTTGAACAATAATCTGAAGGAAAGGAAATTTAAATAAAAAAAGTTGAATTTCTTTTAAATCATACTTACATCCAAAGGTAATTTGGTAAATTCTTGCTCGGTTAAACGTAGATATGTGCGATCTGTTTGGGAAAAATTAGGAAAAAAATTTATTATAGAACTTCAACCAGCATTCTTTGATTTATCTTACAATGAGCTGCCGAATAAGCGGCATGAGCTAAACTGGCAAAGCCGGCAATTAGCAGAAATTTGTTGAAAACTGTATTGACCATTCTTTTTTCTTAGAGTATTAATTAATTTTTTCTAATTTGTTTAATTTTTATAGATTTTTTCTACAATATATACGATTTTTAAGTGTTTTCAGTATTTCTTCTTTCCACAGCAAATAATAATGACAAATGACAGTTGTAAATTATGAAATGACATTTTAGACTGACAGCAGCTGTGACTCTTAAACTATTATAAGTTTATAAAACAGAGTTGTTATTTTAAAACTGTCAAGTAATTTTAAACTAAAATTTTGCTATTTTTTCTATAATAAACTATTTTAGAATCGAAACGTTGACATAAATTTAACCACATATTAGGGATAGAGGAGGAAAACGAATTAAAAAATAGAAACAGATCAAGAAAATGTTTGGGATACAAATTATTTATATTTGCGACGTTTATGGACTTTAAAATCCAGGAAAACATTTAAACCTGGCAAATTTCATCTTAGACAGACCATATAAATGGATGGTGTGTAACTTTTGAACCGTTACTGCTAAAGATAATGGAAAGTGGCTTCATTTAACTACAGAAAGCACTACCGATATGCCAATGGTGGAGCTTCTGGAGTATGGTATAAATACAAAGGAAACTGACTTTTGTAGCACCTGATATGCATAATCTGCTCTTTTAAAAATTATATTGGATTACGAACGTTCCCGCGACAGTTGGATCTCCTCGCCGAAACAAACGAGCCACACTTGGGAAAATAACATCAACCCTGCGACAACTTTTGGAGTTTCAAAATAGAGAACAACTACATACACAGGAGCTGTTGCAATAAGAACATGTTTCGAATTACGTTGACGTTTTGATGATATATTCTAGTTTGGTTCCAGTTATGTTCTAGATCAATTCAGTTCCCAGTTCAGGTTAAGTTCTAGGTCAGATTTAGTTTAGTGCTAGTTCAGCTCCAGTTCAGCTCTAGATCAGTTTCAGTTCATTTCTAGTTCAGTTCTAGTTAAGTTTCTAGTTCAATTCTAGTTCAGTTCTAGTTCAGTTCTATTCAGTTCTAATTAAGCTCTAGTTCTGTTCTAGTTCAGTTCTAGACCAGTTTTAGTTCATTTGTAGTTCAGTTCTAGTTAAGCTCTAGTTTAGTTCTAGATCAGTTTAGTTCTAATGCAGTTCTAGTTCAATTCTAGTTCAGTTTTATTTCAGCTAAAAATCATGGAAAATTTTACAAATCGAAGCATCTTTTGTACAACTGGAACCTAATAGGTGTGTTATTTGTTCCAAAAATATAACTGTCTGATCAATTTTTATTTTACAAGTCTTATTTTATTATTTTGATTGTATAATTATCCTCAACTTCATTTATTACCTTATTACAACCACTTGTATTACACAATTGACATATGGGTTGAACTTGTAGCATACACTTGTAATATTCCAAACCATCCATGGTGCAACCTTTTACCAAATGACCCCTTTCATTACTAAAATATTCGAAACATGCCTGCAAACCAATATTAACAGGTTCTAATTCATTTAAAGGACATGGCATAGGATCACGTTCAATCATTTCAGCACAGTCATCTTTTACAGTACCACACTGATAACAGTGTAAACGTTCGGGAGGAAAGGGGCCACGGTTGCAAAAACTTCCTTCACATAAACGACAATGGGCACTAGAAGTATGATTACAATTTAAGTGTACACTTTCACAACCTCTACGTGTTATGCCATCTTCTAAAGTGGCCACCAAACATCTAGCTGCTGGAGTTTCACATTCTTCAATCTCTAGAAATCCCGGCCTTTCCCAGGCAGCGCAATTTGGATTTTTCTCACTGGAACATTTATAGCAACGTGAAAAATCCAATTTATTACAATCTTTGGGAACATCACATTCATATTTACGATTTATATCAGTTCTATTCGAGGGCAATACTGAACAACCTCTTTCCACATGCCAATTGGTATATTCTATAGCATAACAGGAAGATGTCTCGGGTGAACCACAAAATGTTGTGGCCACTAAAGATGCATTAAAACGACAATCATCATTTAATTCTGATTTACATTCCAAACATTGTTGTATTTCTAAATTGCCGGTATTACAAAAATCTGGTCCACTACATTGTAAGGTACGATTAAGATTTTGTAGAACTTCATCAGGCATATGATCTGAACAACCCCGTATTACATGATCCAAATTGTGGTATATATAACAAGAACTTGTGGTGTTTATTTTAACATCCATTTCACAAGTTTGATATTGCGTTATATTATGCTTATGGACCAAATCCCGTTTACACCCTCGATCAAATTTTGAATCACATTGTGCACATTTTAATTTTGTTGTGGCTGGTGCATCATTACAACCATTATAATCGCAATATATAGCTCTGGTGGAGATTGTATGATTTGTATTAGAACGACAGCCACGAAAGATTTTATTCACTTCAACAGCATCAATATAACATTCATCTTCATCATGATGAGTGGGACAGGGATGAGGTTTCCCGGAGATTTTATCACAACCTCTCCCACTGCATTGATAGCATTTTAATCGTCCTGGAGGATAAACACCTTTATTGCAAAGATTATCATTGCAAGATTTTTATATGAAGCTCCCGTTGTAGGGGTTTCACCGCCACAGCCGCGATATGTTACAGTATCCACTAGGAGGGATAGAGGAATGGAGAGTTTCAGGTTAGAATTTTATTTATGCAAATTGTTATAATGAATAAATGATTTTAGAACTTATTTAAGATCAATAATATAATTCTGAACTCTTGTTGTATTTTATTATTATACCCTCCACCACAACACATGTGTTGAAAAGGGTATATAACTTTGTCATTTCGATTGTAACGCTAAGAAGTAATCATCTCACAACATATAATGTATATATATATCCTTGTATCTAATCAAAATCTGAGTCGACTTAACTATGTCCTTCTGTCAATCCGTTTGTCTGACTGTCGTTGGCACGCTCACATCCACAATAATTAAAAGAACTCAATGAAATTTGACCTGAGTATTTCTTATAATCCTGAAAAGTTTTCTTTATAAAACTTACAAAATGGGTTGAGATAAAGACCGATATCTGACGCTACCTCTAAGTTCCAGCGAAGCATTTTTGTAAGATTGTCAATAATAAATCGTCAAACTGTACTGAAATTTTGTCATAACATTTAGTTATATGTACTTCATTACCATTCCAAAAATTATCAAAAGTTATAGCCAAAAATATAACTTATTTTCAGACTCATTAGGTATTAATTTCTTATTTTACATTGTATGCGTATATGAGTGTGTATGTACGAAATGTCAGGTATTTATTTCACACATATTTGTGTTGAAGGGTATTGAAGATGCGACATAGCCGAATTTAGAATTCTTATTTATTTTTTCTTATATTTTTTTTGTAAATAAAATTTAATTTAGCCAGAATTCCATGCCTGACAAATATTACGATTTCGAATAGATAACATAAATGTCTTTTATTCCCATGTAAAGGTCACTGACCACCAATGAACATTAAATAACCATTATGTAGGTTATTTTTATTTGCTTGAAAATGATGGTCATTTTTTTAATATCACACTTAACAGAATAATATGGAATATTAAAAATAAGGTAGCACATGCGACTAAATCATAAGCATAAAACTATTTGCCAGCACCTAGATGTTGTCTACATATCCGTTAATTAGACAGTGAGTAAGAATCGATCTATTTTTAAGAATTTAATCTATTGCATTTAATCGGTTAGATTACTTGAATTATTATATCCCGATGGCCGAGAAATGTAGCATTGTAAGTTTCGAATGGGCTCACTGTATAAATTGCATGGACGAAGTACATAGTGATGACAAATAATATGTCTGAGAATTGATATACAATTCTCTTAGGATAATTTAATGACCATTTTTGTACCAAAAGAAATACTGTTAAAGAATTAATCCAAATCGTGCAAAGCTTATTCCAGTAGTTATGACTCGAGTCGTTTCGTAACCTCCATTCTAATTGCCATTGGAATGCTTATTACAGTAAGGGTGTTCCGTTTTGATCAAAATCCTTTTAATTAGGTGTCATATATGATAATTGTGAACGACATTCAAAAAGACACCACAAATTCCACAGTTATAAGTTTCAGTATTAAGATCATACTTGAAGGTCGCCCATCCACGACTGGAGTCATTGAACAAAGTCTGCAAAATTAGTTCTGACACAACTGAGTTTTGGATGGAGCAATAGACTTAATTCCGATTGGTCTTGCATTGACGTCCCAAAACCTATGTTACAAGACATTTGTTTAAGTGTCAAGCCAATCCTACCTCTTTAAGTCCAGAAGACTTATGAAATCATCCAATAGGGTTGGCAGAATTTCTTGGACTGAAATTAAACCTGAACGTGAACAGGTAACAAGGTGAAATTTGTAAACAGTCTGTTACAGTTCTTAAGATTGGATTTTGGCAACTTTGAATATTTCTGCACTGCACATCACTTCACATGGCTTCTGCTGTTTCAATCTATTAGCGATTTGACTGGTGACGGCTGTTATAAGATGAGAGGTTAAACGCCTTGAATGTCTTTGGAAGTAATTATTCGACAAGACTCAATACAAAGACAAGCATTGCATCTGGTCAAATATTTTGATAGTTTTTCATTAAATACTCTCTTCAAAAGAATCAAATGTCTTTGTTACAGTTTCCCGTGTAAAGAGCTACCGCATACATATTTCCAGTATATGCGATAGTTCTTTCCTGGGAAAACTTTCGACTGAATCCCTGGTTTATAGTCATTGGAAGAATCGCATCATTCCAGAGCCTAGATTTAATTTAGTTGTTTTTCTATGAATAATTTCTTCTATATAGGTCTTCAGTGCAGGTTCCATGTGATAGATTAAATCAATTTTAATAGCTTCTGATATAAATCACTCTTCAAATCACACATAACCTTGGTCTTCTGGACTTTCAGCATTGATTTGGCATATGAGCAAAATGGTTTGTTGTTTAACTTGCAATAATAAATTTGTCAACAATCTTGGTCTAGTAATACTACAACACCTTCTCTCCAAATTTTTTCGACCGATCAGACCTCTCTCCCCATATTTACTCAACAAAATCAACACAATTTATTTGAGTTATTACATGTTGATTCCAAGCTTCTACCAACAATCGATCATTTTCTAAACATGAATACCATACAGTATGTCATATGAGATACAAGTCGTCATTATTAACTTTTATACCTGTACCTATATACTCATGAGATCTATCCAAAGTCAAAACAACAAACTGTAGGTATTACGGAGTATATTTTGAGCTGATAAATGGGCAGATTGACAAACGGACAGATATTTTTGAAACGACTCATATTCAAGTAAAGAATATATTTACTATATAATCATACAAGATTTGTTCTTGATATTGCACAGGAAGGGGAATAAAAAGGTTTATTAGAAGGCCTCCTTCAAAACTTATGGAACACACTAAAAAGATAATAACTGTTATTATATGTGAAGACTATCAAACATTTTAGAAGGGTTTCATTTAATTAATAATCTAATCTGATATCAAAATTTTATTCCCACCTAAACGTCCATTATTTTGATTTTATTTATCTCGAATCTAATTAAATTTATTTCCCCATAATTTCAACAATTAGGTTAGTTACACTCTACACCACCATAGGTGGTGGGGGTATTATGCGTTTGTGCAGATGTTTGTAGTCCTCCCAACAAATAGTATATCGTTCGATTCAGAATCACTTCCTGAGTCGATTTTAGCATGTCCGTCCGTCCGTCCGTCGGGCTGTCTGTCTATGTAAAGCTTGTTCGAAAATTACAGGTCGCAGTTTTAAAGATGTCAATGAAATTTGGCACGTACTATTATTTTGGTCCAAGGACGACGCCTATTGAAATTGGTTATGATTGGTCCATTATTTCATATAGGCCCCACACAAATGGCCCCTCCCCACCGGAATGGGGTTTTAGTTCATAAAATTCTTAAATAAAAACAATGTCAACCAAATAAAGCATAAATAAGTAAAGGAAATTATACAGGGGCAGCAGTCGTTTACAACCAACTATGTGGTGAAGGGTATTACATAGTCGGGTTTGACCGACAATAACATTGTTACTTGTTTTGTTTGTCGTAATAATTTACTTACCAATCGACATTATACAATCTAATGATTTACAATTTTCATATGGCAAATCAGTTTCATTTAATGTTGTTGCACATTCCTCCATCGATATCGAATCACATTTATAACACACAATTGCAAAACAAACAGTTACTTATTGTTCGATAGTTAATTTACAAAATAAATACAAAAGTTTAATTAAAATTTAATTTTACTTTAGAAGGAAAAATACACCTCGTAAATTACTCATACTTCGGACTTACATTTTGTAAAAAATATATAAAATTTATGATAAAAAATTATTCCAATTTTTCAATTTTAAATGCATTTTCCTCAAATTTAAATGATTTTTTAAGAGCAGGGTCGGTCCTATAATAATTACTATAAGCGGGCTCTTTAAGATTTGCGAGTAAATAAAATACTGAAAATGAAAAGAAATCGTAAATTTTGATAGAGATTAGAAGAAATGTATTTTTTTTTGGGTAAAAATATTAGGGGTGGTGATAATTAAAGGGGGAAAGTTTGTTTAATTTTCTTTCACATTCTTGCGAACGAAATCAAAGATTTAAGCAGGTGGCTAATATGCGGATAATTTTTCACATTTCTTACAGATTCGATTTGATGAAATTTACTAACAAATCGTTCGATTGTAGATTAAAAGATTATGTACCTCCATAGAATAAGTCCATAAACTTTCTGTACTAAGAGTGACAGAATTACCTTGGTCTCATGCTGGACATAGATTTAGGAAAACACTGTGACCTTTTGCTTCACTTAAACCTTTTGCTCCATTTCACTGCAAGTTGTGCTAAACTACTGTGATAGATTTTGTTTAATGTCAACGACGAAATTTCTTTAAGTGCAACATTGTCTCGGTAACTTGAACCTTGAAAAATCGTTTCAAGTTATGTGAAGTGAAGAAATTGTGGATTTCGCAGTTACCAGACATCATCGACTCTACAAAGGCTTGGTCTCTAGGGTAACGTACATGAAATTACCGTATTTAGGAGACAACAATTAACGTAGTCCCTGCGGTCCAGGAGACGAGTAACTTTTGTATACACAGTTGTAACGGATACAATACACCATTCCGTGCAGTTTAGAGCTCTCTCCCTTGATTTGACCTCCAAATGTCAATATCTTGAAATTCAAGGTATTGCGATCAGATGGTGAGATGTTGACTTAAAGCTTGAAAATGTTACTAATCAGCTGTCAAACAGGCTACGGTTGCTGGTCTGATCGACTTTACACCTCATAATCGAGACTTGTAGACGTTCATAACGAGATTGAAAATACCAGCCGCATTGACACAAGAATCTCTGTTCTGGACTGTGAAATCAACAGGTTATTAAATGAGAACAAGCGGAAAAATGTATTGATCATCTTAACAATTACAACCTAAACGGTGAAGTGGATAAATTGAGGTCAATCGTAAAAGCTCTCTTAAACTCTAAGAAAAATGATTAGATCGCTATTTAGTTTGCAGATGATTCAATATCCGATCCTTAGGATTGCTCGCAACCATTTTGCCGGCAATTTATTTAGCTTCCTGAGAAAGATAAGGCGAAACGAAGTGTTTGTTCGCAAACTTACAACCTTCTAGTCACACCACAATTGTTCACTTCACAAGAAGCCGTAGAAGCCATCAACGCAGCTTATTCATCGAAATCGATTGTCCCCTACGGAATATTAATGCTGATGTTGAAGATCCTTGTCGAGGGAATTGAGTACTTGAATGAACTTTCAATCAGAAAGTCGATGGGATCGAAATTTTTACTGTCAATATATTTGATAGGACATTTACTTCAGAACTGTAACATGCTGTTTACAGATTTCCTTAACGTGACATTATCTACAATAGGAAATTAATATCCTACCGATTGAGGAACACAATGTGTTGCTTAGTTCACAGTTCCTTCTTGGATGTTATCGTAAGCATCATTATAACATTAATAAAGCACAATTGAAGTTTCCTCCGAGGCATGATGATCTTCTAATTTACGATCTAAGCACCGCACGTCGCAGGTCTGCCGCGGTTAACAAGAGTAGTTTTAGCATAACTGAGTTTGGGATTTATAACTATTTTAAATCTGTACTTAAAGACCGATGTTTTTAAAAAATATAGAAAGGAAAGGAAATATTACGAGTTTTGGGCATTAAAAATTTAGCTCAGCTTTTTTGTTTTAAATTGCTTTCCATTTGTGGTGAGTAACCCTAACATTATTGTGAAGTATATATAGTATTTTGTGTTAAACTGTTGTTGAAAAATATTTAATTGATATCTGTCACAATTAGCTGTTAATTTTTATCTCTAAAAAAGATTAGCGTTTTTTATCAGAAATTATCTTCTATTGATTTTGAAAATAAATATTGGTATCATGTCAATAATTATAGAATAAATAATAAATTAATAAACTTATAATAAAAATAATTTAATAAAACCTTTCGAGCGACAATAATCCTAATATATAAATGTTGTTATTCCCTTGAAATTTTATAACGAATTAAATATGTCCGCCTACATTTGGTACACCAACGTCCTAACGAATAAAAAGATCTCTGTTAAAGCAATAAAATCGGTTTAGTGAAGGAAAAGCGATATTTGAATAAAATTTTAACATAAATGACTACTCGGCCCATTCAACCTGCCAATTAAATATTAATGATTCCATTCCTAAATTTGCATTTTATGCAAATTCTTTCAAATGAAGTGCACTTTAAATTCAGAATATATATTATTTTTCTTTGTTTTATTATTTTTTGGTTCAATTTTAATTTATTTTATCTGTCTAATCTACAAATACGTATGTAAATATGTCCATGTCTGACTGTACTATTAATTTTTCCCTTTTTTCCCCCCATTTATATCATGTAAATTATATTTCCATATAAAACTCATAAATAATTTTATTAAACATGCGCAAAATGAATGGATGATTCTTTTTTTTTCTAAATTGTTCCATTTGGAAAAATAAATAATAAACGAAAAATTAAACAAATATCTGATTAGATAAATTATATATATATATATATATATATATATATATATATATATATATATATATATATATATATATATATATATATATATATATATATATATATATATATATATATATATATATATATATATATATATATATATATATATATATATATATATATATATATATCATATATATCATATATATGCTTTTAACTTAAAATCGCCTTTAGAAAAGCATAATAATTAAAAAGCTGCCAAATTTTTAAACAAAAACAAGTAAAATTCTATATTCGGTTATAGCGAATCTTTAGTACCCCCGACCTCAAATGCATGTGAAATTTTTCGAATGCTCTTCGCTTGAACTTAGAGGATACCTTAGATATTCGTGTATATCTTTTAATATACTGATTCGATTTTGTTGATTTATGATATGAAACTTCTCAGGAAAATAATTAATACTGAGACCATATTTGTGAGTACTGTACATTATTGCGTATGTGAGCAAGGCAAACAGACGGAGGTGGCTAAATCGACTTGGATTTTCATTTAATACTGGAATATAATACATTATGGGGTTTTAGATTACCCTCTTCACCACATTTGGTGGTGAAGGGTATAATAAGTAAGAATGCTTAATTCGGCTTTTTCGAATTCTTAATACCCTCCACCATGATCAATTTATATTTTCTAGCATTAGACAATACTTTGTCCCATCTTTCAAGATTGTTATAAAGTAAAGGTCCGGCATCGATTGAATTGTATAAAACTTCTTCTTCATGTTTTTCAAAATAGTTTAGGATCAATCCTGCAACATATGACTGAGCATTATGGTACTTGATCTATGTGATCGTCTCAACTGATCTCACAAGCTCGTAATACAAAATACCTTTCAATCCTCTTAAATTCGGAGCAAAACTTCTTAGTTATCAATCTTCGAGATCGTTTTTGATCTTTTTGCGTTCGGGGTAATCGAAATGTTTTAGTAGTTTTCAGTATTAATGCATCATTTTCGACAAGAAAAACCGGTTTTGAACGTCTCTCGTGTTAAATTTATATGAGAGTGTTTGTACTTCAATGCTTTTACACTTATTTAAAATGCTATAATCATATGATGATCTGACGAATTTTGTATATTGTTTTTTACTGAAACTAAGACCCTGTAATTATTAGTGCCATAATAGCGAGATTTTCAAATTTGGTCTCAACAATTTACTGTACAAAACGCAGGACGGTAAGACCAGACCAGGGGGAGGAGTATCGCCCATACAAGGCAATTATTAATTATCGAATATCTAAAGAACTATATGTTCTCAAGGAACTGTTTTACTGGACAAAACGTAGTAAAGATAACATCAGGGTTGGGATATCGATATTGGATCCGCAAATATTTAGTAAAATTCATTTAATATTTCATGAAAAAATCAATAAGTTTTTACCTTTGAAAAACAAAATATTTAATTAAAGTTGTTAGTAGTTAATTGTTATCAACTTGTAACTCTAATTAAGATTTCTTTTTTTAGTGAAATGGAAATTATAGTCTGAGGGTTATAAATTAACCCTAAAAAAAGTTGAAGTTCACTACTGTTACTACAAAAAAATCCTTATCACAATGTGAATTGTAGCGCATTGATGTCTATTCCCCATTTCTAATACAGTTTTAGATAAAATTTTAGCAAGAACAAGAGACAGTATGGGGATTACAGTATATGTCATCATCTACTCAAATCTCAGTTGGAACTTATTTAGGCAGCAGCAGGTTTGAGTATTAAACTGACAAGGACGGAAGCTTAACAGATCAATTTAAGCTTCGAAGATTTATTTGTGATCGGAGCAAGTGTAATGCTAGAATTTAGTTAATCCTTTTTTATGGCCATAATTAAAAAAACGGGGGATCGCAAATGAAAACCAATTTGGAAATTTCTGTTGCAATCTGCAATGCAAATATGAAATCACTGCCACTGATGACACTCAAAAGATGCAAAGTTTATTCTGACGGAGATTGAATGGAGATATAGTGTCAAATATTTTATGGAGCATAAGATTCTTGTAGGAATAACAAACAAATATAAATGAGAGTATCAATGTTCTCTTTAAATAGATCATAACTTTGTCCACTTAAGTACAAATTGTTAAAATCGCACTTCTTTAAATCGTAATTCTTATAATTGTTCTAGTGACTTTTTAATTTCCCATACATCGATTAATTTCCATAAAATATTTGTTTATGTATTTTGCCTTCTAAAATATATTAAATAGACCAAATAACACCCACATGTTGTTGGTGGTCAAAAATAATTACTGGATAACAGAACAGATGACTTTTAACCGCAGTGTCGTAAAATCATGTCAATGGTTACTGAGTGTTAAAGGTATGTGTAGATTTCAGACACATTTATGGATTTATATACACGTACATACATATATCATTTAAACATTCTATATATATATAGTAGATAAACTGTGGGTATCGTGTCATTTTAAAATTTCTCATCATTAACTATTTAAAATTAATTTTGATATTAGAATGTTTATAGAGAATATTTATTAAGTTTATTAGGGAACAGTGGTTTTGATTCGATAAAAATTATAATAATGTTTTTTTAATACCCTTCACCGTCCGTCTGTTCGTCCGTCTGTTATTGAAACGCACACATCCGCAATAAGTGACAGAGCTTAAGAAATTTGGCCTGAGTATCTGTTATAGCCCTGAAAAATTTCCTATTTAAAACCAGCAAAATTGGTTAAGTATATTAAAAGATATACACCGATATCTGAGACAACCTCTAAGTTCATGTGAAGAACTTTCGTAAAGTTATGAATTATAAATCGTCAATTTAGAATGAAATTTTGCCATAACTATAACTTGTATATACTTCATTACGATTCCAAAAAAGTCACCAAAATCAGTTCAGTAGAGAAAATGTTATAGCGAAAAATATAACAATTTTTTTGCATTTGAGAGTGTGAGTGTGTATGTACGATATATAACATATTTACTTTAAACGCATTTGTGGTGAAAGGTGCTGAAAATTCGACATAGCCGAATATAGCATTCGCAATTTTGATTTAGATTTAGATAACCTTCAATAGAAAGTTTAAATCAGATTTGATTTTCGAGAAAGGTATAAGCTTTTTTAAACTCTGATTTAAGACTTGTCAATCAATTAGAGGATTAAACAAATTCCAGCTTTCGATTCGGAAATACAGAAAATTTCAATCTCGCAAAATAATTTTTCAATATTTATTTAAAGTTATTTCCATCTTAACGACTTCTATTATTTACCACAAGTAGTAGTGTGTCGTCTAAGACTCCAAAAAGTATTTGCATCAAATCAAAATCTGAGTCGATTTAACAATGTCCGTCTGTACATTGTTGGCACGTTCATACATACATAACTCAATAAAGTATTTGTTTTGTCTTATGAAGTTTCCTATTTAAAAGCGGCGAAATCGGTTCAGTAGCAAAAAAGGTAACAGAACTCGACCACGAACGAACCCTTTAACTTTTAAGAAGTTTTGTACGCAGTTGCCTTTGATAAGAAACGTGTCGCCCTTATAAACGAAACATTTAATAGTGAAAATTGAATTTTTCACTAAAAATTGAATTTTTCACTAAAAATTGAATTTTTTACTAAAAATTGAATTTTTCATTAAAAATTGAATTTTTTACTGAAAATTGAATTTTTCACTGAAAATTGAATTTTTCACTGAAAATTGAATTTTTCACTGAAAATTGAATTTTTCACTGAAAATTGAATTTTTCACTGAAAATTGAATTTTTCACTGAAAATTGAATTTTTCACTGAGAATTGAATTTTTCACTGAAAATTGATTTTTTCACTGAAAATTGAATTTTTAGTAAAAAATTGAATTTTTCACTAAAAATTTGAATTTTTCACTAAAAATTTGAATTTTTCACTAAAAATTTGAATTTTTCACTAAAAATTTGAATTTTTCACTAAAAATTTGAATTTTCACTAAAAATTTGAATTTTTCACTAAAAATTTGAATTTTTCACTAAAAATTGAATCTTTCACTAAAAAATTGAATCTTTCACTAAAAATTTGAATTTTTCACTAAAAAATTTGAATTTTTCACTAAAAAATTTGAATTTTTCACTAAAAAATTTAATTTTTCACTAAAAATTGAATTTTTCACTAAAAATTGAATTTTTCACTAAAAATTTGAATTTTTCACTAAAAATTGAATTTTTCACTAAAAATTGAATTTTCATTAAAAATTGAATTTTTCACTGAAAATTGAATTTTTCACAAAAGTTTAAATTTTTTTACTGAAACTTGTACTTTTATAAAAGGATTAAAAATTTGTTTTGTCATTTATTCAACAGGTTTTTAAATTTAATCTATTTTGTATAAAACAGGTCTTTTAGGATATACATGGCGTGTTCGCATTATGCATGTTGCTAATCAAAATTTATGACTCACAATACCACTGACCATTATTATATGGTTATACACATATATGTATGTATGTATGTATGTATGTATGTATGTATGTATGTATGTATGTATGTATGTATGAATGTAAGTATGTATTTGTCATGCAAAACTATTCATATAGACATAGTTTTTATTTCATTTTTTATTTTTTATAATTTGTTTGTTGTTTTCGAACCTTTTTTCTAATTTTTTTCTATTCTTGTATAATGAAAAGAAAAAACAACATTCTGAACACTAAATAGCAGCTGAGTATAATACAAAATATTTTATAAATATAAAATAAGAACTTTGAAAAAAAAGAAATGTTAACATTTTTAAAATATCGATTCGTTTTTAACTGTGCAACAGAACAAACAAAAAGAAATAAATTAGTTGTTGAAAAATTTCTCTAAAAATTATTTTTCCCAGTCGAATATAAAACCTTCAAGTGCATGGACAAAATAATAAAATAAATTAAAAATATTAAAAAAGAAAAAGAAAGATATTTATTATAAAACCTAAGTTTGTTGAAAACTTAGACGTTTGATTTAAAGGGATTTAAAAATCATTTTAAATTCAATTAAGAAAAAATTCTGAAACGAAAAGAAAACCAATAATTTAATTTTTAACTTATAAAAAGGATTAAAATTTAAAAATAAAACAAAGTGTTTGATAATAAATATAATGTTTTGGTTAAAAACTTTTTTAATTTATGCGATTTTAACAATTTTGCATGCGAATGGTGAAATTTTAAAAAAAGGTATTTAAAAGTTTAAAAAAATATCATGATTTTTGCCTAAAAGTATGCTTTAGAAATTTAAAAAGAAACACAAGTGTTTAGAGGGATTTTTAAAACCAGATTTAAAAAAATTATGGATCGATCCACTTTTTTTATTTATTCAACAATTTGGTCTTATTTTCAAATAAATAGTTTCATTTCCGGGAGTGTTGTAACTAAAATAATAATTGCACAAAATTTTGATAACATTTTTTCACAATTTAAAAAGCCCTTTTCCTGAAATGTTCCTAACTGGAAGCTATAGCAAAATGAGGACCGATATTCATCAAATTGGTTACGTATATTAAAGACAGATATTAAATCGTGATCATTTTCAATTGAAATTGTTCATATATAAAAGTTGCATAACCTTAAAACCGTTTTCCAGAAAGGGGCCTAATATGCGAGCTATATGAAAATATGTACCGATAAATTAATCATAAACATTTAAGACGGTTAAATAATAATATAATAAGAGACGATATAAGGAACTATAGCAAAACATGATACGATATTGATCAAATTAATCATATATTGAATACAGTTACAGAAAAAATTGTGCGAATTTCAATAAAATTGATCTACATTTAAGACTTTTTTACGCCTCAAACCATATTCCTAGAAGGAACTTTTTAGGGAATCTGGCTCCAGCACAATTTGTGTTAACCCAGTTACTTTTTTTGTAAAATTAAAAGAAGTTCTTCTTCTGAATTGAGGAAGTCTCAGATATTGTTTTAGAATTGTTTTGCTATTTCATTGAAATTGATTTTATCTGATTTTATGCTAAAATATAACTTATGGGTCTTCTTGGTATAAAATGCGGTATGATAAAAGTTAATATAAAAAGTTGTTAAGATCAATGAAGAACGATTATGTGACAGACTTGAAAAACTTAAAAAATTATGGATCAGTCCCCGTATTATTAAAATTATTATTATGATACACAAAATTAATTTCATTCGAGATTTATCGGAAATTATGGACCGATTCCTGCAAATTTGTTACGTTATATACTGGTTATATACAATTCGAAGGGGTGGAATATAATCGCAATATCAAAATTTCTGGAAGTACATTTGTGTGAGAGCTACCTAGAATTTTCAAAGGAACATCATAAATATCAATAGTATTTATCCTTGGACCAGAAAGTCAATAACCAATTCTATCAGGATATATTTTAAACTGAGTCTTGTAAAGTGTTAAAAATGTACAGTAAACAGACAAAACCCAGGCAGACAGACGGATTACGTTAAATCATCTCAAAATGTAATTTTGAGTAGCATGTTACACTTAAAGGTGAGGGTAACATAATCTTGTCCATTTCAAGCTGTGACTTCAAGTCGCTTGGCAAACTTTAAGGTGTGGATTACCCTACACCACCTATGATTTTATATTTGTACCGTTGAGTTATTTCGTGTTGATGTATAAAAAATAACTAAATTAGGCTTGAAGAAATATTGTTTATATAAGATTTTTAACGTAAGAATTTGAGGATTTAAACTTTTGAAGGAAAAGAAAAGTAAAATGTCACTTAATGTTAAATTTGTTTTCGACTTCAATATCTCTGAAACTATAAGAGAGATTTAAAAGGACTCTGAATGAATTTTTTAAAAATCAACAAGGTCAAAGACTAATAATTCCAAAATATCTCACCTCTAACTATGTGAAATTTCATTAAGTTATCTGAAACGGTTTAAAAGTTACAGAACTATTTACAAAATATCGATTTGCATACATTGCCGATGCATCGTGCATTATTGTTGATTTATTATTATTTATTTATTATTATTTCTATTAATTTGTATTATTTTATTTAATTTCCAGATGAATCTCTGGACATTTCAACAGCATCAGTGACAACCCTTCCCATCGCTTTACAACTATCCAAAACTGTAAAATTTGTTAAGGATGAAGAAGGAAAAGTCGATGAAAAGAAGACAAATTATCATGGTGCTCCAAATGATGTAGAGGTATTTCAAGAAAATGTGGGTACACAAATGCAAAAGCAAGAAGAAGAACCTGAAGCAGAAGCTGAATCAGAAGTCGCTGCTGAAGAACCAGAGGCGGAAGCTGAACCAGAAACTGAAGCTGAAGTTCCAGCGGAACCAGAAGCTGAACCAGAAGTTGAACCAGTAGCTGAACCAGAACCTGAACCGGTAGCTGAACCTGAACCAGAACCCGAAGCAGAACCAGAACCTGAACCCGAAGCAGAACCAGAACCTGAGCCTGAACCTCAAGCAGAACCAGAACCTGCAGCTCAATCTGATTCCCAACCAGAACCAGAACCTGCTGTTGAAGAAGAACCTGAACCTGAAGCTGAACCAAAACCGGAAGAACCGCAAGCAGATGAACCAGCTCCTGAACCAGAAATAGAAAATCCACCAGAAACACCTGAAATGCCCAACGAGGAGCCAGCTAAAGAAGCAGGCGACAAACAGGAGGAGTCCAAAACAAAACCCAATGCTATTGATGAAAATGTATCCACAAACGATAAAGAAAAGGGCGAAAGTTTTACATGTTTTGCTTGTTTGAGTACTGACGATATAACCTGTGAGAATAGTCCAACAACACAAGTTGCATGTCCATCGCCTAGTGAAGGGGATAAGGGAAAGCATAATGGATGTTATACATTATATGAAGGTTAGTTAATATTAATATATAAACATATATATTCTGATCGATTTAGAAACAATTGTCCCTCCATTTGCTTGTCTGTATGTCCGAAAGAAATGGTAGACAAAGAATCAAGGTCTTTTAAAGTTATCTTTTGCTCCTCTATAATCGTCTGATTCTATTTCATAATACATAAATCCCATGAAGTAATAAAGTGGTGCAGCACTGTAAACAAATAGTTGTTACAAGGAGCCTGGTATGTGCTATAAAACAAGTGAAGAAAAAACTTTCCATGCACAGTATGGCCGATCGTTGTCAAGATTAAAAATTATATATTATGAGGATGATTTTCGAAGTGGGCGTGCATGGGAACACATTGCTTGCCATGCCAAGAACTTTTTGAAACATTTTGTTGTAAAATTTTTCATCAGTATTCCCTCGACCATAAGCAACATAAAATGTTTGACCAGGAAGTTGAGAAAAATCTTTCAGATCATATATTTCGTTATCCATCATGCAGCAAGAATACTTTTTTACACAACTTCATTTCAATTGTTATGCTCTGTTTGGGTTTAAATTTCCGCAGCATTCCTGTCAGCAACTTTTTGAAATCGTCCGAGCACTGAGCTAACCTGGACTGTTCTTCTGCCGGATGTGTCGGGAGTTCCTTTTGAAAATGCTTTCTATTTTTTTGGCTTTGTGGGCCATTCCTTTTGCCTAAACCAAGTTTTCTATCAAATAAATTCAAATAATACTTGTATTAAAGGTTTTAAGAAAACGTGTGTTTCGATCTTACTCAAAATTTGGATCGTGCATTATTCTAATGTAATAAGAATTGGTCAAATAATAATAATAATAATAATAATAATAATAATAATAACTAGCGATGTGCTATATTTTATGAGCGTCGGTCCATAATTTCCTCAAGCTTCCATATAATTTCTTCAGAAAATTCATCCCCACATTAATGTTCTAATGTATTGCATGCAGTCTTAAAGATAAAGTAGAAAATAAATATGTACGAGGGTCGTTTATTGAATTTGGTTGCTACTATTTATAACCAACAATGTTCTTTCTTGTTATTGTAACAATAATTTTCTTAAATTTATTCTCTCCCTCTCTCTCTTTCTCTCTTTTACTTTCAGTCAATACAAATAAAACAATACGCGGTTGCGTAGACGATCTGGAAGATGAGGGACATCAATATTGTCTAAAAAATGAGAAATATTGTCAATTATGTTACACCAACAATTGCAATAATAAAATCTTACCAAATGGTGGCAGCATGTTACTTTTCAACATCTATTTAATAATATTCATCAATATTATCTGTATAGTTTTGATGAAGGCTATATAATTTCTGATCACTTATAGAATTGAGAAAAATAGTAAAAAAAATATATATATAAAATCGGTATATAACTATCAAAATAGATATAAATACAACAACAATCATATTTTTTTTAGTTTTTATTTTTTTAACATAACTTTTAAAGTTTTATTAATTTATTAATTTTAAAATAAAAAAAATAAACTGAATAAAAAAAGAAATATTTTATTGATTTTACTGGAACTGGAGAAAGAACTGGTGTGAATTGCACTTTATTTATTTTAACCGATTAATAAATATATTCATAGTTATATTCATGTTGTGTTTTTTATTCGACGGGAAATTAAAGGCCTTAAAAGGCATTCAAAAAGGCCTTTATTTTAAAATGAACGAAAATTATTTTGTCTTTATGGTAAAAGAAGGGTGTGTAGAATGTCTTGTATGTGCTCTTTGAAATTTTCTCTCTATGAAAATCTTTTATGGAAATATAAAATAAAACTAAATTGATCTTAAACTCTTAGTTCTTTTTTGAGAATATTTTTCTTGTGTAGAATGTTTATAAATTCCCACGAAATCTAACCTAAACTTGGCAGTCCCTGCCCAAATTAAGTACTTTTTCTTACATTTATAATAGATTTTTCGCTCTTCTATTATTTTTTAGAAAATCTGTTTATGAAAACTGTAACTATAAAAGTTCTTTCAATATTAACGATTCCAGTGTCCAGTCTTCCCACTAGACCTATTGAAACAAAATCCATGCTATCTAACAATAACCGTTCGTAGGTCTATCCTTTGGTGGACTGTCCATATATTATTTCTTATTTCGTTAAAGCCCCTGATCAGAAAATTTTCACCTTAAAAACGTTCCTTTTCAATTACTTTAATTGTTGAACATTTAATAATATAAAATATTTTATCAAATGAATTTAATATTTTTAAAATATCGATTAGTTTAATTATTCAGAAAATATCGAATATATTTGCAATCATATTTAAATGTTTCAAGTTTTCGGATAAAATAATAAAAAAATATATTTAAACAAATATTTTAAATTCGATTCACCAGAAAAAAGTTGATTCTAATAAAGTCTCGGGTAAATTTAAATCGAAGGTGTTTGAAAATAATGTTTTCATTAAGAAGTTTTTTAATTTATTCGATTTTAATAGTTCTGAATGTTAATGCTGAAAATGTAGAAAATGGTATATAAGTAGATAAAATAAAAATTTATATTAAGATGGGTCGAACCTTATTCGGAGGAAATCTTAAGATCTATAGATTCATCCTGTTTGCAATGTAATTTTTTTGTTATATAACCTGTCATTTTGGTCAAGACTTTACTTTCTCTCTGCTAGAAGAAATACGAATGTGGAATGTCTTGTTTATACTCTCTGATGTTTTCTCTCTCGCTCTCACTACCAAAAAAAGAGAAATTAATTATTAAAAAACGAAATCTTATTTATTGTAACATTTCGTTATTTCTTATCCACATTTTAAAATACACTTTCTAAGTCGATTTAAAGATATCTGTTTTTCGCTCGGGATGTATGTATAACCTTGTAACTACGTTAACACTCTACAGGTGGCAATTTTTGAGAGATCGCTATGAAATTTGCTATATTTTTATTTTGAACGAAGACTATTGAAATTGTTTATGATCTGTTAAATTTTACAGGTAGCTCCCATACCGATGTGCTCCCGGAATGAAGTTTTAGGTCTATTAAAATCAAGGTTATAAAATATATTTTAATTAAATTTGATACAAATACATTCCAAATTGACATGATACACATTGGTCCACAAATGATCGTAGCTTCTATAAAGATCAACCTCAAAAAATTCATTAAAGTGTATAAATCTCAAAAAATAATGTATCAAATTTTACGTGGATCAATCAATATTCAAGCGCCACTTCCGAATAAGCAAAGATGATAAAATCAATTTATAAGAAAGTTTGTTCAAAATTTATCACAACGTTATGGTATCATACGTATACCATGTCAAAAGAATTGCCTCAGTTTTTAGGTAGAAAATGAAGTAAATAATTTACCGATTTGCAACAAGTCTGATTGAAGAATAAGTCTTTCATATAGATCCGCTATGATAAAATAAAATAAAGATCATTATTTTGGCGTCCTCGTTATTTACCTTTGGCTTTCTCTTGATTCCTTGACCGAGTTTAATAAAAAAACTCTTTATTCGTAGAAGAAATCGAAGCTGAACTTAAAACAGAAGTTCCATATGAACTAGCAGAGGAAAATCCTGTGGCTAAACTTAAGTCCACAATGGAGTTTGCAACACAGACTAAATCTGAACCATCCGTTCTTTCAAAGTTGGAAGATTTAGCTGTAACCGAAAAGGAATTAGAAGTAATAAATCCAATTGTAACACCACTTCATCCTCATAAAACTGGAAATACACATGAAATAGTTGAAGAATCGGAAATGTTTGTCGATGAATTCGCTAAAGAATCAGAAGACGAAGAAATTCAATTACCCTCATCTGTTGATGAAGATGTCTCATCGGATGATAAAGTGATCTTGGCACATGTCTTATTTGTTTTAGTATTGACGATAAAAACTGTCACAGTAATCCAAAAATACCAGGACCATGTCCACCGGCTAATGAAACGGGTGATAGAGGTATACATAATGGTTGTTTTACATTATATGAGGGTAAGAATTGTTATGAATACTCTCTCAGGGAACTTGTTTTTTAAACCTGTTTTTAAACCAGTTGCTGAAAATAACACTATACGCGGTTGTTTGGATGCTTTAACCGAGGAGGGACTTAAAATATGTATATCAGATGAAAAATATTGTCATAGATGTTACACCAACAATTGTAATAACAAACCTATAACCAATACGGGTAATATATCAACAATTGAGGTCTATATCGTAATAATTATGAATATTTTTATTATAATTATGAAGAAAAAAATTTAAAATAAAAAAAATAAACTTTAGACAAAAAAGGTTCCAACATGATTTTTTTCACCGATGTGTATAACGTATAGAGAATATAGTGCTAACTCCATTTTAAAGTATACCGATCTTACCAAAACCACTTCCTGAGCTGATTTAAGGATGCCTGTTTGAACGTTCAAGAAAAAGAATGGACTAGAGATTGAACTGTAAACTGAACAAGGAACTGGACTAGGAATTGAAGTAAGAACTGAAAAAGAAAATGGAATAGGAACTGAAATAGGAACTGGACTGAGAATTGAACTAACTGAAATGGGAAAAGGACTAGAAAATAAAATAGAAGCTGGTCAAGGAACTTAACTATAAACTAAACTAGAAAATGGACTGGGAATTAAACTAGGAATTAGACTTAGAATTGACCTAGAAACTGAACTGGAAATTGAACTAGGAATTGGATTAAGAATTGAAATAGAAATTGAACTATGGATTAAGTTGGGAACTTCACTAAGAATTGAACTAGGAAATAAAATAGGAACTGGACTATAAACTAGATACTGAACTAGAAACTTAACTTAAAACTGAACTAGGAACTAGATTAGAAATTGCTCTAAACATTGGACTAAGAATTGAACGTGGAACGGAACTAGGAACTGGAATAAGAAAAAATTGATCTTGAATTAAATTAGGAACTAAACAGGGATTTGAACTTGGAGCTGATCTATATACTGAAATAGCAACTGGACAAGAAATTGAGTTATAACCAGCTAGAAATTCAACTAGGAATAGAACAAAAAAACTGAAATAGGACTTTGACGAGGAACTGAACTAGAACTACACTGGGAAATAAACTAGAAACTGAACAGAACTGAGATCATAAAAATAAATTTTTGGAACGTTTTCATAAAATCAAAAAACCCAAGATTGGAGATCCAAATCAACTCAGAAACATTCTATTTAGATATCTCCAGTGGTGTTAATCTTACAGAAATATTTGTAAAAGGAAGGTAATCGTCTTGGGACAATTGTTCAAGATTAATTTTATATAATTTTGAATATAAAAATGAAGATAAAAAATCAAACAATTTAATTTTCTATATTTAGTTGTTTAGTTTAATTATAATTTTATACATTTTATTTAAAAAAATTACAAATATAATAAATATAAAAAAAAACATATTTAAATATTTTATTTAAAAATCCAGAAAATCATAAAAGTGATTAAAATTATAGAAAATTGTAAAACGTTTTTAACGGCACCTGATCGCTCTTTATTGCAGTTCTTGGTATAGCAAGCATTGCACTGATAATTATTTTTATCTTTGCAGATTTCCTGATTCGGAATAGTTAGATCAACCATGCAGCCACGTATAGCAACGCCATCTGTTAGGGGTAAAGACAAAAAATATATATAAAAATATAATGAATTGATATTTATTATATATATAAATATTATTTGAACAATCTGTAGTAGTATTAATATTAATTCCCATCGCCCCCAAAAAGAATTACCATTTGGGTTGAGAGTTTCCTGTAGCCGATCTTAACTGACTATAAATTTCCAACAAGAAAAAAAAACAATAATAATAACAACAATTACTTACTCCAAATTCCATGAAAACAACCCTCTTGTGGTGAACTTGGTGATGTTCGACATTCTTTTCCTGCAATTTTATCAGCATCATTGAAACATTGTTGATCGAGATCACTGCGACAAACGATGCAAGTAAATTCGTGTGACATCGCTTTACTATTACAACCATCAGCATTATTACATTTAATGCAAACATCATCATTATCTTTGCAATTATCAATTGTCACTTTATCATCATCATGGAGACAACCACGTTTTATCGCACCACTATCATCCACACGGGAGTAACAATATGGTTCAGCATTATAGAGAATCTGTTTTTCACAATTCTTAAATTCTTTACCAGTTTGTTCTTTGAAACAATCATTTGTTGGATCATTGCTCTCACAGTGATGACATTTAAGTTTCTGATCGTATTTATATTTTAAATTATTACAATTATCGGCGGAACAAAACAAACAACTGTCATTTGTGGTCGAACATTGATTGTTATCGCCATCAGACTGACAGCCACGTATCATTTCAGTTTCACTTTTACCCAGAGTATAACACTTATCATCGCTGACATATTTCAGACAGGGCTTGGAAGTCAAATTTGTTGTATCTAGACAACTGCTACCACTACATTGATAGCAGTTAATGCGTTTGTCAGGAAATATTCCTGTGTTACAATTTGTTCCTTTACAGGTTTTACACGTTGTATTATCGGAGCATGAGATCTTTCCGGTATTGCAACCTCTAACAATAAGTTTATTGTCATCAACTTTTAATAGACATTCCGTTATACCATCACTACAAATTTCACTGTATTGCATATCGTTGATATTCATATCGGTTTGAGAACATTTTGGATCACTAGCATCACACTTTTTGCAAATGGTTTCATTATTTTTTCCACTATCAGAGAGTTTGCAATTTGCATCTTTACAAGTTCCTTCAAACTCTTGTGTTGCGCAACCTCTTATAATTTTTCCACTGGTATCTGAAAAAAAATAATAAAAAAGTAAAAGGAATTTGATCGTAATACGACACTAACAAGTTTAAGACTTGACCAATGGTTCATAGGAACTGAACTAGAACTGAACTAAAATTTAACCAGAACTGACCTGGAAGTGTTGAGATTTGGACTAGAACTGAACTGGAACTTAACTAGAATTGTACGAGAATTGAACTAGAAGGATGGTTCCATTGGACCTATGAGAAATAATAGGCCGATCCTCTTATAATCTGGCACATCGTTTTAGACTATAATAAGATCTTTTTTGGCTAAATTTGGTTAAAATCGTTTTATATTTAGAAATTTTATGGACTAAAAACCCCTCTCCGGGGGGACGTTTTTATGAGGAATATATGAAAATATGGACCGATCTTTATCAAAATTGGGCCAAAATTATATCTCGTGCAAAATATCATTAAGATATCTGCATAAAGCGACTCAGAAAGCGATCTGCACAAACGCATAATAACACCACCACTACCTTTTTTGGTGGTGTAGAGTATAATGTATATGTATAAAAAGACTTTTATGAATTTATTTTTAATACATTTAAGACATCAATTCATTTATAATAATTAATTATTAAAATAATTAATTATGAGTAATATTTTAATTAATTTTAGGAATTACAAATTTAATTCTATTAACAATTTAATTAAGTTTAATAAAATGGTATAACAGACAATTAAATTGATGATATTATTAAATAGAAATCAAATCGAATCCAATTCGCCTGAGAATTAATTAAGTATTAAAAGTATTGTTCAATTATGAACAGCTGCTATGGACCCTAATTTTATGCAGATTAACACTACACCAGTTCCTACTTTTAACCAAATTATATATTTAGATATATACTTTGGGATCCTAAATGATTTCTTCTTTGTGTTATACATAGATCGAATGATTAAATTTCCGATGGGAAATGTACTAATTAATATATTGAGTTCTAACAAAAAATAATTGGTTTCCATATGTGGGTCGATAACAACAAAAAAAATATTTATATGTATTTACGGATAAATAACTCTTTATCTGTAATTTATAAATATTTATTGTGAAAATTTTATTGACAGTAGATATTGTTGACAAAAATATATATAATAATTGTCGGTTAAATTATACATTAGGGGAATTCAGTATGGTCCAAAATAGGTTTGATATGAAATAGGTTTATAGAACTTCTACTACATAAAATTATTACATAACTTCAGTGGAGGAGGGCATATATATAAGTTGGAAAGTGGGTTCCAATGTGGTTGTAGCTAGAGGGTACCTTGGATTTGAATATTGTAACTGATTTTGAGCTGAACTAGAACTGAACATAGAATGAAATAGATAATGGAAAAGACAACTGAATAGAACTTAAAATGACACTAGGAACTCGACCTAAAAATGAACAAGGAACTGAAGTAGGAACTAAACTGAACTTGGAGCTGAATTAGGAACTGAATAAGGAATTGAACTAGGAACTGAATTAGGAACTTAACTAGGAACTCGACCTTAAAATGAACAAGGGACTGAAGTAGGAACTAAACGAGAAACTGAACCTGGAGCTGAATTAGGAACTGAATAAGGAATTGAACTGGGAACTGAATTAGGAACTAAACTAGGAACTAAAGTAGAAATTGAACTAGAAAATGATCTGGACGTATATCTGAACTAGAATTTAAAGTAGAAACTGGACTTAGAACAGAACATAGAATTTTACTGAACTAAAAACTGAACTACAAACTGAATTAGGAACAGGACCAAGAATTGAACTAGGAACAAAACTGGAAAATGAACTGAGAACTAAACTGAGAACCACACTAGGAATTAAACTGGGATCTGAACTAGATAACGAAATAGATCTCAATTAGAACTGAAATAAAACTGAATTACAATTGAACTAAAACATAACTAAGAACTGATCTAATAACTGAACTGGGAACTAAATTGAAACTAAAAACAAAACTGATAACATTACAATTTAAACTGAAACTCAAATAGAACTGAATTAGAACTCACTAGAACTTTACTATAACTTAACTGGAAACTGAAGTAGAAACTGAACTTTGAACAGAATTAAGAACTGAACTGAAATATATATATTCATTTTTATAAATCGCATATACAGATATTTGGCCTATAAAAACTATTCTGAACCACCGTGATTCAAGTTGGACACACATTTGATTACAATAGAGTTATTAAAAAGTTTTTCTATTTTTTCAGTAGGGCATCAATGAATTCGTTATAAATCCTATCACTTTTTTCCAGTGTAACTCTTTTATTATTATTCTTTTCAAGTTTTACTGATTATTTGTTTGATTATAGTTAAAATTTTTATTGAAAAAAAAAGAAAAAAAGATTAGTCATAGTTAAATTATAGATATTGGAAGTATATATATGACATTTTATATATTTTATTAAATATGGCGAAATAAATATTTAAAAATTTATTCGATTTTGAAATAAAATCAACTTACCAATTTGTGTAAAACATTTAGTAAAAACAGTATTTTCTTTTTTACATTCTTTGGCAGCAACATTTTCATTACACTCGGTTCCACTTCCTTCACATTGGATGCAAGAAATTGTTTTTGATTCTAAAATAATTGAATTTATATCGAATAATTTTCCGATTTCTATTTAATTATAATTTACCTTCAGTGTAAGAATAATTTATTTGCAATAAAAAAATTCCTATTAAATATAAATATTTTACAAAATTATTTTTAAAATTCATTATAATTATTATTTTCTTATTATTTTCTTATTAATTTCGTTTTAATTTTTTTATTTGAAATCTCTTTTCACTTTCAATTTTTATTAAAAGTTTTATTTCCCGGTTTTCTTTCAATTAAACGTTGTTAACACTTCCAGTATTAATTGTAGACTAATGAGAGTTATATTTCACTTGATCATAATATTTCTTTTTATCAGTTATTAAAATATTTAATTTGCTCTTGCTGTTTACCGATTAGAGAGAAAAGTCGTTGGTAATTGATAAGATTTATTTTCCCAATTCATTCAGAATGTCTGTTTGGTTAAGGCAATTGAATTGTTGGCCCATGTTAATTTAACATGAATGTTAGTAAACATGTTAAATTCTTACATTTTTTACTTCTAACAGTTATGTTAAAAATAAACGTTATTTTCAAATTGAAGTCTTAACAGGGTGATGAAGAAAAATATAAATATAAATTAAAAATTATGAAACATTTTTTTTAAGTTACATAAGAAAGTAATTGGAATAGAACTTAAGTAGAACTGAACTGGGTGTTGAACAAGGAACTGAACTGGGAATTGAACTTCGAATTGGAAAAAAATAATTGAAATTCACTGGGAACTGAACAAGGAACTAAACTAAAGCGGAATTAAAATACAATCTGTACTAGAAACTGATGCAGTGATTAAACTAGTGAGAGTAAGAGTGGAATTTGAATAATATAGAACTTGAAATAGAATCTGGGATCTCAAAACGGAATTATTAATTGAATAAGTGACTGAAATAGGAACTGAACTAAGAACTGAACTAGGAATTTATCTAGGAATTGAACTAGGAATTGAAATTGGAATTCAACTAATAATTGAATTAGGAATTAAACTAGGAACTGAACTGGGAACTGAACTAAGAACTGAACTAGGGACTGAATTATGAACTAGGAATTAAACTAGGAACTGATCTAGGAAATTATTTAGGAATTGAATAAGGAATTAAACTAATAATTGAATTATGAATTGGAATTGAATTATGAATTGAACTAGGAATTCAACAAATAATTGAATTAGGAATTGAACCAGGAATTCAAATTGGAATTGAATTAGTAACTGAAATAGACACTGAACTTATAATTGAACTGAACTAGGAATTCAAGTAGTAATTGAATTAGGAATTTTACTAGGAATTGAATTAGGAATTGAATTAGGAATTGAACTAGAAACTGATATAGGACTTCAACTGGAATCTAAACTAAGAGCCGAACTGGACTTCAATTGAATCTAGATTAAAAGTTGAACTGAACTTGGATCTAAACTAAAAGTTATACTAAATGAATGAATGTTTTAATATAATTAATAATTATTTGATTGTATTTATAAAATAATTAATTTATTAAAAATATATAGAGAAAAATTACATTAAAATTTTAACAAATGTGGCAACATATACAGTTATTAAAGAAATTTTTATCATGGAACTGGAGTTACATCTATCACTTGCACATATATTGCAGGATCCCTTAACAAAATGTTCACCGATAGTATTTTCGACTATATCGCAGGCTTTGCTTTCTGTTGGTATTACAACGCAGCCCTTCTTGCGTTTCGTTTCATTTTTATCGTCTGAAAAAAAAGAATAAAAATATTTATTAGAAGAATTTTAGTTCAGAAAAACAATAACGAAATTTTTTTAAAACTTTTTTAGCTTTTGGAAAAAAAATCAAAATGCTTAAAAGGAAGATTTTTAAATTTACTTAGAAAAAGTTGGAAAGTTTTAGG
The DNA here is from genome assembly GCA_004302925.2 of Cochliomyia hominivorax. Taxonomy (NCBI): domain Eukaryota; kingdom Metazoa; phylum Arthropoda; class Insecta; order Diptera; family Calliphoridae; genus Cochliomyia; species Cochliomyia hominivorax. The sequence goes on from PYHX02000158.1 coordinate 21,199,458, forward strand.
AAATATAATAGAAAAAGCTTTTTGTAATCAACCAGAAAACTTTAAGAAACAGCTTTGAAATGTGTCTTGAAAATACTAAGAGAAAGCTTTCAGATATAACTAATAGAAATTTTAAGAAAAACTTTTGGCAAAAGCTTTTAGAAAACTTATAAAATAAGCTTATAAATCAAAGTTTATTAAAGATTAACAAAATATATAAACTTTAAAAAACGTATCAAAACTTTTAAAAAGCTTTTATTAAGCTCATCAAATAATATAATCAAAGCTTTTATAAAAGCTTATCAGAGCTTTTTTTAATTAAAAATATTGAAAATATTTCTCAAATTTTATAAGCTCATCAAAAGCTTTTCAAAGTTATAACAGTATAATAGTTAAAGAGTATTTTACAAAAGCTTATAAGAATGCTAATCATAGTTTCTAAGAAACCTTGATAAATCTTTTCTGAAAGCATATAATAACTTTATAAAAATTATTATCAAAGATTTTCAGAAAGCTTATCGAATCGTTTAAGAATTTTTAGCAATCCTTTTTGGAAAAAGCTATAATTCCATTAGATAATCATATATCAACGACAGTTTTCCGGAATAATACCACATACCTGTATATTCAGCGGAATAACATCTATAGGAAAAACCATTTACATCGCGACGATTACGTGAAATGCGTCGATAATTTGCAATTAATGTAGCTGATGGTGAAAATGATCTTTTTTCTAAAGCTTTTAATTTACCATCGGAATCTTCTATTGGATTTTGTTTGGTTATTGTTTCCTGAGGCGAAGCTGGAGTTGTTGTAGTTTCTTCAGGGCCATTTGAAGTTGGAGTTTCAGTGGCTAAAGTTGTTGTAGCTTCTTCAGGTACGATAGTTTCTTCAGGTGCAGCTGGAGTTGTAGTTTCACCAGGTAATTGTGTAGTCGTTTTCAGGAGGATTTGTAGGTGTGGCGGTTAGTTTCTGTTGGTCTTGTTGGTGTTTCAGTCTGTGATCCTGTTGTTGATTCTCCAGGTGTAACTGTAGTAGTTTCTGTGGGCGATAATGTTGTTGTTTCTACAGATGTAGCTGGAGTAGTTGTGGTTTCTTCTGGTGCATTGAAGTTGTAATTTCACCAGGAGCATTTGTAGGTGTGGCGGTAGTTTCTGTTGGTCTTGTTGGTGTTTCAGTCTGTGATCCTGTTGTCGATTCTCCAGGTGTAGCTGTTGTTGTTTCTCCAGGTGCAGCTGGAGTTGTAGTTTCAGCAGATAATGGTGTAGTGGTTTCTTCTGGAGCATTTGTAGGTGAGGCGGTAGTTTCTGTTGGTCTTGTTGGTGTTTCAGTCTGTGATCCTGTTGTCGATTCTCCAGGTGTAGTTGTAGTAGCTGGGGGATAATGTTGTATTTCTCAGTTCAGCTGTAGTGTGTTTGTTGTGGCGAGTTACTAGAGATTGTTTGTGTTCTGTGGCTGTTGGTAGCGGACCTTCCAGTGTATTGTAGTAGTCTGTGGCGATAATTGTTGTGTTTCTAAGTCAGCTGAGTATGTTGTGGCTGGCAGCTGAATTGTAGTTTACTAGGAGCATTTGTTGGTGTGGCGGTAGTTTCTGTTGGTCTTGTTGGTGTTTCAGCGTCTGGGCTTCTGTTGTCGTTTCTCCAGGCTTCACAGAAAAGTAGTTTCGGTGGGCAGATTTGTAGGTCGTTTCTCCAGGTACAACTGTGCTCTGCAGTTGTTGATGACGCCTGATTCTGTGGTGCTTGTCTTCAGGCTTTGTTGTAGATTGTTGAGGGGTGGACCCACAGTAAAACATCTTTCAAAGGATTGTTCATATACAGGTCAATCGCCATCGCCAATTCGTACAATATAAGATTGCACTAAGAAAAAATGAGTTACTAAATATTAATATTTTATAATTTAATTATGCGTAAATTGAGAGGGGAATGAGATTAAAGGGGAGTGTTGTTTTTGTCATTCTGTGTTTAAAGCTAAGATGGGATAATCTCAGACCACATAATGTGTTTGTCTGTCTGTGTTGTTGGCACACTCACATCCACAATAATTCACTGAGCTCAATGAAATTTACCCTGAGTTTTTTGTTACAGTCCTGAGAAATTTTCTATTTAAAACTAGCAAAATCGCTTCAGTATATTAAAAGATATAGACCGATATCTATTGAAACTTCTCTAAATATTAATTACATGTACTCATCAAAATCGGTTCAGTAACAAAATATATATATATTTATATATTGTGATTGTACGCGTGACTGTGTATGCACAAAACGTATTTACTTCACAAGCATTTGTGATGGAGGATATTGAAGATTCGGCATAGCCGAATTTTTCATCGCATTCTCACTTGTACATATTTAAAAATTTTAAGAAATTTAGAAATTTTCTAAAATTTATTTTTTTTAAATTTAAAATTTAAAAAAATTTTTAGAAAAAAATTTTAATCAAATAATTTTGATAAAAAAATATTATGAAATTTTTTATTTACAATAAAAATATAAGAAAAAAAACAAGATTTTTATCTTAAATTAATTGATAACTCAGGAAATCATTTTTATATTTAGTGATTTTTTATAATTAAAAAGAAATCAATTCATTTTATTGTAATTGTAAATTAAGGAGTGAAATCGAAAAATTTTAAACATACATATACTTTGATACAAAATGAAACGATTTATTATTATTTATATTTTCGTGGCTCTAAACACTCTGTCACTTTGCTTGAATAGGCAGTCCATCTCCCATTAAAATCGATCACACTTTTGGACACTCTTTTTGTGCTTTTTAATTCTCTTTAAACGAGAGCCCAATATTTTTCCATTTCTTGTTCCACTCAAGGTCCTGTTTACCATAGTAACTGGGTGCCAATACATGCCAAAAATAAGTGGTCACATTATGAAGTCTCATGAATGAAAGCAGCCTTTTTTGCAAACATTTCTTGGAGACGGACATATAAAAATCAGATCAGATTTTCATGGGATGGAGAAATATATCTTATGAGATCTCAGGTGAGTACTTCATGGCGTTGTCATCATTTTGAAATTTGAATTAAAATTTAAATTTTCGATGAAAAGTTAAATTTTTATTGAAAAGTTCTTTAAAATTAGAATTTTAATTTTTTTTACAAAATTTGAATTTTTATGAAAATTAAAAAAAATTGTTCAAAAATGGAAAATTGATAGGGAATTGAACATTTGGAAAATTTTTAATCTTGTTAAAAATTTGAATTTAAGACGAAAATTTGATAATTTGAAGAAAATTTTGAATTTTTGTTAAAAATTCGATTTTTTTGGAAATTTGAATCAATCAATATTGAACATGAAATATTGATGAAAATTTTGCACTTGACGAATATTTGCTATAAATTTACTTTTTTTTGAAAATAAATGATATTTTTTTAACTTTTAGTTTGATTTTTAGAAAAAAAAAATAAATTTTTGTTAAAAATTTTTTAAATAATTTTGTTAAAAATTTTATTTTCAATTATTGACTAAAATTCGAAATTTTTGATGAAAAAAATGAAATTTTTATGAAAAATAATAAATAATTTCTGTAAAAAATTTTAATTTTTGTTAACAATTTTTTCATTAAATTAATCTTATTTATTTTTGATGACAAACTTAAAATTTGAATTTTTGATGAAAATTTGAAACTTTGATAAACTTTGAAATGAAAAATTCTAATTTTTATAAAAATGAATTTATTTATTTAAATTTAATTTTATTTAATTTATTTAAAATTTGAATTTTTGTTTCAATGTTAAATATTTTGGTTGAAAACTTGAATTTTTGATCAAAAATTTAAATTTTTTAATTTGATTTTTTTTAATTTTGAATTTTTCTTGAAATTTTTTGAAAATTTTAAATTTTTATACAAAAATTTCAGTTTTAAATTTTTGATGAAAATTATTATTTAAAATATTGATGAAAAACTTAATTTTTAAAAAGTCGATTTATTTTAATTTACTTTTTATGAAATTTTTGTTGAAAATTTGATTTTTTGTTGGAAATTTTCAATTTTGATAAAATTTTTTTAAATTTTGATTTGAACTTTTCCATTAATCCATATAATATTTTTTAATATATTATTATTTAAATTATAATTTTCTAAATTTTATAATCACAAACATTTAAAAAAATTTAATTGTTGAAAAATTTTTAATTAGTTTTTTTTTAATTTTAATATGAATTTTTATTTATTTTTTATTGAAAATATTAATATTTGATAAAAAAAATCGATTTTGATATTTTTTATTATTTTTTTTTTAATTTATTTTTTCTTAATATTTTCTAAATGTTTATTTGGTAAAATATTTTCGATTTTTTTAGTCAAAATTGTAATTAAAAATATATTTTTTCTAATTTAATAATTTTTTATAAATAATTTAAGTTTCATATTCACTATTTTTATTTTTAAATTTATTTTAATATTATTAAAATTTTATTAATTAATTTTTTTTGTATCCACATTTTTAATATAAAAAATATTTTTAAATTATTATTTAATTTTTTTTTAAATATTAATTAAGTTTTGTACCTTTGGCTGAGGCCACAAGAGCCACTAGTAAATATGTATAAATTAATTTCATTTTTTATTTTTTTATATTTCTTTAATTTAATTTTATTAAATAAAATTAAACATTAATTCAATTCAATTAATATTTTAATTAATTTTTGTAATAAACTGTTTTAAATCTCCCGCTTGTTAATTTTCTTTAACCCACGTCCTCTATTTTCAAATTCTTTTCAACGTTTAACGATTTCAGTTAATTTTTTTTCAAATATTAACGTTCTTTTCTCTTCGTACGTTTGTTCGTTCTGCTACGACTTTTAAATTATCACTAACAATTAAATGAGTCGCAACACTTGGCTTTTATCATTTCTTTTGCATTTTTCGTTGTGGATTCTTTTTAGATTGCGAACCATTTGTAGTGAAAATTATCGTAAATGCGTTTGAGACCCTTCCATAACCGACACCTCCCTCTTCATTTCCTTTTTACCCACAAACATCACAAGTGGTTAAGAGGGTATATTAAATTTGTAATCCCATATGTAACGTTTAGAAGAAATCATCTCATTTCCAATAATGTATATATGTTATTGTATCAAATTAAAATCTGAGTCGATTTAGCTATGTCTGTTAGTCCGTCTCATTAATTGTCTCTGTGTAAAACTTGTATATATTGTATATGTTTGTGAGTGAGTGTGTGAGAGTGTATGTACGAAACATAACGTATTTATTTCAAATTTATTTGCGATGAAGGGTACTGATGATTCGGCATAGCTGAATGTAGAATTTTTATTTGTTATTTTTTTTATCAATTATCAATATTTTAGAGATAAAACGTTTTTTATTCTTGCTTTCTACCAACATCTCTCTAGTCTAAGACCTATTTTTTTATTATTAACCGGGGCAAAGAGAAAAGTTAAATGGTCGAATAATAATGTTTGTGACAAAAAAAAAATCACCCAAATAATTATTAGATAAGATCTGGGTTTATTTGCACAAAAAAAAATGCAAAACAATAAAAAATTATTTAAAATTAGATATAAAATTTATTTTATATTAAAATAATAATTATTCTTTTGAATTAATTTTTATTATTGTAAATTACATTTGACTTTTTGATTTAAAGCAAATTCTTGGGAAATAATATAAATAAAATACAGGAAACGGTTATATTGTGATTATTAACGGCTTTTTTTCTAAAACACTAATTTATGATTGAAATTTAACTCATTTAAAAAAAAAATATAACATTTTCTATAGAAATCATATACCATATATATTCGCTCTGATATATCATATGATATATGGAAAATGCTAGAAATTATATTTATATATTTCCCATATATAAAAGATATGATGTGTGTATGTATGTCACGTATAGACTATAAAACGGCTGGAACAAATTTTAATAAAATTTCCACAGAATGATCAAAAATTCCGATAGGACCAGGGGGAGCAGTAACCCCCATTCAAAGCAAATATTGAGTATCGAATACCTAAAGAACTATAACAGTAAGAGTTGCCAAATTTGGTCCCAAATACTTTCTCAAGGAACTGTTTTACCGGACTAAATGTAGGATGGATAAGACCCCATACAAAACAAATATTGATATATCGAATATCTAAAGAACTTTAACAGCGAGAGTTTAAAAATTTTGCAGCAAATATGCTGCTGGAAAAAATGTAGGACAGACAAAATCAGGGGGAGAGGTACCCAGAAAACAAACACAAAAGATTTTGGTGACAGTTTAAACCAGTCATCCGGGAGTCTAAAAAAGTACACCACTATTCAGTTTTATAAGCTCTTGACTAGTCATTTTTACTTGGACTTGGAGATAATCAATCATTGTCCCTTTTATAGACTTTGGACGATGCACAATAGCAAAACTCTTAATGCATTCTCTCGATATTTTTATTCCCTACACCGTAGGTGGTTGGGGTTTAATGCCTTTACGTAGAAAAAATATTGCTTCCAGCAATTTTCAGAGTCGATTTAATAATGTCCGTCTGTCTGGCTGTCTATGTAAACCTTGTGCAGGTCGTATCATTATTTTGACTCAAGAACAATGCTTATTGAAGTAAGTGATGATTGATACATTGTTTCACCCAGCCCCATACAAAAGTTCCTTCCGGAATGAGGTTTTAAGGTCATAAAAGACCTGAATATAAAGCGATTTAAAATTTGGTACAAATACGTCTTATAATTTTCTAAATGTGCCGTTATAAACGAAGGATCGAAGAGGTCTAGTTTTTCTCATAGGTCCCATAAAACATTCTTAAAGATATGATTTTAGAAAGCTTCAATTTACATATGCGTCGGTAACCCAAAATCAATTTGCGAAATTATATGGGTGGTAAAATTTTCTGATGTGGAATGGTAAATAGTCTGGCTTAATCGATTACAAGTTCTTCTTTGCAATCGATCAAGCCAAATTTAATAAACACCATTCCAGAGAGTTATCTGAAATATTGTGCAGATCATCACCAATTTCATCTGATATTTGAAAAATAACTATAGAATATTTTCACCGTTACATGAATTGACAGAAAGCTAATCAGACGAAAGAGTTTGTGGAATCGGTTCAGAAAGTGATTCTGAGCCTGCACAAAATCATATTATGCGCAACTCTCCATATGATGGTTTTGGATTAAACGAAACTTAATTGGAATTATTTTCTTTTTTCTTGTTGAAAAATTTTAAAACGTTAAGATAAATATTTCCTCTCTAAAATGTCATAACCTCATTATTGTTATATTTTTATCTCTTCTGATATAAATATTCTATTATCATTTTTATTTCATTGATATTTCTCTGAAGAAAAGTATTTTTGGAAAATAATCAAAAAAAAAAAGAGTTCATTAATCATTATGAATATCAATGATAATTTTGATTTCAATATAAATTCAATATTTTTGTTTTCGAATAGATATTTCGAAAAAAATTAACTCTAACGTAAGCAATATTATCTAAGGAGTGCGATCGAAAAAATCTCAAAACACATGTTTTAATTCAATTATTATTTGATTTTTTGCATCAAGTTAACTTTCTGATGATCACGAGAAAAAATGCTTACGAAAAGGACTCAATATATCCAACAAATCTTAACTGGGTCCTACAGAAAGTTGTACAAGCATTTAAAGGTCTTCCTGTCGAACGGTTTCTAATGTTATTAAAAAGTAGCGGTAGAACTTCTTTATTTATAGAAAACCTGTTTTATGTGGACCATCAAGATGTTTTTAATGCCCGAAAAACAAATTTAAAGCATTTTCAAAAGAGCCTCCAATACACCCAGTAAAAAAGCAGTCTGCTTAACTCATCGCTTGGATTATTTGGTACAAAAATTAAAGGTTTAAAAATCACGGCTCAAGAAGGTCCCGACAGGAAGGCTGCTGAATGTGAAGAGACCAACGGAGCATGGAAAAGTTGTTGCTTAATTTACGAACAAACGTTTGTTCGGCCAGATTTTTTGCAACTTCCTGGTCAAAAATTTATGTTGCTGATGCTCGAGGGAATGTTGAAGAAAAGATTTGAAACCGAAAGCAGTCAAAATTTCTCAAAAAGTTCTTGGAATGGCAAGCAATATACAGAATCTAGAAATACCGAACTTGATATACTGTCACTATGACTTGGTATACTGTCACTATGGTAAACAAGCTCTTGAGTGGTATAAGAGCATTAATGTGGTATTTGTGCCAAGAGAGGCAAATCCTCCGGTATCTAAGGCCAGTGGAAAGATATTGGGATCTTGTTAAAAAGAATCGAACAGCACAAAAAAGTTGTCGAAAATTGTGGTCGATTTTAAATGAAAATGGACTCCCTGTTCGAGCACAGTAACAGAATGCACTATAAAAATGTCAATGAAAAGATTTCCGAAAAAAAAGGTTCAAAACTTCATCATTTCAACTTCATTTTTGTAAATTGTAATAATAAATTCAATCAAAAGAAATTATAACTGTGAATTTAGTGGCCTCGTTTTAATTAACACATACGTATGTTAAGTGTTTTTCGATCTCACTCCTTATCAAGATGCTTTTTTATTTGTATCTCATGCTATTAATTCACAACTTAGTGGCAAAAAAACATGTACTACAATTTCAATTATTTTTATTTTTATTAATATATATTTTTTTATTATTGTTATTGTTTTTTGTTGTTATTGATAACTGAATAGATGGAAGTTGAGGTTTTTGAAATGTGAGTTAGTCAGGTGTTAAAAGACTTGTCATTATCTAAGTTAGATAGTGATTAGAAAGTACGAGATACTAAAGTATAAATTTATATTTTTAATCATATGCAAAAATTGAAAAAAATAATAAAATTATTTTAAATATAAATTTAATAAATACTGTATTAACACACACCTACACACACACACCCACAACACTCACACAAAAGACTATTGAATAATATTTAAAAGTTTAAAATTTATTATTATTAGATTTTATGGAAACATTAGAACATTAAGATACCCGTGCTCGTATCTCTGAGAGTTTTACACAATGAAGTACTTCGATTTGGGTCTTGTTAATAAAATTTAATTTAAACGATTTATTTAAGTTGCAGTTAAGTTTAGTATTTGTTTAAATTTTATGTTTAATTGTTTACTTAAATTGTTTATAAAATTTGCAGAAAAGTGAAAAAAGTTATAGTCAGTCAAACCCGACTATTTAATACCCTACATCAAGATGTAAGCATGAACAATATTGGACCGATCCTTATAGAAATTTAGTTTATGATTTGTGTTTTTTTTATACTTTTTAAAACTACTTCTCAAAATACTCTCCTAATGTGAGATGTTACCATTCAGATCTTTTCGGTTTTGGGGGTTATATGAAGACTATAAGAAACTATAGGGCGATTCTTAGCTTTATCATACGCTTAAGAAATATTATCGAAATACTAAATTTTTTTTGAGATTTATGATCTTTAATGTGACTTTCATAAGTGGGTCTGCAAGGTAGCTAAAGTGATTGGTGGACCAATCTTCTCGAAATTTGGCATGTGGTTTAATCATTTTCCCTGAATCTAAATAAAATATACCAATATTTGGGAGTGTTATGAGCTGCCATTCCGGGATTTTATTTGCATCACAGTTAACTGAAATATTGGACCTCATATGACCAATTTCATTAGGCTTTATCTTTGGCCCAAAACAATATAATATGTATTAATTTCAACAAAATATCTTCAAAGCTGAGACCGTCCGAGTGTTTACCACGTTTACATGAATAGATAGCCGGACAGACAGAAAGACGGATGGACGGACGGGCATCATTGAATCAACGCAAAAAATGATTCTGAGTTGAACGGAATACTCAAAGTCGGAAGTAACATTATTTTTTTTGTATGTGGCAAACATCAACACAAATGCAGAATAATTAATTTCTGAGGAGCTTTTATGAGAGATAGAAGAATTTATGGACCGAATATCGTAAAATTTCATACATTAATTTCTGCTAAAGCTTTTCCTAATTTTACAAATTTTTATTACAAAACCAAAGAATACGAGAGATTAAAGCCCTTTAAAGTGATATTTGGAAGGAGGACTGTATGGGACCAATAAGAAATAGTGGGTTAAACAAAATAACTGATATGTTTTACAGAGATTTATTGATCACAAAAAAAACAAGAAAAAATCTTATAGTCAGTCAAGCCCGACTATGTAATACTCTAAACCACATTGTTGGCTCCATATGTCTGCTACAAAAAATTTATAAACAACCCTCGTATAATTTGCTTTACTTATTTATGCTTATGTGTGCAAAAGCTTAGATTATGTTACTAACATTTTTGTAAAATGTATGCGAATTTGTTCTGCAGGGTTACATGCATACCGATCCTCGTTTTATATCTCATAGCGTTTTTGACTTAGTATTTTTCCAAAACCCACCTTTTTGTGTGATTTTTACGTTTGAAAGAAATATTTGGAAGAGTGGTTGTGTGGGATCTATGAAAAGTAATGAAACATATTCTGACACATAGTTTTTTACAAAATTCGGTTAAGTTTTTATATTTAGGAATTTTATGGACTAAAAACCCCATTTCGGCAGGACATTTGTGTAGGGCCTATATAAAATAATTAACCGATTATAACCAATTTCAATAAGAATCGTCCTTGGGGCAAAATAATAATACGTGCCAAATATCATTGAGATTTCTTTAAAAGTGCGATCTGTACTTTGCGAACAAGCTTTACATGGACAGCAAACCGGACGGATATGCTTAACTTAGGAAGTTACTCTGAGTCGAACGGTATACTTAAAAGTGGTGTTAGAACTATTTTTTCTGTCCGTTACAAACATCTGCACCAACTATGGTGGTGTAGGGCATAAAACAAATAATGAAATGAAAAACATGTGTTAAGAATTTTTCGATCTCCTTCTTTATGTATGTAAGCGCTTAGTTGGGTGTTAGCTCAGCTTATACATTTAAATCCATTTTCAAAATATTGAAAGGATGTCAATGTAAAAGCTTTTGGTACAAAAACTGCTAACAAATATTTGTTAACTTTATCGTTATTTTGTTTAAAGAGGCTAATTTAATGCTCCTTAATTATTTATTATAAATTTCTTGAAAATACTTTTTTGATTAAAGAACCAATAATCATTACTTTTTTTATTACAAACCTCTATTAATGTTGTTACATAGTTGCTTAAAGCCCCTTCTACCAGATAACTTAAACCACTGAACTACTTTTTTAAACAACACATGTTTATATTTATATATATCTGCGAAATATTTAGTTCACATAAAAAAAGAGTAATGGCACAATATCGATAACTCTTTTAGTCGTTATAGAAAAATATTGTTTACTTCCATAAATTAAAACAAAAATATTTGATAAGAAAATTTCATTCATATCAAAATATCTGTACATGTTGAAAATGTCTTTATGAACTGGGCAAATAATAAAAATATTGGAAATTCAATTTGACCATATAAATGTGGGCTAATGAGTCATTATTGAAAAAAAAGTGGGGAAATATTAAATACACGCTTTGTTGGGACAAAATTCCTAGAGTGAATTCCCGCAGCACCAAAGTTCTTTGTTATAGTTCAAATACCTTTAGAAGTGAAATTGTTAAACAATTTAACGACTTTTCGAAATTGTAAATTTTTCGAAACATTTTTTTGTGAAAATTTAAGTAAAGTTCAAGCTTTATTATGTCTCCTGTTGTAGCTTTTTCCAGCTTTTAGTTATGTTCCTAGTTAAGTTGATATTTAAATTTTTAGTTTCTGGTTCAGTTCCTAATTTAGTTCCCAATTCTGTTTATAGTTAAATTCTTGTTCAATGTATACTTTAGTTCATAGTTCAGTTCCTAATTCAGAGTTTAGTTCCCATTCCAGTTCAATCTCTAGTTCAGTTCAACTTCATTTCTTAATTCAATTTATAGTTCAGTTTACAGTTCACTGCTATTTCGGTTTTATTTGGTTCTATTGCAGTTCTTTTTTGAATTAGTTTCTAGTACAGTTTCTAATTCAGGCCGTAATTTAGTTTATAGTTGAGTTTATGATTTTGTTTTTAGTTCATTTCATAGTTCCATTTTAGTTCGCTTTATCCATTAGTTTCTAGTTGAGTTCATTGTTCAAACCTTATTTCAGTTCTAATTTCAATTCCAGTTCAGTTTTATTTCAATTATAGTTCTCTACTAGTTCATCCCTTCACTTCTTGCTGCAGTTTTTAGTTCCGTTCATAGCATTTTTTCACATTTCAGTTTAGTTTTAGTTTTGTTTATAGTTTTGTTCCAGTTAGGTTTTGGTTCAATTCTAGTTCGGTTCTTCGTTCAGTTTCTAATCCAGCTTTAAGTTCAGTTCCCAGTTCGGTTAATGCCTCTGTTCTTAATTCAATTCTGGTTTACTTCTTTCTTGAGTTCTAATTTCGTTTACAGTTCAGTTCATAATTATGCTTTTGATCAGTTCTAGTTCACTTATTTCTTCAGATCATAGTTCAGTTACATTTCAGTTTATAGTTTAGTTAACAGTTCTTGTTTTAATTTACTTCATACTTCACTTTAAGTTAAGTTTTAGATTCATTCTGGTTCGGCTCCAGTTCAGTTCAAATTGACTTCTTCTTTTAGTTCATGGTTAAGTTTTTAGTCTAGACCCTATTTCAGCTCATCTGAAATAGGGACATCTTTTTTCGGTTCTAATTAATTTTTTAATTCAGTTTTTAGTTCATTTCTTTTTGTAGTTCAGATCCTAATTTAATTCATAGTACAGTCCTTAGTCTGGCTACGGTTCAATTCACAGTTAAGTTCTTAGCTCAGTCACTGGTTAAACTTCTAATTTTGTTCATAGTTGAGTTAGCAGTTCAGTTTATAGTTCAGTTTATAGTTCAGTTTATATTCCAGTTTATAGTCAGTTTATTGTTCAGTTCTAGCTCAGTTCTATTTCAGTTCTAGTTCAGTTATAGTTTAGTTCTAGTTAAGTTCTAGTTCAATTCCAGTTAAGTTCTTATTCAGTTCATGGTTCAGTTTATAGTAGTTTAATTCATAGTACAGTCCTTAGTCTGACCACGGTTCAATTCACAGTTAAGTTTTTAGCTCAGTCACTGGTTCAACTCCTAATTTTGTACATAGTTGAGTTAACAGTTCAGTTTATAATTCAGTTTATAGTTCAGTTAATAATTCGGTTTATAGTTCAGTTGATAGTTTAGTTTTTAGTTCAGTTTATGGTTCAGTTTATAGTTCAGTTTATTGTTCAGTTCTAATTCAGTTCCACTTAAGTTCTTATTCAGTTCAGTTTATTGTTCAGTTCTAATTCAGTTCCACTTAAGTTCTTATTCAGTTCTCGGTTCCTTTTTCAGTTTTACATTCAATTCGATTTAAATTAAATTTCTTTTCTTATATTTTCCGTGATTCCCCTTTTTATAGAATATTTTCGGTCTACGTGAAGTGTTCACATCAAAATTATTCATCGATTGCTCCACTTTATAACTCAAGTATCAGTATTATACTTCTTTCTAGGTGTGGGTTCCGATTAAGGAAATATGCTATAAAATGCTTTATTTTGTTGAAATTTTTATCAAAAAAAAATTCCATTTGATTCCTGTCGGTGAACCAATATTTGTTTCGATTTATTTATTTGTCGTTTTACTCTTTCTAAGAAATAAATTGGGAAATTTTATTGCTCAATTTTAGTTATCTGAAAATAATAAAAATATATTTTTTATGGTAACAATTTGTGGTCTATTTGCGAATAGTGACAAAATGTTGTTAAATTACTCCAGGTGAAATAGTGCGATGTTACAAATGAGTAATAACAATTGTTATTGGATCCTTTGTTTATATAGAATATTCAATGTCAATCAATAAACTTATAGAATTTGTGATTTATTTGTTATTATTTTATTATATTTGTTTATAACGATATCAATTATTATTTTTGGTTGGTTTTGAGATAATAAATGTATAATTTTTGTTTATCCATTTTCAATAATTAAAAAGTCTTTTTGTCAGTTATAGTTAAGTTCTAAGAAATGTCTGCAAAATTTTTAATGACTTTGAATGGAACATTTTTTAATTTGTTTATTGTAAATGACTTTAGAGACAAAAACTTTATTAAAGTTTTTAAATTATTAAAATTCTTTTTTTTTAAACTAATCGATAAGTTAAACAAGACATTTAGAGCCATTTGTTTTTGTTATTGACAATTTTTCTTTTATACCTTCTGCAGAGGGTATATTAACTTTGCCATTCCGGTTGTAACACTATCGGTTCAGTATATTTAGATATATCGACCGAATCTAAGGCAATCTTAAGTTTTGACAAGTTTTGCCATAATATTATGCTTCATTATTATTCCAAAAATTATCAAAATCGGTTCAGTAGAAATAAAGTAAAGAAATTAGAGCCAAAAATATAACTAAATCCCTGACTCGTTAAGTTAAGTCTGCGAATATATGTGCGAGTGTATCTGTATGAAACATAACGTATTTACTTCACACGAATTCGTGGTGGATGGTATTGAAGATTCGGCATAGCCGAATATAACATTCATACTTGTTCTATTAACGCCCTTTACGCATAAATAGTTTATTCTTCTTTTGTACACGATACTTTTATCAGTTTTCTCGCACAAACACACATTAAAGATAAACAAACAATTTAACATAAATTTGTTAACAAAGTTTTGGAACATTTATAATTACAGTAATAAACAATATATTTACTAACATTTATTTATTGTCTGTATTGTATTTCCAAGTTTTCCCAATTGAATCGATCGATATTCTAACACAAAAAAGCAATTCTGTTATCAGTAACAAATAATTTCAGCCCTAAAGTATACTCTGTCAAAAATCATTTAGAGTAAATAAAAAAAGAGGGCGTATGAATGTGTTTTCTCTTTTGTTATTGATTTTAATACTCATACGTCATAAATTGGTTTGTTTTGGGTTTGTGCGTATGATTGATTTTATGTATGTATATGTATATGTTTGTTATTTTCATAAATGTTCTTCTTTAGCAGCTCATAAGAATTAATCAGTTGTATGTGTGTATGTTTTAAAGCATGTTTGACTTACATCTTTTAAGTGGGGATATAGCTCAGTGGTAGAGCATTCGACTGCAGATCGAGAGGTCCCCGGTTCAAACCCGGGTGTCCCCTTACGTTTTTTTTTTATTTTTTAGGTTGCTGTATAGAAAAAATAATTTAAATAAATCAGTTTTTATATAGTTTTCCATTTACATTACGGTAAAAAGTCATTACCTTTGAACTCATACAAATGTAAGAATCAAATAATATTTGACCCGAAATTTCCTCTTTGTTAAAGTTGTTACTGTATTAATAAAAATATTAATGCTAATACAGCTCTTAATTCACTCAAATCTCAGTTAATATTTTAATTCTAATTCTTAGTTTTTATTTAATTCAGAATAGTTCCTTCTTCAAACTTCATAGTTCAGATCATTGTTCAGTTCATAGCTTAAATTAGTACATTTTACAGATCATAATTTACTTTATAGTTCAGTTCACTATGAATTAAACTAAAAACTGAATTATGTACTGTAGATAGTTTAATTAATAGTTCAGTCCATAGTTTAGTTTATAGTTCATTTCATGGTTCAGTTCATAGTTTACTTCTTAATTGAGTTCATAGTTTAGTTTATAGTTCAGTTCATAATTCAGTTTATATTATATTTCAGTGTCCAGTTCATAGTTTAGTTTAAAATTCAGTCTGTTTACAGTTCATTTCATTATACATTTCGCTTAATTCTTATTTCAGTTCATAGTTCAGATCATAGTTTATCTCATAGTTCATAGGTCAATTCAAATTTCAGTTTATAGTTCAATTCATAGTTCAGTTTATAGTTGGGTTCATAGTTTAGTTTTAAGTTTAGTTCACAGTTCTGTTCATAGTTCAGTTCCTATATGAGTTTAGCTACAATTTCTTTTCCTTTTTTCCCATTTTGTTCATAGTTCAGTTAATTTTCTATAAGAATTTCATCCTTGTTCAGTTAATACTTGGTAAAATTAACAATTCAGTTAATTTCAAGTTATATGCAAGACCAGTGTTTCAATTACTAATTAAATTCAATGTTGAGTTCCTTGTTCAATTATAAATTAATTTTTCAGATCTAATTTTATCTCATAGTTTTGTTCAATGTTCAATTCTTCATAGTTCATTTCCCAGTAAAGTTCATGGTTTAGTTCACGTTAATTCCAAGTTTGGTCCTCCAGTTCTGTTCTTAGTTATGTTCTCAGTTTATTTCAGTTCTTACTGCGATTCACAGTTTTTGTAGTTCACTTCCTACTTCGGTATGTAATTTAGTTCCTGGTGCATTTCCTTGCTCTGTTCTAGTTCAGTTCTTGATTGACATTTTGGTGCGGTTTGTAATTAAGTTCCTTGATGTGTTTAAAATTCGTTTTTTAGTTTAGTTCCTAATTCAGTTGCTCGTCCTAAATTCTTAGTTCACTTCTAGTTCATACCTCATTCACTCACACAAACTTCTCCTTCATTTCTGTGTATTGGTAGTTTTTCATCGGAATTAGCTAAAAAACAAGTTCCGTTCCACTGTATTTTTAAGGAAGTACATATCATGTTCTATATCTTGAGCACTAGTTGGAATAGAACTTCTATAGATTATGGCAAATTTGACGCCATGATTAAGAGTTGAGAGTTGTTATCTCCAAAATGTCATTTATTGTTTTTTTTGTTTGTTTTGGAAAACTTTCTACACCAAAATTAGCAAAACACTCTACAATGTGATTTTTTTCTGTTATCGATACCGCAGAGGTAATTTAAAATTAAATTAAATTAAATAATTAAATTAGTTTATTTTTTATTTTTTTAATAAATTTTATTTTTTTAATAATTTTTCGTATAAATCAAAATATTAAAGATAAACTTATGAACTAAAACTAAAACATAAATTTAAAATAATAAAAAAGAAAAACAAACTAAAATTAAAGTTAAAAATAAAATAATTCGAATAGTTTTGTTTGCAGAATGGCTCCATGGAATAAGTTTCGTTTTCTCTCACAATTAAATTTGATTATGGATTCGTTTTGGAAAGTAACGAGTCAAATTAAGGATAAAGAATTTTTGGTTTTAATTTTTGAATTCAACAAACATTTTTTTGCTCAATTAATTTTGTTTGAATTTTTTCAGAATTTTTCCCTTGAATACTTTTGTTTAAAGCTTTGAGATTTAAAGCTCTTTAAGTACGTCTAAACGTTCATCTTCTTCTTTACTTAATCTAAACGATATAAAACGAAATTTATTTCTCTTCTCTCTTTTTGCTCTTCAGCTCACTCTATTTTCGGTGCATAAAGACAGCAACTACAGCTACAAAGAGGGCGGTAATGGATACATTTAAAGCGGAACTGCCGTTACATTTGGTACGAGAGCAGGGATAACATTTGTTAACTTTTTCATTAGGATGTTGGGCCTTCCATTGGCCACAAACAGATTCCATGGTTTCAACACGAGAACAACCACGATTAACTATCACAGTGTTATTTGCTAAAAGGAAATTAAATCCAAAAAAATACATTCAGTTCATTTCAATCTTTTCAAAAATTAATTAAAAACTCACCTGTTACCGCTTGAACCTTAAAGCAATGATAAGTTACATCACTAACCGATCTCAATTGACGTATTCTGAATTCGGCAGAAGGTTTATAATTTTTCATGGTGCTGGGTACAATTTCAATACCTTCAACTTCATCTTTGTCCACGGGCAGTTCAAGGGCTAAACTGTGATTGTTCAAGGCTTCAACATCATCTAAGGGTTTGATAGTACCAGGATTGGGTGGTGTTGGTATTGCTGTGGTAGTCATAGGTGGTCCAACCGTTGGGGGTGTGGGTGGTAAATCTTCAGTTGTGGAAGTTGTTTTTTGTGTAGTTTCTATTGTTTTTATTGTTGTTTCTTCGGTTGTCATTTCGGTGGTAGTTTCGGTAGCTTTTTCAGTTGTAACTTCTGTGGTACTTTCTGAAGTTTTATTTTCTATTGTAGACATTGTTGTCTGTTCAGAAGTGACTGTGGATGGTGTTATTGTTGTTATCTCTGTGGTTTTGTCTTCTTCTTCTATTGTGCCAGCTGTAGTCTTTGGCATTTCTGTTGTAGTTTGTACAGATGAATCTGTTGCACCGCCCGCATTAAAGAAATCTGCATTACATTCGAACTGTGGCGTCTCAGCGGTAACTTGAGCACAATTATCGCACACATAGCACATCAATTGACCTTGACAGGCTGGAAATAGGAAAGAAAAAATTATTTTAAAATTATTTTTAGATTTTTTATTACAAAATGGCAGAGATATAGACCGATATCGGAAGCAACCTCTTTGCAGAGAACTTTCGTCAAACTGTCAACTATAAATAGACAGTCTGACGAAAGTTTTTTGCTTATCGTAAGCGATGCTTAAGCTAATAAGTGAATGTCTTCAACTCATGTTAATTTTTGTATAATGTTAGTGTTGGAGGGCACAGCCGAATATAGCAATTTTACTTGTTTCTTACTCTCTTTTTTATCTCTCTCTGGCTCTCAAACCATGTATGAACTAGATCTGAATCATGTATCATTTCCCAAACTCTTATTATATGTGGGTTTTACCATTTTTTAAAGTCGTTTTAGAATTGCACTTTTATTTACCAGGTTTGTGACCACAAAAAGCCAACCAGTTTTATGAAAGTGTTTTTGTTATTTATTTATTTGTATCTACTAATTTAAATATCAATTTATATTCTATATTCTAATTTGTTGTATTTCTGTTGATGTTGTTGTTATGTATTTAATATTCTAAAGGTATAGAAATTTTGAAACAAGTTTATGATTGAAACAAAAATATTAAATTTGACATTGAAATTTTGATTTCATTTATTAAAAGAGAACAAAAAAAAAATAAATAAAAAACACAAGAGAAAATAAATAAATAAATAAAACATTTAATTAAAATTCATTTAATTAAATAAATAATAGCGGAACAAAGCGATAATAAATTGGAGTTAAAACACTTTTTATGGAAATAATTGTTGTTTAGGCAATTTAGAGATTAAAATAATAAAATGACTGAAATACAAAACCAAATAAAATTTATAGTTTTTTTTTAATAAATTGCAAATTATTGCTTTTAATAAAAATAGGCTTTAATTGTAGATTTATATTTAATATTTATAAAAATTATATAACAAATTGAGCTCTTTTCTAAATATGACAAAAATAGAATGCTATTATCGGCTATGCTGAATTATTAATACCCTATAACACAAATGCATGTGAAGTAAATACATTATGTTTCATACTCACAAAATTATTAAATATAAAAAAGCTTTTATTATTTATAAAACAATTATTCCTGACTCATAAAATAAGTTATGTTTTTGACTATAACTTATTTTCTACTGAACCGATTTTTATAAGTCTTTAATAAAATTTTGAATGATAATGAAGTACGTAAAGCTTAATATTATGACAAATTTTTTTTAATTTTTTGATTTAAAATTGAAAATTTTACGAAAGTTCTAAGCTTAAATTTAGAGGTTGACTCAGATATCGATCTATATCTTTTAATATACTAAATCAATTTGGATAGATTTAAATAGAAAAATTTTACTCAGGCCAAATTTCTTAGAGCTCTGTTAATCGTTGTGGATATAAACGTGCCAAAATTAGATAGACAGAGAGACAGCGGACAGACAGACAGACAGATAGAAGCAAGAATATACATAAATTGTGGGGGTCTGAGATGATTCCTTCAAAGCATTATACATAAAATGACAAAGTTAATATACCCTTTTCAATACTTATAATCGTGTAGGGCATATAAATTATTGTGTCAAATAAATAGAGCAAAACTTCGTTTTTCTTTAATTTATTTAGTAAATTAACACTTTTTAAAAATTAAAGTTTAATTTTCTGTTGATTTGTATAATTTTATTTAGCACTTTTTAATATAATTTTTTTTATAATTTTTTTCTTTTACTTGTGTAAATCATAATGAACACAACACGTTCTCAATTTAAATAAAGAAAAAACAACTCAAATTAAAGAAATTAAATAAATATGTAATTTTTTCGTAAAATACATGACTGACCAAAAAAGAACTGAAAACCAAAATGACCTTGAAAAAAAGTAAATCATGTTTAGAATATAAAAAGCAAATAATAAAAAATAAATATAAAAAAACTCAAATCAAAATAAATTTTATATTAAAAATTTAAAGTCACAAGTTGAAAATTATTCAAACATAAAAAGAAAAATTTAAATTTTAATTAAAAAAAATAAATCTTGTAATTTTAACCAAAATAGAAACTTCCTCATAATCGCTTATATTTGCCTTTTTGCACTTTTTATTAAAAAAATATTTGGCGGCAATGTGGGATTTACCTTTGGGACACATTTTTGTTATGTGACGAAAAAAAAATTTATCTTAATTAATTACTGTCAAAATAAAATAAATTAAATTATTAATTAACGAATGAAATCAATCAAAATATTTAAAATTTTAGGGAAACTTTATCATGCATGTGCTAAAATCACATTAATCTTATTTTTTTGTAGAAATACGAGAAAACAATTTTTATGAAAAGTCCATTAAAGGCCAAACATATATTTATTCACTAAAATGACGAAATTTCACTTTAAATAGCGGAAGAAGAACTGAGATAGAACACAAAAAATAAAAAAGAACTAGACCTTAACTAGAACTGAACTAGAATTGAACTGGAACTGAACTAGAACTGAACTAGAACTGAACTAGAACTGAACTAGAACTGAACTAGAACTGAAATGGAACTGAACTAGAACTGAAATGGAACTGAACTAGAACTGAACAAGAACTGAACTAGAACTGAAATGGAACTGAACTGGACTAAAACTGAAATAGATTTAAACTAAAACTGAATTAGAACTGAAATAGATTTAAACTAAAACTGAACTAAAGCTGAACCAAAACTGTACTAGAACTGAACTAGAACTAGATTTAAACTAAAACTGAATTAGAACTGAACTATAACTGAACTAGAACTGAATTAGAACTGAACTAAAACTGAAGTAGAACTGAACTGGAACTGGAACTGAATTGGAACTGATATAGGACTGAACTAGAACTGAATTGGAACTGAAATAGAACTGAACTAGAGCTGAATTAGAACTGAACTTGAACTGAACTAAAACTGAACTAGAACTGAACTGGAACTGAATTGGAACTGAACTAGAACCGAACTAGAACTGAATTCGAACTGAACTAGAACTGAACTTGAACTGAATTAGAACTGAACTAGACTGTACTAGAACTGAACTGGACTAAAACTGAAATAGATTTAAAATAAAACTGAATTAGAACTGAACTAGATCTAAAGTAGAACTGATTTTGAACTGAACTAAAACCAAAATAGAACTAGAAATTTTTAAGCATCTCTTTTTCTTAAATATGATTTAAATCAATTTAAATTCATAACATATTAATATGTATGGTTTTTGACGAGTTAATAAATTTTAGCCTTGACAACCACCTACAGATTTTTAAGATCACTGCTCTGTGTGTGATTCATAAATAATAAAAGAATTCTTTTCTCTACATTTATAAATATTAACGACATAATATTGTTCTCCATTCACAATCCATTTGTAATATTCAGTAGTAAAATTGTACTGATAAAATTAATTGTTTTACGATCATAACAAGAACGATATATATATTTATAAACACGTATTGTTATCTGTATAACAATAATTATTTAGAAGTGACAATAATTGAGAACAGACGCACTTTTTGAAAATTAAATAGATTAATTTTACAAGATAATTATATATGTTAAGGGGATCTTCTTCAGATTTCTGGGAAATTTTCTTATATGAAAATTATTACATGATCGGATCATTGTAGTTTTAAATAAAAAATTTATAAAACAACTGTCTTTTGTGAGTGTATCTTCTGAGTGCTAATGAAGTGATTTTTATTATAAAACAAAAAACAAAAAAATAACAGGAAAAAAATCCCACATAATAATAAAAGTTAATCTTTAGATACTTCAACACGTTCGTTCATATATTCTGATAATAAAATGTTGTTCTTAACTAATGAAATATTATTAATTATTATTCAAAATACTTATTTATTTATTTATTTATTGTATAAAGAAATATAAATTAACATGTTACAGGCGTAATAGAAAATAATTCACTTAAATTAAATATTGAATATAAAATTAATCAGTTGTAATAACAGAAAATAAACAAAAAAGTTGAAAAACTAAAGTTTTATTTAAATAAAATAAAACGTCATTAGAGGAGTAAGTTTTAACCCATTAAGAGCTAAAATCTTAAGGATTAAAGGTATAAGATATAATAATATTTATAGTTTTTTCTATTATTTTAATAATAATGTTAACTCCTCTTAAATACACTCCATTACATTATCACTTCCATTATAAGATGTTTTATTAAATAACTACAACAAATTTTAATAATAAAGAAATTATTTTATAAAATAAAAAATCCCGTTAATACTGGAATTAAATTATTATTTTTTTATAAAATATTTTAAAATAAATTTTTTATAAAAAATGGCTTTTCAACGAGCTGCTCAATGCGCATGAGAAACCGGTAAAAAAAATTAATTAATTTGATTGGAATAATTATTTTTTTTATTATTCTAATTTGACTGATGTTCACGTTTTTTGAAGCAAAAAATCCTCGTTTTACAAATGATCGAAAACCAATATAAAATTGATTATAAGACATTTTAAATATAAATAAAAATTAAACGAAGATTTTCAATTGGTACAGTTCATTACAAGTACAATCTCGGAGTTTTAGTTTATTTCTTTTTGTGTTCCGGTTTCTCGTTTGGTTCTAGTTCAGTTTTGGTTCTGTTTTAGTTCAGTTCTACTTCAGTTGTAGTTCAGTTCTTAATCAGTTCTAGTTCAGTTCTAGTTCAATTCTAGTTCAGTTCTATTTCAGTTCTTAATCAGTTCTAGTTCAGTTCTAGTTCAATTCTAGTTCAGTTCTAGTTCAATTCTAGTTTAGTTCCTAGTCAGTTCTAGTTCAATTCTAGTTCAGTTCTAGTTCAATTCTAGTTCAGTTCCTAAACAGTTCTAGTTCAGTTCTAGTTTAGTTCTAGTTCAATTCTAGTTCAGTTCTAGTTCAGTTCTAGTTCAGTTCTAGTTCAGTTCTAGTTCAGTTCTAGTTTAGTTCTAGTTCAGTTCTTAATCAGTTCTAATTCAATTTTAGTTCAGTTCAGTTCAGTTCTAGTTCAGTTCTTAA
This sequence comes from Cochliomyia hominivorax, assembly GCA_004302925.2. NCBI lineage: Eukaryota > Metazoa > Arthropoda > Insecta > Diptera > Calliphoridae > Cochliomyia > Cochliomyia hominivorax. Next base: position 21,222,656 of record PYHX02000158.1, read on the forward strand.
TCAGTTCTTAATCAGTTCTAGTTTAGTTCTAGTTCAATTCTAGTTCAGTTCTAGTTCAGTTTAGTTCAGTTCTAAATCAGTTCTAGTTCAGTTCTTAATCAGTTCTAGTTTAATTCTAGTTCAGTTCTAGTTCAGTTCTAGACCAGTTCTAGACCAGTTCTAGTTCAGTTCTTAATCAGTTCTAATTCAATTTTAGTTCAGTTCAGTTCAAGTTCAGTTCTTAATCAGTTCTTAATCAGTTCTAGTTTAGTTCTAGTTCAATTCTAGTTCAGTTCTAGTTCAGTTTAGTTCAGTTCTAGATCAGTTCTAGTTCAGTTCTTAATCAGTTCTAGTTAAATTCTAGTTCAGTTCTAGTTCAGCTGTAGTTCAGTTCTTATTTTTTTTAGTTCCAATTTATTTCCGTTTTAATTGTGTTCTACTTTTTTGTCGTTATATTTTAGTTCGTTCCTTCCAAATGTGTTCTAGTTATTTTATAGTTCCTTTCTAGTTCATTTCTTATTCAGTTCCTATTTCCATTTTAGTTTCGTTTAAACTCGTTTTAAATTCAATTCCTTTTCTGTTCCAATTTTTGCGTTTAACTACAAAAAATTTTTTTGCATTAGTCAGTCATTTGCCAAAAAACACTTTAACATTTTTATTTAAATCTGATTCATAGAAAAGTCACATATTAGCGTATTTTACTTTCGAAAAGTACACAAATCTTTTTAACTTCCTGTTTTAGCTAAATTAATATTTAAAACGTAAATTTAAGGAATTGAAAGTGATTTTTTTATATTTAACAAAGAATATATCACATTTTAGATAACTAGTAGACAGTAAATTCGTCAAATAAAAAATTTAAAAAAAAATTTCGTACTTTTCTCATAATAAGAATGTAAAGAAGAGTTATAGACTTTATTATATGGCATTTCACTTGTACTGCTGACTAATTGATTCAAGTTCTTAATTATAATTAAATAATATTATTTCAAGGCTAAATTATATATTTTCAAAGATATTGCATGTAATTAATATTATTAATATTTTCTTGAGATTTTTTTTAGTTCTTTTAAAAAATTTTGTTGTTTTAACTAAAAATGTGATTATTTCTTAACTTCACCACAATTTGTGGCTTTCAATTTATTTGGTAATAAAATATTTAAGTTTATTTTTATATAAATAATCAAAAGATAATGTCATAAGTTATTTTTTATTCATATTTTTTTTCTTTAATTTTATTTAGCGAAATTATCGCTAATAAATTTATGAACCATAATTTATAATAAAAATAATAAAATCGTGAAAACATTTCTAATGGGATTCTTATCCTAAAAGAAACATGTGGGAATAAGGACTGCATTTGGACTTAAAATATTTATGGGTGAAAAAAAATCTAGAAGAAAATTTGTTATTAATTTTTTAATTAAAACACGGATGTAAATTTTAATTGCAGGTGCTGGATGTTATTGCAACATTTACTTATTTTAAAAACGTCGTTTTAAAGATTAGAAAGGAATTAAAGTTATTTTGTAATTATTTCAAATTATTATTATTTGTTTTACTTTCACCAGTCATAATTCAATAATTAAATTAATAATTATTAATAATAATTATACCCTACACCACGATAGGTGGTTGGGTTATTAGGCGTATGTGCATAAGTTTGTAACGGTCAGAAGAAATATTGCCACCATCACTTTTAATTATACCGTTAACTTAATATCATTAATATCTGAATTGGGTTTATGAATGTCCATCCGTTTCCTTGTCAATGTAGATGTGTGATAACAACAACAATTTTTGAGAAATTTTCATGAAGAATTTTCATACCAAGAATATCGTATTTTCTTGGCTCAGGTAGCTCCATTAAAAGTGTTCTCACGGAGTGGTGTTTTTAAAATCGTAAAAGTTCTACATATAAAGCGATTTCAATGGAATAAGTCATAATAAGTCATTAATTATGCGAGGGTCGGTCCATTTTTTTTCATAAGTCCAAAACAAGTATTATTTTGTAGAGCAAATTATGATAACAATAATCTAAGACCAATGTTCGAAATTATACGAGGGTCGGTCCACTATTTCACCTAGCCCCTATACATATGATCCTCCCGGAATTGGTATTTAAGATCACAAAAGCCATAAATATTAAGCGTTTTTATGAAATTTGGCTGAAATTAGTCTTATGATGTTCTAAAACTATGTGCAAATTATACGAGGGCTGGTTCAAAATTTTCCCATAATATCCCTCTTCCAAATATCGCCTTGAAAAGCTTAAATCTCACATGTTGGTTGGCATAATTAATTAAATCAAGACAAATCTAAGCAAATATTGATTTGCGAAATTTTACGAGGGTCGGTCCATACATTGTTCTAGCTCCCATATAACGTCCACAGATAAAATCCTTTTAAAATGCTGTAATCTCCGTGATGGTTAGTACCATTAACATTAAACATACCTTTAGACGAGGGTGGTTCATTAATTTTCGGAAATCAAACAATGTGGTGTAGAGTATTAAATAGTCGGATTTCATAGACTATAAAATCTTAGTTGTTATTCTAAGAATTCATTATTTAATTACCAGCTTTTTTAATATTTTAGGCCTTAAATAGTTTCCTCTATAAATTCTGTTAATTTAATAATAATTATAGTTCAAAAACTTTTATAACTTAAACCTTTGTACTTATTTTTAACAAAAGACTTTAATTTAATTTTGTAATATTTCTTTTTAAAATAACAAAAAAAAACAACCGAATCTTCAATATCGCCATGTTTAATGTCTAATTAGTAATTTATGAGATTTTGGTTTTGAATTTATGGTCAATTTTTATTTTTTAGACATAAAGATGATTTGACCATAATTATGGTGATGGCGACTGTGATAACAAAAGTAGATAATTTAATTTATTTATTATATGAAACAAAATAAAAATTAAAGACAGTTAAATTTCTTTAAAAGGCTGTCCAATGCTAAAAAACACTACATTTAGTGATGGATTATAATTTCCTTATTTGTAAATTGAGAACTATGAACTACAATTTTATGAATTTTGAATTAAAATAACGGTATAAATTTTTATGAATTTTTAATAAATTTTATTTAAACTGTGAAAATTATAAAGTTTTTATAATTCTTTTATTGTATTTACGGCAAAGTACATTAACTCAATTAAGTTTTTTCATAATAACGAACAAGTTCATTTTTAAATATTAATTAACATAAATTCTGTAAAATATTCATATTAACAAATATGTTTATCAACTCAATTACAATATTTGTCCACCACAACTAGTGATGAAGAGGTTAAATTAATTTTATCATTCCATGTGTACCGCCAAGAAAGAACCCTCAGAACCCATAATGTACATATACTCTTGCATCAAAACAATATCTGTGTCGTTTTAGCTATGTCCGTCTGTCTGTTGTTGACAGGCTCATACATTAATTGGCAAAGCTCAAAGAAATTTTAACTAATTTGATGACTCTTTTAAGCGTTCCTGTATTCAATTTAATAAAAACTTTTAATATTGTAATTTGAGAGTGTATGTACGAAGCATAACACATTTACTTCACACGCATTAGTGCCGGCGGCATAGCCTTACTTTTTTATTCCTTAAAATTGTCAAAGTGCAAAAAATTTTGTAATTAATTTCAAAATTTTCCTCAATTATTTTTTGTTAGAAACTTTAATTTTTTTAAATTTTTCATTTAAAATATTTAATTCAATGAAATTTTTGTGATCAACATTCAAATATTATAACATTTGGAAATTTCATCATTATTTTATTAACAAAGATTTTCATCAATATAACGAATATGAAATATATTATATTTTTATTCCATCACCACGAGTAGTGAACAGGTTTTATTAACTTTGAAGGAAAAGAAGGAAGATCTAAGGCCCTAAAAATATATTCTTGCATGAAACCAAAAGCGAAAAAAGGCTTAGCTATGTCCATGTGTCTGTCTATTAGAAACATTATGACGTCCAAAGTAACGATTAAAATCGAAACTAATGAAATTTGTCACGGATGTTCGATATAGTCCTTGTCAATTGTTTAATTAAAATCGGTAATGTCGGTTCAATACGAGAAAAAATTTGGATTTATATAATAAAAGGAATTGGATTTTCACCGAATTTAACCCTTGAGCATAAAGACAATTGAGAAATTGATTAAAAAATGTTTAACTAAAATCTGTCATAAATTTTAATTAGATCAAAAATTGCACTGAGAGAGGGACACAATGTTATGAAATCAATGTTAATAATCTGATGGGAAATATTGGTGTTTTATAACTGATCTTAAGAGATCGATTGAAAAATATCAATAATCTCATTGAGATATCTGATTCAGAAATTTATGAAGTCAATAGTGTAAATAAGCTTACAGGTTAAAGAGCTAGAACCTGCTATGTAATACCCTATACCATGACGCAGGCATCAAAATTTATGTAGTGATCCTCGCAAAATGTAGTACGGTGTTCTATGTTTTAACCAATCTTAAATGTATAAATTACTATCACAGATTTAGTTTAAGAGATATTTTTTTAATTGTTTTGTATGGACCGAACTTCTTGTAATTTGCTATGTGGATTTGAACTAATACAAGAGTTATTTAAGTCAAATATATAGTCATATCTAAGTGTTTTATGAACATAAAATCCATTCTGGAAAGCTACCTAAAATACTGTGAGAATCAGCTTTATTTGAACCAAATTTCATCGAAATATCAATAAAACTGTAATCTTTAAATTGTTCAAAATGTTACATGAATTGATAGTACAGCAAGTTGTCTAGACAAATGGACTGATAGCTTTAAATCGAGTCAGAGAGAGATTTTGAGATTTTATACAGCGGTAATTTTGACTAATTTTGGTCAATATATTTATAAAACTTTAGTTTTTTTCAGTGTTTAAGTTTTGGAATAAAATATTCCTCTCATCTTTAATTTTGTTACAAAATTTTGATTTTTAAATAAAATTTTTTATTTTATTTTAATTTTTTTATTTATTTATAAAATTTTATAAGTTTTGAAATTGATTTAAAACGACTAATTTGAAGGTAAATAAAATGATAATCATTTTTTTAAATATTTGTTTTTTTGATTTTGAATAATTATTTATTTGAATTTACACAACATTTGCTTAAACAAATAAAAAATATTAATTGATTTACTTTGATTTAAGTGTTCAGGCAAATAAACAAATAAATGTTTTTTTATATAAAAAAAGTTCAATAACTTAAAAAATATGTAATTATTTGAAGAAAGCTGGTTTTGACCGTTACATTTTTAATTAATATTTCAATTTAAAAATTTTAATTTAAAATTCTTTAGTTTTGAAATTGTTTTTATATGAGAAATTCCTCAGTTTGAAATTCTTTCAATTTAAAACTCTTTGGTTTTGAATTTTTTTAATTAAAAGTTTTTTAGTTTTGAATTTCTAAAATTTTCAATTCTTAGTTTACTTATTTCATTTTTAATTAAAAAATTTAATTAAAGTTATAATTCTTAATTTGGAATACTTTTAATTTTTTTTAGTCTGAAATTCTTTAGTTTTGAAATTGTGTAAAATAGGAACTTATGAGTATTTTTTTTATTGAAATTTTTGAATTTTTTATAAACTTATTTTTTTTTTTTTGAAATTCTTTAGTTTTGAAAAATTTTTAAAATTAGAAATCTGTAGTTTTGAAATATTTAAATTTTTTAAAATTAAAATTTTTTGATTTTGAAATTTTTTAAAATTGAAATTCATAGTTTTAATTTTTTTTTGTAATTTTTTTAAATTTGAAAATTGTTTTAAATTCAAATTCTTTAGTTAATTTTTTAATTGAAATTCTTTGGTTTTGAAATTTTTTAAAATTGAAATTCTGTAGTTTTCATTTTTTATTGAAATTTTCTAATTTTTAAATTGAAATTCTGTAGTATTGAAAATTTTATTATATCGAAATTTATATTTTTGGTTTTTTTTTATTTGAAATTCTTTAGTTTTGAATTTTTTTATTGAATTTCTTTAGTTTTGAAATTTGTTATATACAGTTCATTTTTTTTTTAATTTTTTTATTTATTTTTCTAAATAAAATTTTAAATTTAATAACAATTTCTTTCAAACACTTTTTTAAATAAAAAATTGAAATAATCACCTTTTGTTAGAGCTAAAAACAGAAACAGACACCATAACTTATTTGAAACACGATTTTCCATTTTTTTAATTTTTTATTTATTTGAATTTTTTTCTTAATTTTTTATTTTTTATAAAAAAAATTATTTTTGTTTAAATCTTTTCTGAATATTTAAGTTTTTCCACAATGATTTTCAGAAACACCGTTTTCCAAAACGCTTTATTTTCCAAATCGTTTTATTTTTATAAAATTAATTTTTCAATAATTATTTTATTAATTTTTATTAAAACATTAACGTTTCAACTGTCGTTTGCAAATTTAAAAAATCAACTGAAAATCTTTTATATTAAATTGTACTTTTTATACGGACGCAACAAAAAAAAACGATATTGAATTGGAAAAAAGCTGAAATGATCGTAAAATGTTGTCTGATTTAAAGTTTTTTTTATTTATTTTACTTTTTTCTTACTTTTTTATATTTAAAACGCTGAATAAGCAGCGAAGTTCGGTTAATTCTACCTCTAGAACAAAAAACAAATCCAACAACAACAATAATAATAATAAAAACATTAATATCGTAAGAAAAAAGTATAACAACAAGAAAAAAAAACACTCATACAAAAATGTTAAATGTCCATAATTTTGTTTGTTTATTAATAACTCTGTTGTTGTTATTGTTATTGTTGTCTTTTTAACGCTAATGAACTCTCAATTTTGGCAATTGATCTCTGATCATTTTTGTCATTTTGGCCGTTAGGTAAATTTTTAGGTAGAATGATCTCTTAATGGTTAATTTTGTTTAACAACAAACTTTTCAGTTAAGAGAGTCCATGTTTTTTATTTAATTTAATTATAAGATCGCTCTCCCTCTCTCTCTTCGCTTCTCTTTATTAAATAATCATTTATGCTCTTTGTATACCCTCCACCACCATAAATGGTGAAGAGGTTATATTAACTTTTTCTTTCTGTGTGTAACGCTACAAATAATCATCTCAAACTTTACAATGTATATATTCTTGCATCCAGCTAAAATCTGATTCGATTTAGCTGTCTCCGTCTGTTTGCCTGTAACTGGCAAGTTCACATCCACAATAATTGTCAGAGCTCAATAAAATTTGGCCTGAGTATTTGTTATAGTCCTGAAAAGTTTCCTATTTAAAACCAGCAAAATGGGTTCAGTATATCAAAATCAGTTCAGTTCAGGTTCAGTACAAAACAAGTTATAACCAAAAGTATAACTAGTTTTATGACTTATTAAGTCATCATTTTATATATAACAAACGTCTGTCAATGGTGGAGGGTATTAAAGATTCGTCATAGCCGAATGTAGCGTTCTAACTTGTTTTATTGACAGTTAATCAAAATTAAATTATGAGTTTTATTGTAACTGGAGTTGTTTGTTTTTTTTTATGTTGAGAAAAAAAACGTAAGAGTTCATTATCAAATTTTTACTCATAATCAATGTTGCCAGATTTGATGATTTATCGTCATTTGAACGATTTTATGAGATCAAAATATCGTTTTGATAAAAAATCTTCAATTTCATGTTTTTTTTCAAAGTTTTTATATAATCGAATACCGAATTTTGGAGTAAATTGAAATTTTTCTGTCCGACTTTAATAAATTTAATTCAATAAAAATGACCCAAAGTCCAACTTACACAACAGTATCTGCGGGTGCTTCAAGATGCAAAGAAAAAACGTTGATACGGAGTCAATGTTTATTAATGTTTAAGACTGAATTAAATCAAGACCTCTTGAACTGTACTGTGCCATTTCGTTCCCCCAATGTATTTTGGAAAGTATCCTTTAATTTTAATTTAAAATTGTGCCATTTAAAAGAACTTTAAATCTTACAAAGACTTTGTGAAATGAGGACAACCACTTCAAAATGATTTTCGTTTAAACGAAATAGGAACGAGTTTTCTGCGACATTTCTGGATCATGTTTGAAAACTCTTAAAATTTTTGTTATAATTATTAAAATTTAATACTTTTTGGAAAAATAACTGTATTTATAAGTCATTTCTTATGTTGATGACTTTTTGACGATTTCGAAAAATAAATTTTACGATATTTTTCCTTCAAATTTGACGATTTTTTTCAATATCCATCCGTCCGTCTGGGTGTCCATGTAAACGTTGCACAGAGTGTTCAATTTGACTTTTTGGAAAAATTTGAACTTCTAGATGGTTATATCTGAGGTATTTTAGAGTTAAACTGAAAGCGTACAAGTCCCTATTTGAATAAGGTTATTCTGTCCTTTTGTTCATTTTGTATTTCCCCGTTTCTAGCTTTGATATTTTCTGTTTTCTCCTCAAAAAACTAAAAAATTAATTTTAAAATTTACGAAATTCTAACAGGGTAAAGTATTCCCCTTAAAGCCCTCGGATGTTCTATGTATGCATATACGTTAAGAATTCTTTCAGAACCAAGAAGATAAAGTTATAATCCTAAGGAAATGGTCAGTTTTAAAGCGAAAACTTATAACCACCTTATATAGGATCCACATAGATATATGATCCTTTCACAAAAATAAATTATTGCGCAGATTCCAGAATTTAATAATTATTTCAGAATTATAAAGAAAAAGTTATAGTCCAGGGAAAAAAAGTTTAAAATTTTTATTTCAAAAAAGATCAATTTTTGTCGGATCCACATAGATAAATGGTTCTTAAATTAATATATAGAATTTTGCTCTGGTCTATATATCTCTTTAAAACTATAAAAGATATTCCAAGAATCATCTTTACAGAGTTATAGGGAATATTTTTTATGAAAATATTTTTCAATTGAATCCTTTTTAAAATTTTGGAGATTTTTTACAAAATTTCAATAAGTTAACCAACTTTGGTGGTCCACCTCTTGTCTTCTGGACTTACTTTGAACTTCAGCTTTATCAAATCAATTGACATACACCTCAATCATATTTATGTGAAATTTCATGGAAAAATATTTATTCGTTTCAAAGTTTTAGAATTATTTCCAAAAAAATGTTCTGGGACCATTAACCATCAAGAGGCAATTTAAGAATCGTGTCTAAAGTTATATATGGGTTGTAATTGAAATTATTTAATTCCCTTAGTCCTCATAGCAACGATTTTAATTTAAATTTAAAATTTTAATATTTCTGATAATTCAATGCGGAAGGGAATTTGCTTAAAAATATTTTTTTTTAATAAATTTAAAAAATTTAATTTTAAAAAGTTTAAGATATTTTTTTTTTTTAAATAACTTTCTGTTCAAAAAATCTTAAATATTTTTAAAAAAACATTTTAGATAATTTGCTTTTAATAAAAATGTCTTCATTTATTTATTTTTTTTTGTACAAACATTATTAAAGATAAAAAGTCATTAAACTGGGAAAACAAAAATTTCGATATGAATTTTATTCCCAGTTCTTCTCATTCTGCTTCTTTAAGAAAAAAATAATAATAAAAAACTCAGATTTAATTAAAAACCTTCTGGTTCAAGTTCAATTTATTCGCCATCGAACTTTTGGTGATAATACCAATTACATATATATACAGACAAACATTTAAACATACATATGTATCTCAAGAACATGAACTGTGTACAAATTACTCAGAAACATTTGCATGAATGTTGAAAATAACAAAAATTTGTCATTTAATTGCGTTTTGTTTTCGATTGTGTTGTGGAAAAATATGTAAAAAAAATATATATATCGCACATTTTTACGTGATTTTTATGCAAAATTACAAGAAAATATAAACTACAAAACAAACCAATGAATAACAGTGGTTTCGAAAACGATTGTTTTGGAAGATAATTCAATAACTTTTGAATGGTTAGATGTATTTTAACAACACTTAACCAGGATATAGTTGAGGAGTTTCTGAGTTATATTTAGAGATTACAGCTTCCTTGCTGGTCAGGTTGAGAAGGGGTAATCTTCCAAATTAGGACTTTAGGATATGTTGATTTTTGTTCTTTCAAAATTCGCCAAAAATTCATTTTTGATATCAGACAAAAATAACTTTGTAGGTAGATAGTACTTCCAAAATTCTATAAATATATGCATTAATATGTGTAGGCAATCTCTTTAAAGTTTTTGAGATATTGCGGTCTAAAAAAATTTATCCAAACTAAAGGCTTCTTTTTTTTCTTACTTTATTTAAGTTTGTGGGCTCAATATGGCCTTATAATTTTTTTAAAAATAGTTTTTAGATTCCTTATTAAATTTAAAATAATATTACTGAAAGAACTATGTAAATATATGGATCCGTTTAAAAGTTATATTAACTTGAAAATAGAACTTTGAAAAACCTATAATTGCCTACTTTTGTTTCAAAAAGGTGGCAACGTATATGCACTAAAAAAATTGTGATTTTTGTTCCAAACTTTTTAATTTTAAAATTATTTTGTGAATAAATCTAAATGGAGATATAAATAAATAGAATTTGGACGACTTTGCGGCAAAAATGTCCCCACAAGTTCTATCCAAAGTTTGCCAATTTTGCCAAAAAAAAATTAGTTATTTTTTATTAACTTCTCATTTTGAAAAGCTGGACACAATTTCAAATTATCTGAATTATATAGCTATATATGAGAGGTAAAATCCTAAAAAGTATTTTCTGCTTGATATTGCTTAAATCGCTGGGTTAAGCATTTTAATGAAAAAAGTCAAATTTTTAATTATATTTTTTAGGGATTGGAATTTTGGCTATTTCTGTTTGGAATATTGGGAATTTTTCTTAAATTTTCTGATTTAAGCATATTTTTAAACAAACTGTACTGAAATTTCAAGAAATTAAGATTATTGGTCACATTTTTTTGAATTATAAATATAAATTTTATTTTAAAAAATATTGGAAAAATTCAAAAATTTAAGTTCTTTCTGATTTTTTTAGGAAATATCGTTTCACAAATATTTTCTCTAAAAATGTTATTTCCACGTTCTATTATTTTCTTAGATATCAAATACTTTTAATAAAAATGTTATAGCTTTGCCAGAAATCAGACCTAAACTAAGCTTCCTCTTGCAAAATATTTTTTTGAAAAATCAATATACCCGAAGCAGTCAACTTTCAATACCATTCTCTACTCTCTAGAGCAGCTGGGTTTCTATAATTCTTCAAATCAACTCTAAAACATTTCAGCTATAACTGTGATTAATTTTGTTAAGAATTTCCTAACTGTTCAATAGTTATAGAATTATTTCCCAAAATAAACGATTTGAAACCACTGTGTAAATGTAAAGTGAAATGTAAATTTAAATTAAGCGCCAAAACCCATTAACTTGAATGTGTTTTTTTTTTCGTTATATTACAAAATAAGCTGCCTATTTATGTTATTTTTGTAATTTTTAAATTTTTTCTAATCCAACGTTTATACATAATTATTTCCACTTCAGTTGTTATTAACACGAAAATAATTAATTTTTCTATTCGCTTTTTTTATTATTATTTTTTAACTTATTTTAATAGTTAACAAGTTCTTTATGAGTTTACGAATAAAGTTCTTTCGTACACAAAATGAACCTTAAATAACAATGATGACTAAAAAAACGCCGTAAATAAATGGCCAAAGTCATAGGAACAGTCTGACTGACTGGCGACCTTAACTACATTTCAAGGAAAACTTTACATAAACTATTTTTTTTTAATTTATTTAATATATTTTTGTTGTTGTATTATAAACTTGTTAGAATTGTGGGGAAATTTTCAAAAATTTTTATTTAGTAACTTGTAAACTATTTAATTAGTACCTCAAGCTAAAATAAAAATAAATAAAATACAACAAATTTTGGTATTATTTTGTTAGAAAGAAAAACAAAAATCACACTTTGGCTGGTGAGTTCTTCATAAGTGTTGCCAAAATGCGATATGCTGAAGTGGGTATAATAATTTTATCATTCCGTTTGTAACACTAAAAAGGAATCATCTCAGACGGACATAGATTTAGCTATGATTTCCGTTTCCTTTCTTTTAAAGAAAATTTTCAATATTTTTAATTAAAAAAGAAAAAAAACATTTTCTATGTTCTTATTCCTACGTAATAACATGTTTGTGTTTTCATAGAAAATGTTCGATGTTTTCTAATTAAAAGATAACTTCAATCATCTTTTAATTTCTGAAGAAAAACCTTTCGAAGTTTTAAAATTCTTTGAAATTTCTGTAATATTCCATTATAAAAGAAAATAATTAATGTTTTCTATTAAACAAATATCGATGTTTTCCATGTGGATACTTTTTTATTTTTAAAAACAAATATTTTTATATTTTAAAATTTTCAAAGATAATTTTCGAAATTTTTAATTTGAAAAAAATCGATGTTTTTTAATGTTTAAATTAATTTATTTCTTTTATTTAAAAAAAATATTTTCGATGTTTTTTTTTTAAGAATATTTGTTATTCTTGAAGGTAAATTTCAAAAATGTTGTATATTTTCTTTGTTTATAAAAAATTCTATATTTTCTATTTTTATAGAAAACTTTCTATATTTTTTATATTTATGAAAAACTTTCTATATTTTTAATATTTATAGAAATCCTTCGATATTTCTATGTTTATAGAAAATTTTCTTTATTTTTTATGTTTTCAGAAAAAAATCGATATATTTTATGTTAATAGATAATTTTCGATACTTTCTATTTTGATTGAAAATTTTCGTTATTTTCTATGTTTTTTGAAATTTTTTCGTTTTTTCTACGTTTATTGAAAATTTTCATTATATTCTATATTTATTGAAAAGTATTGATATTTTCTATGTTTTTTGAAAATTTTTCGTTTTTTTTCTACGTTAATTGAAAAGTTTCGATATTTTCTATGTTTATTGAAAATTTTCGCTATTTTCTTTGTTGATTGAAAATTTTCGCTTTTTCTATGTTTATTGAAAATTTTAATTTTTGTTTCTGTTTTATTTTAGTTTTTTAAATATTTCAATGACAACTTTGTCAGTATATTTCATATCTCAATTTTGAATTCACATGTTTTCTTTTTTTGAAAATAATAAATATTTCCGTCTCTTTCTTTTGTTTTTATTTTTATTTTTTATCAAGTTTTACACCTTTTTTTGCCTTTTTGTATAATAATTTAAATATTTTTATAATATTTTTTTTTACACAAATACAAACACAAACATAAAATAAAGAGATTCATGAAAATAATTTAGATACACAATGCGTGATTTATTAATTTTTTTAAAGAATTTTTTGTCATTAAATAATTTAATTGTCATTTAATTTCGACTTGTTGGATTAAAGTTTTCAAATAATAAAATTATTAAAATAATTAATTTGATATTTTTTAAACTCATTTATTTATTTTTTTAAATGTTTTGTTTTTCATAACTGTTTTTCTTATAATTTAACAATTAAAAATTTGAAAACATTTTTCGATTTATTTGTTTAAAAGTTCAAAGCCAATAACTACCGGCGTGTGATCGGAAGATAAAAAAAGAACTTGGAAGGTGTGTTTTATTCGTTGTGTTTAATTAGTGTCAACAACATAATTATGAAAAAGAGATTAATTAGAAGTTTTTATTTACTAACTTTAATTATTGTAGAAACTTATGGTTCCATTTTTGACGCACAATGGGGTAACAACTTTTTATGGGAATCGGACAAATGTAGAAGAAATTTTATCGAATATTTAAAAAAAGATAAACTTGAATTGTTTAAATTGTTTTTTAAGTTTTCTATTTTTATAAAAAATAGCGATGTTTCTATATTCATAGAAAATTTAGTAGAAAATTTTCGTTGCTCTCTATTTTCATGTAAAATTATCCATGTTTTATATTTTTATAGAAAATTTTCGATGATTTCTGTTTAATATAAAACTTTCGAAGTTTTCGAAAATTTCGGAAGATTCTTTTTTTAAATTACAGAAGTTTTCTATTTTTACAGAAAATTTCCGAAGTTTTCTATTTTACAGAAGTTTTTTCTATTTTTTATAGAAAATTTTCGATGTTTTCTATATTTTTATAGAAAATTTTCGATGTTTTCTATATTTTTATAGAAATTTTCGATGTTTTCTATATTTTTATAGAAAATTTTCGATGTTTTCTATATTTTTATAGAAAATTTTCGATGTTTTCTATATTTTTTATAGAAAATTTCGATGTTTTCTATATTTTTATAGAAATTTCGATGTTTTTATATTTGTTTAAAAATTTTCGATATTTTCTATATATTTATAGAAAATTTTCGATGTTTTCTATATTTTTATAGAAATTTTCGATGTCTTTTTATATTTTGTATACAAAATTTCGATATTTTCTATATTATTTATAGAACATTTTCGATGTTTTCTATATTATTTATAGAAAATTTTCTATATTTTTTATAGACAATTTTCAATGTTTTCTATATTTTTTATAGCAAATTTTCGATGTCTTCTATATTTTTAATTATGGTGGAATATTTTTAATAATTTATACTTTGTAAACATTTCTTTTATTTTCTACATTTAATATGTTTTAAGAATAATTTTGAGTTATTCAATGTTTTCTATTCTTTCTATGTTTGTGGAAAATAATTTTAAATTTTCAATTTTTGTTTTAAGAAAAGTTTTAACATTTTCTATGTTAAAGAAATTAACATTCTTTATAATTTTTTTATTAGAAAATTATTGACATTTTCTATGTTTTTAGACAAGTTTTTACTTTTTCTATTTCTTTAAGGAAAATTTTGATAAACATTTTTGATGTTTTCTATGTTTTTAGAAAATGTTCGATATTTTCTATTCAAAAAATTATTTTTTTTTGTCTTATAAAAAAGTTTATATTTTTTGTTTATAGAAATTTTAATTATTGTTTTTATGTTCGTTTTCTTATTAATATCATAATTTTTTTAATTTCAGCTATAATCTGTGACACTCCCTAATACTACAGTGATATTTATTTTATAGTTTTTATTTATATCAATTAAATATTAATTATTCTCTCTTTTATATTTACATTAAAATTATTTTCCATTTTGACAAATTTGTTCAGATATATATACAAAAATATATATATAAAAAAGAGTCATTTATTATTTTTGGGTGACAACTGGTGAAGAATCTGTTTTTTTTGTTTGCACATGTGCCTTCTTCGTCTTTTGTTACTTTCAATCAAAATTCCACTTTTTAGAATTAAATAAAATTAGAAAAAAAATCATTCAATTATTTACAGTTAATTAAGTTGTGAATTAATTACTTTGTAGACCAAATAAATAATTAAAACTGTTATTACAACAATTACAAAAAAAAACAAATCAAGTTTTAAAATAATTTAAGTTTTAAGGAAGTAAAATTTTGGGGTGGAAATGCAATTGATTTTAGATTTATTAACAAAATGCGATAAATAAATTATAAAATTAACAAAAAAAAAAACTTTTAATTAACTAACTTGGTAATTTGTTTTTTGTTTTATTTATTTTAGTAATTTTTTTTTGGTAAAATAAAATGAAAACAAGTTTTGCGTTATTATACCCTACACCACCAAAAGTGGTGATGAGGGTATATTAAGTTTGTCGTTCGGTGTGTAACACCAAGAAGCAGTCATGTCCCAATTTTGTATCAAATCAAAATCTGAATAGATTTAGCTGTGTCCGTCTGTCTATTGGAAACATTCTCACGCCTAGAATCACCGAAATATTTATAGACCGATATCTGAGACAACCTTAATTCGAAAAAAACTTAGCTCCTGGAATATGGAAATTTGGCACAACTAATTTTCTATCCGTCTTGGATATATGTTATCAATTTAATTAATATCGGTCCATATTTTTCTATAGCCCCTCTTTAACAACCCGGAAAAAAGCTCTGACCCTATAAAATTCTTATATAAGCTCTAATTCTATTGAAATTTGACATAATTATTTCTTTAATTGTTTTTAATATATGTTTTTAATGTGACCAATATTGGTCCATATTTTGCTATAGCTACCATATAACCTCTCTTACAGGAAAATAGGTTTGAGCTTATAAAATCATGATATGTATATGAATCAATTTAATTTAAAATCGTCAGAATTATTTTTCTGTCATGACTATGACGGTCCATACTTGCTAAGTCTTGTTCTCGGAAAAAAACTTTATACTTAGATGACTTTTAAACTTGGAAACTGTAATCCATTTAAGGTCCTCAGCATAAAATGTTTGAAATTCTTTCCATTTTTAAATTGTCTTTAATAAATGAAACTGGTTTGACAAATATCGACATCTTCCCGGAATAAAATATGAGGCAATACCATCAAAATTTAGAGAACTTGATAATTGTCTTTAACATGGTGGTGGAGGGTATTAAAGATTCAATACAGCCGAAGTATTCTTACTTGTTTTGGCATAATAATAACAAGCAGACAGACAGACGGACAGATGATCATATCAAAATACGTGTGTGACGTCTATATTTTCATTATTCTCAGGTGTGTGTGTGCGCTGCATACAAACTAATTGGGGAAGTTTATATTTCAATTTAATTTCATTTCATTTCATTTTTGGATTTATTTATATTTTATTTGTCTCACACTTAAATAATTTTATTTTTCATTTTTTTTTTGGTGGAATAATTAAGTTTCCTGAATGAAATAAAAGTACAAATAAAAAAAATCCCATAAAATGTGTAAAATACACAACAAAAATGTCTTTGTTATTAAAAACAAAACAAAA
Organism: Cochliomyia hominivorax; assembly: GCA_004302925.2. Lineage (NCBI taxonomy): Eukaryota > Metazoa > Arthropoda > Insecta > Diptera > Calliphoridae > Cochliomyia > Cochliomyia hominivorax. The sequence goes on from PYHX02000158.1 coordinate 21,239,372, forward strand.
CAACAACAACTGACATGACTAAACAACAGATGTATTTTCATTATCAGAGAGATCATTAATTTATTTTTAGTTTACATTTTAATCATCAACTGATAAAATTTCCTTTACAGACTAAACAACTTGGATTCTTCCTTCCTGAATCATTTCATTTTTTTCTGTTCGGATTTTCCGTTATAAAAATAAATTTTCAACTTTTTCTTAAACAATTAAGAGTTTTTATACCCTACAGCAACAAAGTGTTGGGGTATCATCTTTAAGTATACCGTTCGACTCTTTTGTCTGACCAACCGGTTGGCTGTCCATGTGTAACGTTGTGAACACTCTACAGGTCGTAATTTTTGAGATATTTTTGATGAAAATTTATACGAGGGACGATCCATAATTTCTTCTAGCCCCCAAAAAAATTCATTTTAAAACGTATAAATTTCACATAAATCTAAGTGTCACCATAATGAACTGCACACGTAAGCATTGATCAGAAAATCAAATTATACGAGAGTCGTTCATTTTCATATTTCGTAATTGCCATTTATAACCAATATTTTGGTGTAGGGTATTGGAAATTCGAGTTTATGCATTTTTTACTAAATAGCTGTGAATTAAATAGAATTCGTTTAATTCAATAAAAAAATTCTTTAATTTGTTTGTCATATTGAACAATTTTATTTATTTTTGATGATTTTTTTGCGGATTTTATCACTCAAGTGTTAAACTCTTCCATAAATTTTAATTAAGCACATGATGCCAACAATAAATAAAATTTGATTAGATTTGATTTAAGCCATAAGATGCTAATGCTCCAATTTGTATATTAAATTAAAAAAGTATTATTAACACTTTAAGTGCGAAAATTATAAATTTTTACTTTATCAAATAAAATTTTCCTTTTTCAATGGAAAATTTTTAATTTTCTTAATTTTTATAAGAAAAAATTTAGACTTTTAGAAAATTTTCGATGTTTTCTATGTTTTTTAAACATTTGCGATGTTTTATATATTTTTAGAATATTTTCGCTGTTTTCCATGTTTTTATATGTTTCTTTTTTCGTTCCTTTTTTTAATTTTCAATGTTTTCGATGTTTTGTATGCTTCAAGAAAATTTTCGATGTTTTCTATGTTTATAGAAAATTGTCGATGAATTCTATGTTTATAGAAAATTGTCGATGAATTCTATGTTTATAGATATTTTTCAATATTATCCACATAAAGATAATTTTCGATATTTCCTACGTTTCAGGAACATTTTCGATGTTTTCTATGTTTATAAATATTTTTCAATATTTTCTGTTTATATAAAAAAATCCTTGATGAGTTTAAAGTTTATTTAAAATTCTCGATATATTCTAATTTTATAGAAAATATTTGATGTTTTCTGTGTTTTAAAAAATTTGTGTTTATTAAAAAATTTGATGTTTTATATGATTTTTATATAAAAATTTCGATGTTTTCCATGTTCTGAACTATAAACTCAGTTTAGATCAGTTCATAGTTCACTTCTAGATCAGTTTAAGTGAAGGTCAAGTATCAATTCTAACTTTATCAGTTTTAGTTTAGCTCATACTTCAGTTTACAGTTCACTTTATAGTTTTGTTCATTAAATAGTTTATTTCTAGTTCAGTTTATAATTCAGTTCTACTTAAAGTTCACTTTTATCTACTTTTCTCAGGTAACTACCATAAAACCAGATATGAACCCAAACTAAACTACTTATGATTAATAAAATCATATCAATGAAAGTTTCTGTGATTAAAAACCAATTAAATATTTTTAAACTAAACTAAACTTAACACTTGTACTATTGTTAGATATTTGTTTAACAATTCAATTAAATAATTAATTGATTATCAAAAAACGACAACAAAATCGCATGTAAAAGTGATATTCGTATTTGAATGAAATAAAGTAATAAATTGGTCTCTTAATAAAAAATCGGGGAAATCAAAATTTATTTAAAATTATTTCAAGTGAAATAAACTCTTTATTTCGGAAATAATTCAACTTTAATGACTTCATTTTTGCCGTCGTTGTTTCATTTTTTTTTCTTTAAATACTTTTGGAGGTTAATAAATTTGTCAATATTTTCTTGTATTATTTGTAGATATAGAAAGACGTGCGATATCAAAAGAGAATCAAATCTAAAAAATCAATTAAATCAAATTTTAATTTTAGACACATTTTGTCATAATTTCTCACGCCAAAGCGGAAAGTGAAGTGATTTATATATCTTGAAGTGACGTTAACTAAAAAACAATTTGTCGCCAGTTATAAATTTTAAATTGAATCATAAATATTAATTATTAACTAAATGAGAATAAAGTAGATAAATTTAATTATGAATTCTATTAAATGAATGAATCGGCTTTTGAAGAGAATTCGAAAGTATTCAAAATTTTCTATGGCCATAGAAAATTTTCGATATTTTATAAAAATATAATTAAAAAAAAACAATTTACAATTTTTAAAGCCCTTTTTCGTATTCCCGTAAGGATGTTTAATATCTGTCGAAGTCAAGTTAAACACTCCATTATTGGGTTTTTAATAATTTTGGACTGGTTTTGTATCACGTGAGAGGACATAGGACATTTTCTTTCTTCTTATGACTCCGTGATACAAGACCGTTCCGAAGTTATTAAGATAACAATTGTGGGATAATTATCTCCTCATTTGTTTCGATCGATATAAAACGTTCTTATTGAAATACGCAGACCACTTAAAGAGGTCTTCAGAAATTATAATAACACTAATTGGTTATACGATTAGAAATTTTTATTTTTAAAATCGATATTTATTAATAATTTTTTTTATAACAAAAAATAAAGCAAAAATCATTCATTATTGTTAAATTTAAAAAAATTACCTCATTAACGAAAAATACCAAAAAAAAATAATAATCAAACAAATAAAAATTATTAATTGGAGCAACAAAAACATGATTAATTATGGGCCTCCACGATTTTATGAATCGCTAAAAAATTCATAATTTGTACTGTCGTCATAATGACTTATTACCGCAAGACTATGAAGTATACAGTCAGGATGAAAAGTATACTAACAAAATGTTCCAAGGAGTGAGATCAAAAATTTTCTTTTAACTCATGTATTATTTGCTTTTTTTCATGATCAAGTTACCTTTGGAAAACATGTCAGTTATTATGTTTTATGTCAAACAAATGAATAAATTGTTAATCTAATTAAAATGAGTGAACGAAAAATAGTGGTTCCACAAAAAGTGGGCAAAACATTGAAAGGTTGGCCTTTAAATTATCTCCAATGTTATTTAACAGCACCGGTAGAACTTGTCCGGTGATAGAAACCTTGGTTCTGCTAGAAGGAATGGTGAACATGAAGTTTCTAAAGCCGGTATGACAGCAATCCGGTTCGCTCTGCGCTCGGACTATTTGGAACGAAAATGTAAAGCAAATGCAGGCTTAAAAACACACTAAGTGAAAAGTTCCTGGCAGCAAAGATGCTAAACCGGAACTTGAAGTCGGGTTTTCTAAAAAAATATTCTTGCTGTATAATGGATGACGAAACGTATGTTCTGGCAGAATATTTGTAACTTTCTGGACAAACGTTTTATGTTGCTGATGTTCGAGGTTATAGGAATATTGAATGAAGAAAAGATTATGACCCAAAGCAGTCAAAATTTCCAAAAAAGTTTTTGGTGTAGCAAGCAATATTCAGCTGCAGCATAAGAAGCCAATTATTTACTACAACGGTGTCTATAATAATCGAAATATACATCAAAGAAGGTGTACAAAAAAGGCTACTTCCATTAATAAGACTTTATAATGTATTCACTTATTTTAGGACTGACTTGGCATCCTATGACTATGGCAAAGAAGCCCTGGAGTGGAACAAAAACTTGATGTGTTATTTTTACAAAGAGGGTTAATTCCTCTAAACTGCCAAAAGCTAAGGCCTATGGAGAGATATTGGGCTCTTGGTGAAAGAGAATTGAAGAACATAAAAAATTTGTTCAAAAACTTGTGGTCGATTTTAAATGTAGATGAACTAACTGTTTAAGCAAATTGACTTAAATTTCTGTTATTCCCTCATTTTGCTCTCTACTGTAAAATAACATTTAATGCATTATTATTTCACCCCAAAATAAATATTATAATCATAATTTCTTTATTTTCATTTACCCAGAAAATCGAAAATTGATTTATTTATTTCCAAGAAAGAATATTTATTTAATTGCAATAACAACAAAATTTATATTTTAATAAAATTAATGAATAAAATCATAAAAATTGATGAATATTGTAAAAACATTTTGCAATTTATTAAAGTTGACATCAATTTATGATTTATTTTAATATCACAATCATAAAATAAAAGTGTTTATAAGAATTTTTGTACCAAATTATAAAAAATAAAAAAAAAATATATATTTATTGATTTTGTTCGAATCATAAATAAAGTTTTAATCAAATTGTTAAGGGAAAATATTTAGCGTATTTGAAAGAAATTATGTAAAAAAGTTTTGTTGGTAATAAAAATTCTTTCTTTATTTTAAATAATTTTCTTAAGTTCAAATTAAATTCTAATGTTTTCTTAATTTTTAATCATTATTTTTTGCGTTTTTCTTAATTTAAACTTAAAAATATTTAATTTGTTGCATTAAGGAGTTTAACGAACCCACCAGAGACATTCAAAATTTGCAGTTTTTGAAACGTTTATAAAGCCGCCGTCATTTAAGTTGAATCCATAAATAAACTAAACGATTTTAAGGAATATTTTTTACTCCCTACCTGCCAGCAATTAAGAAAAAACACTTATATAACAAGTTCTGTTATTCGCAGCACAATATTGAATTGACTGTTGCAGTCAGTCAAGCCCAACTATTTAATACCCTACGCCACATTGTTGGTTGTAAGTGGTAGTTGCCAAAAATTAATGAACCAACCTCGTGGTTATAGAGGCTTTATTTGAGAACTAGAACAAGTTATGGACCGGCCTCGTTATGGACCGACATCGATTTATGTTACATTTGTCTTGATTTGACCTATTCTCATCACATAATCAACGTATATGAGAGATTTAAGTCCCTCAAAGTGAAATTTGGAAGAGGGTTGTATGGAATTTAGGAAAATTATGAACCGATATTTTAAAAACATTAAGGACATTTGTCTAGGACTAGGTGAAATAAAGGACCCGTCATCTTCAATTTCAACAGGCATCGTCCTTGAGCCAAAATAATGACATGTGACAATAAGATATCTTAAAAACTGCGGCAAACATTCTTTTTCATAAGATTTACATAGACAGCCAGCCGCCCTGAAGGACAGACGGACATCGTTAAACCGACTCAGAAACTAATCCTGAGATGAACGCTTAAAAGTGGTGGTAGCATCATTTTTTCAACCCATTACATTTTTTGTACAAACGCATATTTGAACCGTTAAAAATATCATCAGGAAATGTCACATTTTTAGAGCTCAGAGCTCGGACAGGGCCATAGCAATTTTGGTCCCCTCGAATTTATTATTATTTTTTTTTAAATTTGCAAAAAGTCATTAAAGACTTGAAATTCTAGAAACATTGAAATCTCTTTAAAAATATGCTAACAAAAGTAAGACTTCTTTTATACACTGTTATGTATTCCTATAAATACATTAATTTTTTATATTTTTTATTGTTGTCATCCAGAAGTAAAGTTGAATTTTTTTTAATGAGAAGAAACTTAATAATTTTGTTGTGTGTTCCTGCGATCAAATGTTCTTAATACTATTTCATGTGGAATATTTCTATAAAAGCTGACATAAAAAAATTCAAAAAAATCTAACTGTAGAATTTATATGAAGGCTATATGAAATTATGGATCAGGTTTTAATTTCAGACACAATTCAGATTACAAAGTTTTATATTTTAAAGGTTCTTAAAGCAAAATTATTTAAAAAATTATAGGAAATCGAAATACTTTAGCTATAACCATGTTAAATTTCCTTAAGCTATTTTTAATGTTCCAAAAGTAATAGAAATATTAAAAGAAATCATTTTAGAGTCAGTGTGCAGAGTAGGAAAAACTTCATTTACAAGTTTCAATTCCCGTTCTATACACAATTTAAATAATTATAGCATCCATTTTCTAAATAATTTCTTTATTAAAGATTTATGCTCATGAGTACAAGTATATATTTTTAGAAAAAAATATTTTCTTAAAAGATAACAGGAAGTTAATTCCATGATTTTTTTTGGGTCATAAAATTTAATTTAATTCTTAACGCTAAATATTTGTGTTAATTTACAAAATGTACAATAAAAATTCCCAATATTAAAACAACAAAACCTAATTTTTCCAATGAACATCCTCCATTCATAGGCAGACCATGATAGTCATCATCACCATCATCGGAAAGGAATTTATTGCAACCATTCGAGGAGCAAATACGACAAGACTCCATGGGGGCACCATTGTACAGAGACTGACAGGTTAAATATTTGTTGGCATTAATGAAACTTGTGCAGCCTCGATTCGTTATAACGGTATTATTAACTAAAATGAGGAGAAAATCGGTTAAAAATTATGGAATACGAAAAACGGGAATACAAGAACAAACCATGTAATTTAATCATATAACAAACGGGTTCATTCATTTTCAATAAAGAAGCTGATCTACGTTCAATAACAGGATCCTCATATTCCAAATAATCTTCATAATCGGTTGCTATAACCGGTTTAGGTTTTGTGGAACTTACAGCAGCTGCTGCAGATGATGATAAGGTTGTGTTTTTCTCCATCGTTGTAGAAGTTGTAGTAGTTTTGGTAGTGGCTGTGGTTGTTCTTGTTGTTGCCTTACTTTGGGCCACTTGCATCTGATGTTGTTGGTTTCTCAGTTGCAGTTGTAGATTTTTTCGCTGGTTGTTGGTTTAGCTGTAGTGGTTTCCTTATTGGCCTCTACTTTTGTGTTATTTTTTTGTGCATTCGCTCCATCATTAGTTTCCCCGCTTTCCGGTACAACTGGTTTTGAAGAAGGTTTCGTTAAGGGTTTCTCAGTATTTTCACTTTCTAATTGTCCCGGCAATGTTATGGGTCTAATTGTTGTTTCCAGCGGAATTTCACCACAAATATGTAATTCCTTGAAATCTTCGTATTCATTACAGTCTTCGCAAACATAACATTGAAGACCTTGAATTTTTTGGGAACAAAAAAAAAGAGGTAAAAATAATAATAAACGTTATTTTCAATTAAAGTGTTTTTGATTATAATATTTTTGTTTGTTTTTATCAAAAGTACCCTCGTAAATTGTTCAGATAGTTTTCCATATTTTTATCTAAATTATCTTATCAAATGTAAATATTTGAATACAAAATTATTTTCATTTTATTTTTCTGTATAATTGAGTATATTTAATGTAAAATTATTGGACTGAACATTTTCTGTAGCAGATACAAATATTATTCGCATTTATTGATTTTATGTTGACCGATTAGGACTGTAGTTAAATATGAATGATAACGTTAATAACAATAATTAAATAAATGAAAAATCTAGTGCAAAAGAACACTGCCGGATGATTACCTTTTCATGGAAACTGAAGAAGCCAGTGGTCTACAAAGAAAATAAATAGACCCATTATGCATAAAATAGTTCTCATTAAAGTCTATTTATAGTTCAGTTCTAATTCGGGTCTACTTCAGTTCTATTTAAGTCCATAGTTCAGTTGTAGTTATATTCTAATTGAGTTCCAGTTGAGTTCTAGTTCAGTTCTAGTTCAGTTTTAGTTCAGTTCTAGTTCCGTTTAAGTTCAGTTTTAGTTCAATTCTACTTCAGTCTATATTTCACTTCAAGTTCAGTTATAGTATAGAAACTGAAGAAGCCAGTGGTCTACAAAGAAAATAAATAGACCCATTATGCATAAAATAGTTCTCATTAAAGTCTATTTATAGTTCAGTTCTAATTCGGGTCTACTTCAGTTCTATTTAAGTCCATAGTTCAGTTGTAGTTATATTCTAATTGAGTTCCAGTTCAGTTCTAGTTCACTTTTAGTTCAGTTCTAGTTCAGTTCTATTTCCGTTTAAGTTCAGTTTTAGTTCAGTTTAAGTTCAGTTCTAGTTCCGTTTAAGTTCAGTTTTAGTTCAGTTCTAGTTCAGTTCTAGTTCACTTTTAGTTCAGTTCTAGTTCCGTTTAAGTTCAGTTTTAGTTCAGTTTTAGTTCAGTTCTTGTTCAGTTTTAGTTCAGTTCTAGTTCAGTTCTAATTCCGTTTAAGTTCAGTTTAGTTCAGTTCTAGTTCAGTTTCAGTTCTAGTTCCGTTTAAGTTCAGTTTTAGTTCAGTTCTAGATCAGTTATAGCTCAGTTTTGGTTTCTAGTTCAGTACAAGTTCAGTTCTAATTCAATTTCTTATTGATCGAACTACAATTTATAATTCAATTCTAGTTGAGTTCATAGTTCAATTCCTATGTAGTACAGTTTATAGTTCAGTTGTTATTTGTTCATAGTTCAGTTCTGGTCTAGATAACGTAGTAGTTTACTTCACAGATCTGATTAAAGTTCTGTTAAGAATTCAGAAATTAGATTAGAATTCCTTTCAGAGTTTAGTTCAGATTTCGGATCAGAGATCAGTTCAAAGACTAAATTATCTATGAAGAAGGTAATGAACGAGATAACAACAGGAAGAGATTAAATATAATGGTATCAACACTATTTTGTGTTGATATTAGATCCTCTTTCTAGGAACCAATAATATTCAAAGAAATCTTTTTCTTTTGGCAGTTAACGGTTAAAAAACAATAAAACATTTTATTTTTAATTAAAAATATTAAATCTTGTTTCATTTTTGCGCTTGAAATTAAATTGTTTCTATGTTGAATGATAAAAAGTATCTAAGATTCTTATCAAAAATTGTTCAGAAAACAATTAATTTTAATGTTCGATATAAAGAAAACAATTATAGCATTTTTTTTAAATTGGCATGTTATTATTACATGTAATAATTAATTAATGACAAAAATTGAAAAAAAAAAACTAAAAATATTAAAATTAAAATAAAATATTTTCAAAGAATGAAAAGAGGAAACGGAAGAAATGGGAATTCGGGGAAAGAGAGAGATTTAGGATTCATAATTTTTGTGTTTGAATCTAAGGCATTTTTTATTAGTCTTCCTTTAATAACATTATTTTTCTCATATTTTATAAAAAGTTTCCTTTAGAATTCATTATTGATTTTACCCCAAAGATTCATTCAACTCTGTTCCTCTTACACCATCTCTCAATTACACTTGTTATCTAAGTTGAAACACTTAACAGCCACTTTGGCTACTTGCACAATGGGATTTACAAATTGTATACCGTGATGATGACTCATTTGCTTGTATATTTTTTTATTTATTTAACATGACTTTGAGATTAAAGAAATTCTCAGAGATATTTATGTACTTGGGGTCTTGAGTATGAGAAATACATAAATAAATAAATATTTATTTTATGTATCTGATGGTTTTTATTTACAAAACAAAACTTTATCTTTTTTGAACCCTTCGCCAACACAAGTGGTAAAGAGGGTACATTAACTTTGTCATTCCGTGAGTAACGCTAAGAAGGAATCATCTTAGAACCAATAATGTGTATATATTCTTGCAGACGATTTAGTTGTGTCTGTTTGTCTACTGTTGACACGCACACGTCTACCATATTTGAAAGTGCTCAATGAAATTTGGCTTAAGTATTTGCTATAGTCCTGACACGCATTTGTGGTGAAGGATAGCAAAAATTCGGCACAGCCGAATATGATATTTTCACTTGATCCTTTTAAATTCATTGGGAATTTTTATATGTGAAAAGATAATCAATTTTCCAATTTTCTTTATTTTTCTTATTTTATCAGTTATAAAGAATTAATTATTGCAAAAAATTATTATTCAGAAATTTTTATTTATTTATGTCCGAGGACATGTTTCCTTATCGCGCACAAAATATCCCACTTTAAATTTATTCTAAAATTTCACCAAGTACCTTGTACTTTACACTTTGTGGTCACCCCAATTATTAATAATCCCAATATCAGATGTTTCAATTCCATTTTTTGTTTCTTTAAAATCAAATTCTTTTTCAAATTGTATCTTTTCTTTTACAAAATCGAACTCTTGTAGTCGTCTTTCGTTATCGAAAACTTTAAAAAGAAAACAATTTAACCGTTAAACGTCTGAAATTATACTGACAGTTAATGAACTTTTGTCTTTTTCCTCTTCCAATCAAATTTTAATAGAAAAATCTTAAAAAGTTACATGTTTCTCCGAAATAAAACATCAAAATGTTGATGAATTTTTTTCCGTTTTTGTGTTCAGAATAAAATATTTGAAAATGAAAGAAATAAATTGCAATTTAAACTGATAAAATCGGCTGCTATTTTCTTGTCATGTAAACATGACAATAACAGATATCGAAACATATAAATTTTGTGAGTAAAACATTATTTTTAGAGAAAGAGAAGTAATTACGTTCTTGTTACATAGTGAGATTCTATAGATTCAATAATATATAGTATTGTTCGAATTCAGAATCACTTTCTGAGTAGATTTAACGATGTGCGTCATTCTATTCAACTGGCAGTCCATATTGAAACTGAGATCCGGTGGAATAAATTGTGCTCCCTCTGCTCATGATCATATCCGTCCTATTTTTCATTCAGTAAAACTGTTTATTGAAAACGTCATTGATCCTCTGATCTCTCCTGGTGCTACCGAAATTTTCGATGTTTTTTTCAAATATATCGGAATCATTCTGTGTTTTCACAAAATCGGCCCAGTAATTTAGCCCGCTATAAGACTCAAACAAACAAAAATTAATTTTTAGAGTAGAATTTTGGAGTACCTTTTATTTCGGATCTAGAACGAAGCTAATTGAAATTGATAATGTTAGATACAAATTACGGGTAGCTTCCATACAAATGCCTTCATTTCTCTTACAGAAATGAAGAATGAATTTTTTATTAATCTCGGCTAATATTAACAAGATCGATCAATAAGAGACCCAATTCAGAAAATCATTTTAAAGTTCTTACAACTCGAATGTGTTAGAATTACGGTGATATTTCATATGCTTGAGATTTATAAATTAAAAAATATTAAACCAAAATTTGTGGTAATTGGTCCATAGTTTTCTAAATTCCCATCTCTGAATATCAGAAAATATGTTAAATGATCATATTCCATAATGGAACAAATCATAAATTCAGATTCAACAAAATGGGTCCTATAATTGTTGGTGCCTGCGCAATGATGTAGAGTATTATAAAGTGAGTCTTATCGGACTATTACACTTATATAATTTGTTTTAATGATTTTAATATGAGGTTTGTCATACCATATGTAACGCCAAGGAGGAATCATCTAAAGTATACGTACGCTTAAATCAAATTTGCAATTGTCCTAAGTTGTTGTAGACCGATATCTGAAACAACCTTCTTAAACTTGAAAATATGAACATCGATTATGAAAAACGGTTTATTCAATCTTCATGAAACTTGGCCCGCTGATATCGCCTTTAGTATTATGCGTCATAGTGTGTCCAAATCGATTTTTTGGAAATAATTCTATTACTACTAAATCGTACGAGATATCTTAATGAAATTTCGAAAAGTCAGAATTGAGGCATTTTTAAGTTTATTAAAAGGAACTTTGAAATAAATCCAATTGTTTGGGAAATTTTCCTTTTTTTTGTTCTGAACTTAATAATTTTTTATTCTTTTATAAAGAACTCTTAACGAATATGCAACACGCATAACTAAATTTGAATGAACTTGGGGCAAAAAGTTGCCTGGAATCATATTTATATTATCCTTAAAACATAGCTACATATGTACAGTAAACACCCAGAAAGTATATTCTGCCGGAAGGCCCTTGTGAAGATAGGGGGTTCATTTTGGTGAAGAAAGTCAAATTTAAAAAAAAAATTACACGGATTAAGATTTTACTATAGAAAAATGAGATTTTTTTAAAATCCTTGATTCGTGGATAATTTCAATTACAACATATTTAAATTTAAAATAAAAATCGTTAATCGTGTCAAGTTTCAATTTTATTCAAAAAATGGGAAACAATTGAAATTTTGAGTTAAAAAAAATTAATTTTATAACTCTAAATGTATATATTGTATACGTTTGTGAGTGTATGTGTAAAACATAACGTATTTACTTTATATTCACTATTTGTAGTGGAGGGTATTGAAGAATCGGCTTAGCTGAATGTAGCATTTTTCCTTTTTTCAAAGAAATCATAAATAAAATTTTGCTTCTTTTTTGAATTTCATAAACAACCAACTTTGGAGTTTCATCCCTCGTCCTCAGGTCTTACTAAGAATTTGTACTGTACTGTCTCAAATTCATTGAAAAAGATGTCCTTAAGATCTGTATAATATTTCAGTAAAAATATTCATTAATTCCATAATTATAGATTTACTTCCATAAATGCGTTTTAAGGCGATTGTGGTATGCGGAATAGTCCCTCATTTATACTTTTTATTCCACAAAATAAAATTCTGATTTTTTGAAGAAAAAACATTTTTTTATTAGTTTTATTTAGTTGTCATTTTTTGTTGTTGTTTTTGCTAAACATTAATTTACAATTAATTTTGTTTTTGTTTTGTTTTCTTATTGATTTTTGATTTGATTACTGCAAATAATTAATGTCTTTTTTCACTTTTATTTAATTTTATTAATTAATTAATTATTTTCCATTCTTTTTTTCATTATAAACAATTTTATTGTTCTAACAATTGCTTTAAAATGTGTGTATGTATATGTTATTGTTTTATATGATTCACTCAATTACTAACATTTAGTTATGGTAACGATTTTTCCTAACAGTTTTTTTGCTAAATTAAAAAAAAATTCAACTTAAAGGAAAATATTTAAAATATGAATTTTTTAAAATGAAATGTGTTTTTAATTTGTTGGTGTTTTTTTTTTAATTTATATAATTTTTTTAATATTAATTTTAATTATTTTTTTAATAAAAAAGGCATTTAGGTGAATATTATTTTATTGTTTTTTTCTTTTCTTTATATACTTTTTATTGAAACTTTTTTGTGTTAAATTTTATTTTATTTTTTTTTTTTAATTTTAATTATTAATTTTTTTTATTTATTAATTTTTATTAAAAAAATTTTTGTGTTTTTGAAAATAAATACTTTTTTTGTTAATTAATCTTTGTTTAATTAATTTTAATTGGTTATTAGCCTTAAATATATTTAAAAATATAAATAATTTTTTTTTTAATAATTTATTAATAATTAATATTTTTTTTCATATATTTAAGTATTATTAACAAAATTTGTTTAAAGCATTTTTTCACGTTTTTTAATTTATTTTAATAAATTTTGTTTTTTTTTTTTTTTTGCAAAATTTTCAAAAATCTTGAATTTTTATTGAAAATTTTTTTAAAAAAATGTGAAACCGAAAAAATCTCTACAAACGTTTTCCTTCAAATTTTTTTTTGGAAACAGGGTTTAAGGCCTTTGGGTCAGACCCAGTTTAATTAAAAATAATGTCATCTATGAATATTTAAAATAATTATGAAAATTTATCGAATGCTTGATGAAAATGAAGTACATTCAAAATGATTTTAATCTCCAAAAGAGAAGGAGGGAGGATCATTTTATGATTCAGTTAAATTGAAGAATATATCACTTAACGTTTTCCCTCGTACTGTACTTTGAAAGGGGGATTTTTGGTCATCCTATGATCAGGTCAAATCTATAAATATATCATCTCCTAATTTAAATGAGAAATTCTATTTTTCATCGAATACTTGGAATGAAGTACATTAAAAAAATAAGACCGACAAATTGTTATTAGTTGGTTTTCCTTGTAATTTTTTTAAACGGGGGACTTTAATAATTTCATGATCCAATAAAATTTATTTATAACTTATTTACCATCTTCAATAAAATTATGGTCCTCAATACTTCTTCGTAAGTTATTTTTTGAAGGAGGTCTTAAATCATTTTATAATCCAGTTAAAAAAATGGATAAAGAAATCGTAACAAAATATTAACCGAAGATATCAAACATTAAATTTTTCCATAACTTAGACCATTACAGAGATATCAGGGTCCAAAGATCACAGATTAAAGAGTATCAAAAGTGATCATAAAATTTACCAGATTCAAAACGGAAATGTTCCATTAATACTAAAATAAGTAAATAAAACAACTTCGGTGTTAACCAAAAAGGGTCCACTAAGTCTATAATATAAATCATATTAACTAAAGGGTAATTGAAACATTTCCGATATATTGAATTTTATTTTTCATTTCTTATTATTAAAAAACTTAAGAGTCTTGATGAGACATTTGGTTTTGGATAAAAAATGATACCAAAAACACAATCTAATTTTTGTAACGTGAGATCATTCAAATTGTCTGTGACTTCAAACATTTGACAGGTATTGAGTTCTAAGATAAGAAACCAGGAGAATTTTGCCAGAAAAATGTACCACAGGGGTAACGGAAATATAGAAAATATGTAGCGGATTTTAGCCAAAAGGATAAAATTTATTAAAAGGTTTATATATTATTTAATTTCCAATATTAACTGCCATTAAACAAAAGGGGAATTAAAACTATTGGACCATTTTCGAAATTTTGCAATTTTTCTATGTTAAGATTTTTTCGCTCTCACTTCTTATTTAATTTTCATAAAAATCAATATTCTAAAATAATTTTTTTTTAATTTTAGTTTCTTTTTTTCATATTTAATCCATAATTGCTTAACATTTCTCCTTTAAAGGAGCTCTTTTTTTCACAAGCTACACATTGTTTTTTTTTCAATTTTTTCTACTCTCAATTATTTTTTTTAGGAAATTTCAAATTTTCACTACAATAAGGCCTATTTACACTTACTCACACTTAACATCTTTTTATTTTTATATTTAACATTTATATACATTTAATAAAAAAATTTCAAAAAAAAAAAAATAATAAAATCGAAAAATTATAAAAATGAAAAAAATAAAAATAAAAAAAAAATCAATTTTCATAATATTTGAATTTTCTCCTTTAACCTCAAAAATGTCTAAACTAATTTCTAATTTCAAAACTTTCACCACAGCCTAGAAATTATTATTTGTTGTACAGGAACTATCTTCATTATTATCATAATCATCATCATCGTCATAATGTTCATTATTAGTAAATGTTCATTTGACTTTAGAACCGAGGCACCGTTACAATTATCGGTATAACAATTCGAACAATGAAATTGTTCTGCATCATTTTGTTGTTGCTGCTGCTGTTGCACCATTCTACGACCATTTTGATTGTTGTTATTAAGATTATTTTGTGTCATTCTTGTGTCGCCACCCAATTCTTTGGGTAAATTTAATTTTGTGCGTAAAATTTGACAGGCATCCGATTCACCAGTATTAAGTTGACAAAATCTGGCGGTAACCATTTTATTGGTATTTGCTATGAATAAATTTATATTTAATATTTTTAAAAGTTTCTTTTATATTTGGAATCTATACTCACGATCTCTGGCTACCACTTTTTGACAATTCATTAAAGGACTTTTATTGGCTCCCGTATCAAAATAGGAAATTTTATTTAATTCAAATAACCACGTATCTATTGATCTCATTTTGTCAAGAGTACATTCCTGAAAAACAAAATGTGAAAAGAAAATGTTTGTTATTGGAAATAAAATCTATTGTGAGCGATTTAAAAGATTTAAAAGATTTATGGATGGTATTACACACTGGGAAATATTGCGAAGATAATCGCACGAAAATATAGAAAATAGTTGAGTGATTATATAAAATATAATCGAGCAATGGTATAGAATATAATGGAGCGACTATATAGAATAAAGTCTGAAGTCGAGTAACTATATAGAATTATAGTCAAGCGACTATTGTAGAATATAGTCAAAGCGACTATATAGAATATAATCGCGGCGACTATGTAGAATATAGTCGAAAATGATTTTTATAAAAAAAAAATCTAATAATAGATATTTTCACTAAAATTTAAATTTTTCACTAAAAATTTGAAATTTTTACAAAAAAATTTAAATTTTTCACTAAAAAATTGAAATTTTTACAACAAATTTAAATTTTCACTAAAAATTGAAATTTTTACAAAAAATTTAAATTTTCACTAAAATTGAAAATTTTTACAAAAAAAATTAAATTTTCACTAAAAATTAAAATTTTACTAAAAATTTAATTTTCACTCAAAATTTGAAATTTTTTTACAAAAAAATTTTAAATTTTCCTAAAATTGAAATTTTCACTAAAAATTGAAATTTTCACTAAAAATTGAAATTTTCACTAAAAATTTAAATTTTATAAAAAAAATTGAAATTTATACAAAAAACTAAAAAAAAGTATTGAATTTTTTACAAAAAACTGAAATTTTTATAAAAAAATTTCACAAAAAATTTAAATTTTTAATAAAAATTTAAATTTTTATTTTTTAAATTTATGAAAATTTTGGTAAGAAATTTAATTAAATTGGAATTTCAATAAAGAATTAACTTTTTTCTAAAAAAATAAAATTCTCACTAAAAATTAAAATTTTTACTTAAAACTTAAGTTTTGCCAATTTTTTCATAAATTTTTGATATCAAATACATTTTATTAAAATGTAGGTTCTTGAGTTCTAGAGTTTTAAAGAAGTTTACCAATTTACTGAAAATTCGATATTAACTAGGTTTCGTCTTGTCAAATCATTGCAAGGTTTGTTTTTGTTTAAACAATATACGAAGGTGGCCGTCTGACTATGCTCCTGACCAGCAGTCAGTACTTCTTCAGATCTAGTCAAAAAACCATGAAAAATTTTGTTAAGATATCGAAACCGATTCTAAAGTTAAATAAATATTTCCAAAGAAGCAATTTCATCGCTCGGTTTGATTTAAAAAAATCATATGATTCTGCGTTTCTCCATACCAACTTAAATATATTTTAGTTCTAAATATTTTAGTTCTAAGTATTTTAGTTCTAACCATGTAAAATTTTGTTATCATATCTGAAAGGCTTTAAAAGTTACAGAATTATTTTCAAAAACAGGTTTGATTAAAAAAATCAACATACCAAATATAGCTAAAGTTAAAAACCTCAAACGATTCAAAAGTTAGTAACCGCTGTGCGCTAGAGCGTATGATTAATTTTACTTCAAATATTGATTATGCGCTATAAAAACAAACGTATTTCGTAAAATGATAATTACGAAATCCTGGTTTTCAAATTTATTACAACCTTTAAATTAAAATCATCATAAATATAAAATACATTCCAAAAAATGTCATTACTTCCTTTTTATACAAATCACACAATGTTGCTGTTTTTCTTGTAACCACGTCACTGAATTCAAATAAGAATAATATTTACAACTTGTACCTAAAATAAAACTTCATGTTTATTGTCAAACTTTTTTCTTCTTCTTTTTTCTTATTTTGTATTTGTCCTGGCAATTGTGGCATGAAAAGCAAAATTTTGGCAATTGAAAAGGTCATTATCGTTGGCTTCGAGTTGGAGAAAAAAGTGAAACGAAATGAAATGTTCACAGGATTTAATATCAGGCCAAGAAATCCTTCTTAAAACAACAACAAACAACAAAATTTAGATTCATACATTCATGTACCAATGAATGTCACACAAGGAAGTCATAACTTAAGACAACAAGAACGAGAGAAAAAACCCACCTTAAAATCTAAGGAAAAAAGGATATAAAAAAGAACAAGTCAAAATGTTATAGTCCGACTATGTAATACCCTACACAACATTGTTGTCTGCTACGAAAAATTTATAAAAATATAACAACCCTCGTACAATATGTTTATTAATGTTTATGTTTGTAATAAATTATTATGATACCAACATTTATGGGAAATTATGCGTTTCAAAGGGATTTTTTCTGGAGGGTTATATGAGAACTAGAAAAAATTATGAACCGACTTTCGTTTAATTTCGATGGTTTGGCTTATAATTTACTTAATTTAATGAACACTAAGACTAAAACCTATTTTTGCAAATTCTGGTTAAAATCGTTTTATATTTAGGAATTTTATGGACTAAATATCCCATTCCGGGGGAGGTCATTTGTCTGGGGTCTATATCAATCATAATCAATTTCAATAGGCATCGTTTTTGGGCCAGAGAAATAGTGGATGCCAAATTTCATTAAGATACTTCAAAACTGTGAACTTTCCTTTGCGAATTAGCTTACAAGGACATGCTTAAATCGACTCAGGAAGTGATTCTGAGTCGTACGATGTACTTAAAAGTGGCCGTAGGACCTGTCACAAACATCTGCAAAAACGCATAATATCCCCATTACCTATGGTAGTGTAGGGTATAAATATATAAATTTAAAATAAAAAAGCAACACATACATAAAAAAAGAAAACTTACTCACACACATAGAGACACATTCACGTACTTTTACATCTCCTGAATGCAGTAAAAGTGCATGGAATATAAATATTTTTCACATCAAGAACTGAAGTTGTTTTTTACAATTTTGAACAAAATTTATTCAGCTTTTTTGAGAAAAATTATAATTTTAAATAAAGGAAGAAAAAAATAGATAATAACATTTTCTATATTTTCTCTCTTTTTTTCTTAATTTTATTTTTTTATTTGTACACAAATTTTATTTGGGTCAAGAATTATTGAATGGATTTTTATTTTTTATTTATTTTTTATAAGTTTAAATGCAATAAAATTTTGTAAATAATCGACTATAAAATCTCCACTTGTAAAACTTCTTCAACAATTAAATTAAGGTTAAATGATAAATAAAACTCATAAAAAATATCATTAAAATTTTAGCTGCCTTGAAAAAGGGCTCAGTGAGCAAAAAGAGAGGAAAATAATCAAAATAATGTACTTGAAAAATCTTCATAGACAATTTATGGGAAAAAAGGTATTAAATATTAAATACCTGTTAAGGTGAAAAAGGGAAATATTTAAAGTCAAATGATTTTAAATTTCTTAAATTTCTCCTTTTTCACCTTAACAAACATTTATATTCCAATAAGGACTGAATCCGGAAAAATGTTAACACACGAATTTGTTACAAATTTATCACTTTTAATTGGCTGCATGGATTTGCAATTTTCCTGCTTCAAAAATAATAGCAAAGGAGTGTGGAACTATAATAATAAAGATATCAGACAGAAATTTTCATAAAATATTTATGTTATGATTCCAAATTAAAGTGTTGCAAACAATTAATAATAATTTATTTAATTTATAATCCAAAATTGTAATTTTGGTTTTTGGTTTATAAAGTCCAATTGTATTGGAAGTAAAAAAGCTATTATCCAACAATTTCAAACACTTTGAGGTTTCATGTTTTGAGTTTTTAAAACATAAAAATTTTAATTGAAATGGCTCAAGCTCGATAGAGTCTGAACTTTTTTTCGGCAAAAAAAAAAACAAAGCACAAAAATTCGTTTTGTTTTTGTTATTTTTAAATTTAAAATTTATTATTTTAGAAATGGACTGAAATATTGACCTCAGCCCTTTCTATAGGATAAATATATATTTTTTTTACTCAAGTAAAAATATAAACAAAATCGGAGCAATTTTTTGGATATAAATTAAAACACCTGATCCAATATCTTTCTGAATGCAAATAATTCGAAAACTATAAACATTACATTTAAGCATGTTTTTAAAGGTCTCGTCAAGGGCTTTAAGATGGTGAATCTTTGAAATTTCAAGAGAAACAAAATTTTAGCACGGGTTTAAAAAATTGTTCTCCTATGGAATAGAAGCTCTAAAATTTATAGTGACTCACTCCTCTGCTATCGTTACACTTCATGCAAATCCATTAAGCCGATCAGATATAAATTAAAAATGACATAATTCGATAAATGCAAATATCTCGAAAACTATAAGTGATAAATATAACATTAAATGTCTTATCAAGGGCTATAAGACTGCAAACTTTAAAATTGAATTGAAAAGTTTACAATTGAGAAATTTGGCAAGAGTTTATAAAATTTGAATGTAGACCTATAACTCCGCCTAATAATCTCCAATGGAATCTAAGCTACAAAAGTCACTTTATGCAAATTCATCTAGCCGATCAAAATTATCAGATTTATTTCCAAAAAAATCGATACTGGCTTACGCTGCATTATGACCAAATCGACACAACATAATGAAATTTCTCATAGTTAGAGCTGTTTTTAAATTGATATGGTAGATCACAAGTGCTTGTGTAGTAGAATCCATTAATCAATCAATCTCGCTAAATGAAGAATTGTAGAAAAAGCCTAAAACTGATTTCGACTTGAATATCTCTTAAACTATAGGAGATAACAAACAAACGTAAGCTCAGTTCTATAGAGTTTTACAGGAAATATCTCAATACAAAATTTCTTTTTTTCTCAATTTATAAAAATTTTTTTTACAAATTTAAACAAAAAAGTAAACATATTCGTGGTGGCCAATCTGACTAGATGTAGGTCTGAACTCCTTTAATTAAAATCGAAAATATCTCCATTCTAAACTTGTGACATTTTAGTAAGTAATATGTCCTATATCCACTTTCTGAGTTGATTGATTTTGGCGAATTTTTATGAAGAAATATGAGCGAACATCTAAGAGATTTTAGTTCCCAAAATCAAGAGAACAGGAATTGATTTTTAAATTCTCTGGGATCTTGGAATTTTTCACATAAAATAATAAAAAAATAACATTTTTTTAGCTTTGAAACCTCTAAAATGTTCTGCGATTTATTTATATTGGATTCTATCCATAGATCCACCATTTTCATTTAATGGAGCAATAAAGAAATTGCATTATTTAAAAGTAATTTTTTTTTGATTATTGGAACTAGAAAATTCCAATACAAAGCAAATTTCCTTATCACTCAATTCCAGATCGGCAGATAATGGTTCCACTTCATTTTTTTTATACAGAACATTAACAGCTGCCAAACGTTATACGTGGTTAAGATAAAATATACGATCAACTAGACTTTGTCGGGCATTTAGTTCATCGATTGTGGTTGCCACGATATTGTACTCCTTTAATCAAGTTTACCTAAGATTGCTGGTTTCCAAAGTTCCATTTTTTCGGGAATACATATCATTCCCAAGTTATGGTTATTTCCTGTTCATTTAAACATATCTTAAGGTATCTCCTATTTTTATACATGTCCATTTGTACATAACAAGGAAAAACCAAATTTGTTACTTAACTGAAATTCAATCTACTTATTTCTAATTGTTGAACATCACATTTAGTTCGTGGCAGATGAAAGACTTTAAGCAACATCAATTCTCTTATGAACGTACTTCTCGTTACATTAGGTTTTTTTAACTTTTGCGGTCGGTTCTTCATTTTTGCGTTCCATAAATTCAAATTGTTTGTTGTTTTTACCTTCATGTAGCGCATAAGACCACTAGTGCTTTGACCTTTGCAACATATTATTTTTGAAGACAATTGACAAACAGCAATATCTATACGTTTCCATATATTAGGACTTTTATCCTTATAAATATTGCCAAACAGTAAACACTATTCATTTATAATAATTCCCGGGAATTCCCGAATAAATTTTCAGGGATTTTGGAATCCCCTTGAACTAACACACTAACTTCAAAAATTTCAAATTTGACACTGACAATTTAATAGAAAACTAATTAAACAAAATCTGTCACATTGTTTTCTCAGTTAAAGATTTTCCAACAATAATTCCATTTTTCTTTTGTAAGACAAAAGGAAAACAATATTTTTCCAGTAAATAAATGTTTGTATATATGTGTGTATTTTTTCAAATGCGATAAGATGTTTGTATTTGTTATGAATCATCAACAATAAGACAAGACAATGAACATGAACATGAAACAAAAACTATATATTTCTTAAGATCTAAAAATATTTATTCAGAGAATGTTAACATTTGTTAAATAAACAACTGACAAATACAAACACAAATACAAATACAAATGAACTTATTTAAAGTGTAAAATACAATAAATATCAATAAAAGTTCAATACAATAGAATCATATTAGTTGTAGGTATTATACATGTGTACGAGTGTGCGTTTGTGTTTAATATTCTTTGAATTGAGTAAGAATTCGCCAAAAGAGATTAACAATTTAACATAAAATATTTAAGAATTCATAAGGACTTTTCAGATTACATCAGCTTTCTAGATTCGTGAAGTCAATTTGAGTTGAAATGTTTTTCAATTGATCTGCTGGAGGAGTGTTCAGAAACGTGGTCGGTGATTCTCCAAAGTTGTATACATTTTGTATAACGTAGTTCCTATAAAACTCTATAAACATACGCTTATACATATAAGTCATCTCTTAAAGTTTCAAAGATATTCAAGTTTTTTGCTGTGATCAAGTTAGCGGGTTATTATGGCATCTATTTTTTTAAAACGTTCAATTTCTTTATAATAATCTAAAAAAATATTGACTTAATAACCATATAAATATATGAATCCGTAAAATCTGAATTTGGAATTAAAAAAGGATGAAATTTGGCCTAAAAAGTTTTCCACTTAAAATCAGCAAAAATAATTTCAGCGAAAAAAGTGAATTTACGTGATGGGATTTTGGGTATTTGCGCATGGAAAAATGGAAATTTTTAATTCCCTGCTTTATGGATAAGTTCATATACATCAAATTGAGATTTTTAATTAAGTTCATAATTTCCTTTAATTTTATTAAAGTTTTTTTTTTTTTGTTTTTTTGTTTTTTTTTTTTAAAGGGTCAAAAATTCGACTTTTCCTATAAAATTGTGAGTTTCATAGACATTTTTTAACTTGGTTGAAAATCCAACCTAAACTCGCCTTCCTCTAGTCAAATTTAATCCTTTCTTTATGAATTTAAGAAGAGAACAAAATTTCCTTGGTGGTCAACTTATTTAGATCAGCGACAACGTCTCTGTTCTGGTTGAGACATGTACGCCACCGAAAAGGGATTTTTTAAAATTCGAATGTTCGAAAATAAAATTTATAATTTTCAATTCCAAAAAGCAATTTAATATGAGAAAAATTGATACTTATTTTTCTATCTTCAAAAAAATTCCGACAGATATTTGGTACTTTTTTTTAAATTCGGCTTATTTAGAGAGAATAAGTTTAACAACTATATTTTGGTACTTTTTGTAATCTTTGTCTCTTTAAAAGTGTTTTACAATTAAATAAAATTTTGATCACATTCCAAACTTATTATAAAATTAATATATAAATTTAGTACTTATTGGTGGTACTTTTCAAGACTTTTTAATGTAATGAAAATGTTATGATTTTATGTACTTTTTAAATTGAAAATTTATTAAATTACATTTAAAAGTACTAAATTAAATTTCAAATAGTACTTTCTTAATTCTAGAACAAAAATACTTTAATGTTATTATGTAGTATTTTTAGGGATTAGTCTGATGGTACTTTTGATTATTCCGTAATATTTATTTAAAAACTAAACAGAAATCGATAATTGGTCTTTGGTCCTTTTTCACCATTAAAGGTACTTTTTGCTTTATGGGTAATAATAATTTATTTATATCATGAATTAAAATTAATTTTTTGAAATAGATTAAAATTAGGCAAGTAGACTACTATGATATTTACTGAACAATACTTTCGAATTTCTTAACACCATTGACTAAAATTCACGGAAACATGTTTTATGTACTTCCAAATGGGCGAAAATTATTTCATGAACAATCTTTGGACGGTACTATCTGAGAGTTTTTGTCATAAAATAAAAGCAAAAGTACGACATTTGCGATAATGTGATCAATTTGATGAGAATCGACAAAATGAAATTTTCGTGGTCTTTTTGTATTAATGGTATTAATTTATTTATACTGCATTAAAATTAACCAAAGAGGAACTTAAATAAATTTTGGACATCAATAAACTGAAAATCATAATATACAAACATATAAATGTATAAAAATAATTTGAGGGTTATGTGGTACCTTTTGCATGTTGTAATGGTACTTTTGTTTATTCCATAATAATTTATATTAATTATTTTAAATGGGATTTTATGGTACTTTTTGGACCATACAAAAGTACTTTTTGTGTAGATAAAGTTTAACCACATTGATTGGAATTACCAATTTTATGGTACTAAATGAAATTTCCAAAATACTTTTTCTTTTGACATAATTAAATTAAGTTAACTACGCAACCTAATAATTAATTTAAATATATGATATTTAGGATATTTGGTTCCAAATGGTTAGGAATCATCACTACAGGATCTTGTGGTACTTTTTGAATTGAATAGAATGTTGTTGTTATATAAATTGAATTTGTAAAATTTTAAAATTTTAGAACAGCATTACTGTTGTTTGTGCTAATGTTTGTAGCATGCACATAAAATAGTGTTACAACCACCTTTAAGTATGCTGTTCATCTCAGAATCACTTTCTGAGTCGATTTAACGATGTCCGTGCATCCGTCTGTCTGTCCGGCTGGCAATCCATCCGCGATAAAATTTGGTGCATTTTATAGTTATTTTGCTCTATGGACGAAGTCCATTTAAAATAATCATGTTCGACCCATTATTTCAGGTATCTCCCTTACAAATGTTCTTCCCGAAATGGGGCTTTAAGGTCATAAAAGTCCTAAATACGAAGTGATTTTAACGAAATTCGGCACAAGAAAGTTTTATAATATGCTAAAGCGATGTGTCAAAATATGCGAGGGTCGGTACAAACTCCCTTTTCAAATACCACTTTTTAGTCCAATAATAATTGTTCAAATTAAAATAATTGTGAGCCAAAATCGATGTGCAAAATTATACGAGGGTCGGTTCATAATTTATTGTAGCTCCCATATAAAACCCAGATCAATTAATTTTAAAACGCATTAATTAAAAATAAATCAGAATAATTAATTATACGAGGATCGTTCATAAATTTTTCTAATAACCATTTTAACCGAAGATGTGGTGTAGGGTATTAGATAGTCGGTCCTAATCGACTATACATTCTTGCTTGTGTTTTAAATAACTTAGTACCATTTACTTACATTCTATTGATAATATCGACACTATCAATCCATCAATCAATCACACAAACACACTTGAAACCGACATCAACAATAGAAATAAAATTCTGACAAAAGAAAAAAAGAACTCTATTTCAAGCAGTTTGACTGTTAAATAAGTACAAATAAATTTTAATGGAATATGTCATTTAGTTTTTATACACATACTCAGGTGAGAAAAAATAACAAAATAATTTTGAAATTAATTAATTTATTTTAAATTTACTTCATGACATACAAAAATAGGAAACGGTTAAAATATTTTTTTAATTGCAAAAATCACGTTTATTCAGGAAGTTTTTTTAACGAATTTGTAAGAAATTGAATTTATTATTTATTGGGTTACAAAGATATATATCAAATCGCGTTGACAACATTTTTTGATTTATAGAAAAAATAAAGAAAAAATTAAATGATTTTTGAATTGTTGTTATTTGCATGAAAAGTAATCGAAGAGGAAAGTAGAAGAAGAAAAGGCATTTATATAAGTAGTTTTCTTAAAATTGGAAAAAAAGGAAAACGATTTTTGTGAAATACGAATAACCTGACATTTTACATTTTCACTTTTATTGAAAAAAATACATGTACATATATATATGTGTGTGTGTGTTCATACGAAAATTAAATATTGAATTTCAAATGAGTTTTATTCAATAGAATTTTCATGAAATTTAAATTAAATGAATTTTAAATAAAACAGAAAAACGTTCCAATATTACGGATGAAAAGTTATTTAAACTTAAATAAGAGATTTATTGGAATTTTAAATAAATTTAACGAAAATTTTAATTAAAATAAAGAAATCGTTGTCAAAAGAGGATGCGAGGATTTAAATGGTTTTGTAAAACATGTTAAGTCTTTTTATTGGAAATCAATTAGAGTCCTTATAGAAATATCTGAAATATCACTGAAATCACCTTTTTTGATTAATAATATTATAATATTATAATATTATAATATTATAATATTGTAATATTATAATATTATAATATTATAATATTATAATATTATAATATTATAATATTAAAATATTAAAATATTATAATAATATAATATTATAAACAATTATATTATAAACAATGGATAAGAGATAAATATCACATGTAAGAATTTTTGACTTTACATCCCTATAACTCCACCCATGGAATCCTTATGGTGTCCAATCTGCCAGATATCATTAAGTTAAATTTCATGCAAGTCCATCCAGACGATCAAAAGTTACAGTTTCATTTCCAAAAACAAAATAAAAAAAAACAAAACTTAAAACTTCATTCCAGGGAATACATTTGTGTGATTGCAAGATTTTATAATGGACCTATTTCAATAGGCATTGTCCTGGTCGAAATAATGGTACCTACGAAAATACATCACTATATCTCGTAAATTGCGACCAACATTTGAAATCCCAGACGAACAGATGGACATCATTAAATCGACTCAGAAAGTGAAAATTTGTATTTATAACGAAAATTTATTTTTTAATGGGTAAAGTGGTTCCTTATACAAAAAAAATACTTTTGTGAAAAATTATTGTTTTATAAAATATTACTAATTTTAATAAAAATAAATACTCTTAGTTATAAGTCGCAATTTTGTATTTTTACTGAAAATTTGTGCAAAATAAAAAAGTGCACTTTTAATGAAAATTTTGCATTTTTTTTTGAAATTTCGTATATTGTGAATAATTTTAGATAAATAAAATGACCATTTTACAAAAAATTTGTCAGTTCTAATAATAAATAATAAGAAACATTTTAATTTATTTTTATTAAAAATAATTTAAAAAAATTTTGCTCTTTTAGTAAAAAATTAAATTTTTAGAATTTTTCTTTTAAATTTGTTTTTAAAAAGAAATAATTTCAATAGAACTTTTTAAAGTTTGACCAAAAAAAAATTTTCACTTTTAATGAAAATCGAAAATTTTAACGAAAAATTTAATTTTAAATAAAATTTTTTTATTTTAAAAAGAAAAAGGAATTTTAGCAAATTTTTTTTTAAATTTTTTTCTGTTAGTAAAAATATGTATTTGTTTTTTGGGGACTTATAGACAGCTGAACTACTGGACTAATTTTGCTAAATAGGACCTGACGGAGATGTACCCCCACACCAAGCAAATATTCATTATCGAATATCTAAAAAAATATAACAGTGAGAATTTTCAAATATTATTTAAATTTCTTCTTCAAGGAACTGTTTTACTTGTCAAAATGTAGGACGGGATAGGATCAGGAAGAGAGGTAACCCCCATACAAATAAAATGTTGATTATCGAATATCTAAAGAACTATAACAGCAAAAGTTCTCAAATTCGACCCCAAACACTTTCTCAAGGGCTGTAAACCCTCCATACTTGATAAAATGTAAGACAGATAGGATCAGGAAGAGAGGTAACACACATACAAAGAATATATTGATCATCGAATATCTAAAGAACCCCTTCACCAGGAATTTTCAAATTTGTTCTGAATAACTTTTTCAAGGAAGATTTTTACGAGACGCAATAAGGGGCTAAAGTTCTTAAATTCGACCCCAAGCACTTTCTCAGGGGCAGGTAACCCTCCATACAAAGCAAATAATGATTATCAAATATCTAAATAATGAAAATAGTGAAATTTCTAAAATTTATTTCCAAACAATTTTACCGGACAAAATGTATAATGGTTGGGATCAAAGGAAGATGTAGCTCCCACTCAATGCAAATTTTAGAAGGGTCAGAGGCATTTAGCGAAATATCCATTGCATACATTTTTTAATACACGTTGTGATTTGTGAAATTTCTTTCGTGATCTTAGCTTTAACTTTTTTTACCGATATTGATGCGATATTAATGATAAACAAACAAACGAAATAGATCTTTTTTACATTCTAAGTTTTTAATAAAAGAATGACTGGAATAAAAGACAATATGGGAACGATGGATGGACAGAAGGACACACATAATTAAATATAGAAATTGTTGGTATGAATTTTGAGATTATCAAGATATCGGTCTATAAATGTTTTATTAATAGGAATCTAATTCAGATTTTAAATAGAAAAGTAACTGGAAATAAAGTGAATAAACGGATCATTTTTTTTAATTCTGTCTATTAGTGAGGCTATGAGAAGGCCGGAAAGACATATTGACTCACAAAGCTAAATATAGAAATTCTTCATAATAAATTTGAGATTTTCATAGATATCGAATTATTGCAATAATGAAATTGCTGATTTTAAAAAGAAATCTGCCAGACTGTCATGATGTTATGAATTTTATCCTTTTTCCCCAATTAGCTTTTCTTCTTCAAATTTTGGCAATTTATTGTACATTTCAAAAATAAACACACACACATAATCCTTCCATGGGTGGTGCTTATATTGACTATTAAGCATTAATACACAATTTATAACAATTTGTTCGTTTTTCCTTAATATTTCCCCAGTGTTTTAACGAATTTTAACATTCTAAGTTTTCATGTTACAACGAAAATGTTTTTTCCACTAAACTGCAACTATAAAAGAAAAATCCTAGCAACTTAACTTAATACCATCTTTAGCTAGTTTTTTTTATAAAAAAAGGAACAAAAATCCCTAGAGTTTTTAACATTAAATCTCACTTACGTGCTAACGGCACACAGTGCGTTGAAAACGACTTTTTTGTGAGATTATTGTATAACTTTTAAGCCGTTAGAGATATTTTAATGAAACTTTAGATGGTTAGAGCTTAAGTGTTTTCAATTTGATTTTAAGAGTTCAAAGCCCTATTTCATCTGTGGCGTAGTTGTTGGAACTCCAAAATTGTCCACCTCGTTGTTAGGTGGGATTCTGTGCAAATGTATAAAATTTTTTCACAAGTATTTAGTAAAAATTTTAGAACTTGAAGATTCATAAAATGCCATTTGATGACAAAAATTCATAAAGACCTTAAAATTTCGAATTTTCGTCTTTTTTCGGAAAAATAAAGTTAATATGCACAATCGTGAAGGACAATTTTGTAGGCCAACCTTCTACGCTCTTGATCAGATAGGAGGTTATACCCCTCCAAATCAACCTCAAAATATCTCAACTTTTATTTAGATAAATCTTAAGTTTTAAAAGTTATTCAATTCATACATGTTTTTCTTTTTTGAAAATTCAAAAATGCACATAATCGAGATGAATAACTTTGTAAGCCAACCGCCTACGCTCCTGATCAAATAGGAGCATGTACTATTTTACATCAACCCCAATATATCTAACTTTAAATCATGTGAAATTTTATTAAGATTTTTATAAAGTTATATTCCAAAAAATTTAACACACTGTGCGATATGATAAAAAAAAACTAAAAATATTTATTTGTTAGTAAAAGTAAGATTTAAGAACTAAATCTAAAAAAAAATCCTACTTAGGGTAAAAAATAAATGAAAAAAGATTTTAATAGATTAACATTTGATGATAGAACAGACTCACCTCAGCAACAATGCTGCTGTTTGATTCCAGATCTGCACAACTGGGATTATCGCTGGAATCGCAGACAAAGCATTTAATGGCAGAACCTTATGAAGGTAAAGGAATTTTTATATATTTGTTGTTGTTTTTTTTTTTCCAAAAATTTTTTGGCAGCACATAAATATTTATTTTTTCACATTGAATTTAGAAAAATGGAAAATAACAAGAAAACAACAGAAATCACACAATAAAACACATATTTCCATTAGCAGCAAAAATAATATTTTTGGATTTTTTTTCACAGATTTGGAAGATAAAAAGGAGATTTAAAGAATTTTTATTAAAAATTTGATTTT
Source organism: Cochliomyia hominivorax (assembly GCA_004302925.2). Taxonomy (NCBI): domain Eukaryota; kingdom Metazoa; phylum Arthropoda; class Insecta; order Diptera; family Calliphoridae; genus Cochliomyia; species Cochliomyia hominivorax. The sequence continues at coordinate 21,269,114 of PYHX02000158.1, forward strand.
TTATATTTCATAATTTTTTATAATTTTCAATAATTTTAGCCTTTTTTTACCCACCATTTGTTATAAATTGCATTAATAAGAAAACCGTTAAAATGCTATAATTTTTTAATAAATTTAAAGACATTTTTTTAAATTTTTTCTTAACTTTTTTAAATTTACGAAAAAATGTTTACTTAATTTTAATATTTTATGATATTTTATATATATTTTTTATTTTTTTAATTTATATAAAAATAAGGCTTTTTTTGCTTTTAACTATAAAAAAATAATTATTATTGCATTAACACGTTTTTTCTTAATTTTTTTTATAAAAAAACTCTTGCCATATCAACACGTTATTAAATGAAAGATTTTTATTAAAAAGCACAGATTTTTATTTAAAAATAAATTTTTAGAAATTTCCCTTATTTTCTTAGAATTTAAACCGATTTATTTCACAGTCAACTGAAAACTGAAATTCAATTCATGAGAAACATAATTTTGCTCTGTTTCTCTCTATTAAGGGATGCCTTTACTCTAACACACAGATACACTCACACACCCTCACATTCATATCCTGTCGTTTTTGTTCGTCGAAAAAAAAACACTCGTTGTATTGTTCGTTAATAAATCTTCAGCAATCGTGTTTAACCATAAACGATTTTAAGTTTTATTGAATGAAACACGAAAGAAAAATAAAAAATCTTTCATACTCACACACACACACACACTGACTCTCTTACTTCTGAAAATATAATTTTCTTACCACAACAACGACAACAACAACAATAAAAACATTATGAAACATAGAAAACTGTTCGTCTGTGTGTTAAATTTTTTTCAGTTTCTTTTTACATTTTTTGCACAAAAATATTTGGAAAAAAGCTGAAATTTTGCCCCCAAACTGTTAAAAAAAACAAAAACAAAATTATTTGATTTCTTATTACAAACTTGGAAAAAGTCAGTTTGACGTGGGAGTACTTCTCCTTGGCGCCACTTTTTGTTTTTTTTATTTTCATATATTTTTGCCGAAAACCAAAAATGAAACTAAAGGAAGTAGTTGTAAGTAATAAAATATGATTGATAAAGGTCGACTTTTAAATGAAATTGATATAGCAAAATAAGCATTATTACATCATGGCGTATTAGTGTTAATAACAATAATAATATTAATCATACGTTACGTATGTTATTTAAAATGCTAAAAAATATATTTTTAAATAATTCAATAATTTTTGAACAAAATTTCTTAAATTAAAACTAAAGTATCTACAAGTTGATTAGTAGATGACTTAATGCCCATCTTTAAACTTTGAGTACCCTTCACCACCACAAGTGAGGTATATTAACTTTGTCCTTCCGTATGTAACGCCAAGAAGGAATCATAAGGGACAACATATTGCATACATATTCTTGCATCAAATCAGTCGATTTTGCTATGACACTCTGTTTGGTCCTCCTGGTACGATCACAACCAAAATAATTTACTGAACTCAATGAAATTTAGCCTGAGTTCTTGTTATTGTCCTGAGAAGTTCCTTATTCAAAATCAGTCAATATTTTTAATATTAAATAATATAGACCGATATCTGAAAGCAATATCTAAACTCAATTCAGATTTTTCGTGAAAATTCAGTTATAAATCGTATATGAACTCCAAAAATAATCAAACTTAATTGAGTAAGAAAAAGTTATAGCCAAAAATATGACTAATATTATGAGTCATATGAGGATTTTTTGCTATATTTAAGAAGGAATTTTATATATTCAATGCAAATATATACTCTGACAAAGTATATGTGAGTGTATATGTGTGTAAACTGTATGCACGAAATATAATGTATTCACTTCATACACATTTTTGGTGTAGGTTTAATTCTAGATCAATTCTTGTTCAATTCTAGTTCAGTTTCTTTTATTAATTTTGTAATAAACATTGTATAGAACTTGTTACAAATTCAATTACAAACTTTATATATATTTTCGCATATATATTTTGTAATGTGGTTACACAATATGACGTAAACACATTTTTTACATACATAAAATATTACTTTTTGTTTTTTATGATGCTGTTATTGCTGTTGTTGTTGTTGTTTTTTTATATTTTTCTCCTTTTCCCATATTTTTTTCTGAATATTTATGTTTTATTCTTCTATCATTTCTACCTTTACAAAGTCTGTAAAATATTTTTGTTTACTCAAGTATTTATGTAGTTTTACTATAAAATTTAATAACATTTTTTTCTTTTGCTACCGACAAATTTTTTCTATGAAAAAACACAAAGTAAAAAAACTGAAATGATGAAAATATCTTGTTTACTTACTTAGTTTAATATTTATCTTAAATAGAGAAAAACTAAACGCAAAAAAAAAAAAAAAATAAAGAAAATTTAAATAATTTTTCAATTTTTTTCCTTTCAGCAATTTTTGCCCAACAATGTGTGAGTTCTCAAAAGAAAATGTAATGAAATGTTAAGCAAAAATTATTTAAATAGTTGCAACAAACTAATATAAATATGTATGAGTATGAGTGAGTGTGTGTGTATAAGTGTGTAAGTGACAGCTTCAAAATTTATTTTAGGTTTTAGTTATGTTTCTTTCTTTTTAATAAGGAAAAAAGTTCTAAAGAAAAAAATGAAAACTTTTTCCTTTGAAACATCTTAAAATGTCATGCGTAACGTATGAGTAATATTAATTATGTTAGACAAATTTATAACACTTATACGTCATGTTGTTTGACAAATGAATGTTAAAGAAACAAAAAAAATAATAAAAGAAATTAAATTTATGATAATTTTTCCAGGAAAAAAGATGACAGAGTTATTTTGTAATACTTTTTTATCTCTCTTCGAAGCTGAAATGACTATAGGAGTTTTATTTAAGATCTAAGTGAAATTATGATTAATAGTTTCTTTTATTCTCCAGAGCTGTCAGAGTTTAAATAAAAAATTCTATTTCTTATGAAACATACATATATACAGTGAAGAGTTTTTGAGATAAAATAAAATATCGAAATATATTTAAATTTCTACCGAATGGAGGAAAAAATAAGTAACAAGTATCAAGTCCTCTAGGAGCTTTATTGATTCCGATTTAAATATAAACTAGAGTCTAATCTAAAGTTCAGACTATAGTCTGATATGTGGTCTGTTCTTAATTCTCGAATAAAATCTGATATTGACAAAATTCTGCATTCTCGACCAGAATCTGCTACAATCTACAATCCATTGAAATTGGATTTATATTTCCAATCACAATCTAACTTCTACACTCGACTAGTGTCTGATCTTTATTATCAGATCCTATTCTCGAGACTACAGTCTTATCCCTACTCTTGTCTTAATGATTAAGATTCCAAATCTTTACCTGTATGGTAAACGGGTCCATATTTTTTATTAAAACACATTTTTAATCCCGGTAAGATTATGATTTCTATTCTGATCTCCACTAATGATCAGACTTAAATCTGTATTCTAATTTTCATCTCTAGACTTAATCTCTGCTCTCAATTTGAGTCTAATTTTTACTGAAGACTAAAATTTTCTTAAGATATATATCAGATCTATTTTAAATTTCAGATAATTTTCTAAAACAATGATAGACAGGAATAAGGATCAAAATTTAGACGAAACTGTAACCTACTTTTGAAAGATCTGTTTTGACAAGAATCTTAAGTCTAATCTAGAAAAGACTCTGAATTTCTAACATTGACTAAAGTTTGAACTCCAATCCTTTTTAGAACAAGATTGACGCTTAAGGTCCTGATCTTTACTTTCGACTATAAATTGTTGTTTTCGCTTGATTTAACCTGATCTTGATATTTGCTCTCGAAAAAAGTCTCTAAATCTAAATTCTTCTCAAAACATGAGTCACATTTCTAAACTTAACTAGAGTCTGATAGTTACTCTCGATAATAGTTTGATCAGTACTCTATGTTAGAGTTTGATCTTATATTCTCTACCAGAATATAATACTCTTGACTAGATTATGATTTATAAGCTGAACTAGCATCTGACATCTAGAACTGATTAGAATATCTTGAGTAGAGTTTATACTCGACTTAAGTATAAAATTTACTTTCGACTGGAATTGTATAGTTTTGACTAATTTTCACTAGACTCGAATAATTTCTGACCACTGCTATCGACTTAATTCTAATCTCTACTCAAAACTAATGTCAGATTTTTACCCTTAATTAGAGTTAACAAGTGTCTGATATCAATTCTAGAATTTATTATCGACTGAAATAAAATATTTACTTTCGACAAGAATTGTATATACAGTTTTGACAAATCTTAAATACAGTCTAATCTATCTTGATCTCCAATTCCCTACCAGTATTTGAGAGTCTGATTTCTACTTTCGAGTAGAATCTGATACCTGGTTCCGATTAACAACTGATTTGTTGTTGTTTATTAAAGTCAATTCTCTTTAGTATCGGCTAAAGTAAAAACTTTTCTCTCGACTAGAATTGTATGTTTAGTTTGAACTTATCTCGTCTAATATCTGAACTTTGATTTCATCTCATCTTTTGCCTTATTTGTTATTTTAATTAGAGTTTGATCTTATCTAGACTTGATTCTAATCTCTAGTCTTGACTTGAATCTCGACTAGTGTTTAGACTGACTAAAGTCTTTACCCTACTTCGAATCACGCTCAGATTTCTCATCTCTATCCTCGACAATAATTTGTTCTTAAGTCTTAATTAGACTCGATTATAGTCTGATCTCTTAACCAGGTTCGATTCTGATTTCCTGTTTCGATTATGGGTGATCATTTTAATTTCTGTTATATACTGGAGTGCGACATTTAATCCCATTCTCTAGTCTACATTCTCGATTAGAATCTGATATTTAGTATTGATTCGAATTGATAAAATTCTGATTCTATTATTTGCTGGTTTGTGATCTTTAGTCTCGATCAGAATCGGAACTTTGCTTTCAAGTAGAGTCTGATTTTTATTCTCGTATAAATTTCCTATATTTCTTGTCACTGTTTAAAAGAAAACTTAAACTTTAGAGGAAATAAAACAATTGACCTTTTTTGTACTTAAGATATCAGAAGTGAATTACATTTGAAGTTTATGTATTTTTTTTCGCTCCAAGAAACCTTTTACTAAACCAAACATTTCAGACATTTAAATAAACTCTTATCTACAGGATCTAGTATTATATTCTTTTGGACTAAAACTCTCTCCCACACACACACAATTATGCATAATTTATATCAAGTACTTGATATTTTATCATATTTTTTCAATAGAGTTTTTTCTTCTTCTTCTACTTTCTCAGTTCCATTTAGTTAAATAAAGTAGAAAATTTAACTTGCAAAGCAATTTTTACGTTATCGTTTTTGTTGTTGTTTTGTATTCAAGTACTTTAAATATGAAGAGAAAAAGTGTATCATTTTGAAAGAAACCGTTAAAATTGAAATGTTAAAAGCAGTTTAACACAAAACAAAAACAAGTAAAAATGTTATAGTCGGTCAAGCCCGATTATGTTATACCCTACATCATACGAATAATTTATGAATGGCCCTCGTATAATTTGCTTTTCTTATTTATGAGAAAGAATAAATTAATCCTCGTATAAATTTGCATTTCATTTAATATATAATAAGACGTATTTTCGCAAAATCTGAATAAAATCGTTTTATATTTAAGAATTTTATGGACAAAAAATCGCATTCCGAGAGGACATTTGCATGGGGAATTTATGAAATAATGGACCGATCATAATCAATATCAACAGGCATTGTCAGGAAGTGATTCTCAGACGAACCATATACTTAAAAATGGTGTTAGAACTATTTTTTCTGCCCGCTAAAAACATCTCTACAAACACATAATACCACCACCTACGGTGGTGAAGGGTATAATGAAGAAAAAAAGAACTAAATGTAAGAAAAAATAATAAAACAGGAATAAGAAAATAATAAAAAATATATATATTGCAACAAGCACGTCCTTGTAAAAATACAAAAACACACACACACAAGTGGATAAAAATAATAAAAAACACAAGAATACTCACTCTATATTAAATACCAAAAAACGAAAGCGAAAAAGAGTGGAAAAGAAGAAACAAAAAACTAGGATGCGTCACAATCGTTCCGACTACAATTCGTACAAATACAAATCATCACCGTAATCATCATCTTCAGCAAAATGAGCTTTTTTGTTCGGTTGCAACAAATTCTTTCTTTTAGATTTGATTATTGCAAATGATGCCACAACAACAAGGACTCTAGCGCTCTGTTTTCTATGTTGCAGGCGGTGCTGGTAACGACAACTACAATGACAACTGCAACAACAATAACGATGGTGATGATGATAATCATGTTCATGGTGATAATGCTGCTATTAAACATGATAATAATGACACGGGGGCAGGCAACTAAAACGAAACATGATTATCATGTTAAGTACTCTTCTGCTGCTGCTTGTTGTTGTTGCTTCTTATAAATAAATTGTTTTTTTGTCAAAAATACATCGGAACTTCACATAATGCCACAAAATTAAATATCAAAGGAAAAAATTGCAAAAATGATGACAACAAAAAATAAAACGAAAATGAAATGATTTCAAAGAAAAACAAAAAAATCACAACGGAAAATTTCACCAGTCAACATATTTCTCATCAAAAATTCTACAATAAAATTTATAAGGATTCATTTACAGCCATAAAAAATACGAAAATTACAATAACAAAAAAAAAAACTATTTTAATAGAAATTATTTTAAAAGGGAAAAAAGGAAATTCTTTCAAGTTTTTTAGATAAAATTATGGAATAAATGAAATAAAAATTTTAAAAGTGTTTAGTGACTTTATAACGAGCTAAAGCGATTTTTTTAAATAGGAAATGAAAAATTGATTTAAAATAAAAATAATAAATTCACTTTCTTTTAAAAATATGTCACCCTCTTAGGAAATTTTTTCAAAAATTTACTCATTTTAAAGAATTTTTCAAAAATTTACTCTCTTTAGGGAATTTTTCAAAAATTCACTCTCTTTAGGGAATTTTTCAAAAATTCACTCTCTTTAGGGAATTTTTCAAAAATTCACTCTCTTTAGGGAATTTTTCAAAAATTCACTCTCTTTAGGGAATTTTTCAAAAATTCACTCTCTTTAGGGAATTTTTCAAAAATTCACTCTCTTTAGGGAATTTTTCAAAAATTCACTCTCTTTAGGGAATTTTTCAAAAATTCACTCTCTTTAGGGAATTTTTCAAAAATTCACTCTCTTTAGGGAATTTTTCAAAAATTCACTCTCTTTAGGGAATTTTTCAAAAATTCACTCTCTTTAGGGAATTTTTCAAAAATTCACTCTCTTTAGGGAATTTTTCAAAAATTCACTCTCTTTAGGGAATTTTTCAAAAATTCACTCTCTTTAGGGAATTTTTCAAAAATTCACTCTCTTTAGGGAATTTTTCAAAAATTCACTCTCTTTAGGGAATTTTTCAAAAATTCAATCTCTTTAGGGAATTTTTCAAAAATTCAATCTCTTTAGGGAATTTTTCAAAAATTCAATCTCTTTAGGGAATTTTTCAAAAATTCACTCTCTTTGGGGAATTTTTCAAATATTTACTTTCTTTAGCGAATTTAGCAAAAATGTACACAATTTCGGAAATTTTCAAAAATTCGTGTTCCTTAAAAATTGTTTTCAAAAATTTACTATCTTTAGGAAAATTTTCTTCTCTCTTTAGTAAAATGTTCAAAATTTCTTGCTCTCTTAAGAAAAATTTCTGTTCTCCCTAGTCTTTTAATTACTGGACCAGAGGAATATCTCTAGTGTTCTTGATTAGACACTAATTTATCGTTTTGAGTAAAATCTAGTGTTGTCCATATTTTCGACTAGAATATCATCCATAGTCTACACTGGAAATTTGTCTATGGTCTCAACTAAAGTGTTATTAATAGAATCGAAAAGTGCCTCAAATGTAGTCTTATATAATATCGACTTGCCGATAGTCTTGAAGTGAGTTTGGCCAATATCCTCATTAAGAGTCCAGTGTATAATCCCGACTATAGCTCCCTCATTATTTTTTTTAGGGCTTCACCATTTAATATATTTTTTAACCTTTTAATTGTAAAACTACAGCGCTACGGGGTTAAAGGTTAAATGTATTTATTTTTAACATTTTATTATTTTCTTTTTCTCTCTCAATTTCCTCTTCTTATTTCTTTCTTTGTTTTTTTTTTTTTTTGCTATTTTTTATTTACATTGTAACAGTTGTGGGCAGATATTATATTTTTGTTGATTGTTTTGACATTAAATGCAACGAGGCAGCAACCAAACAAAAGTCTCAATGACAGTCATTTGTTGCATTTAAAATTAAAAACTGGAAAGAGTTGATGACGGCTCGTTTTCCTTTTCCCTGCCAGCGAGACCGCAAAATTCAGCTTAAGTTTCAATTATTCGTAGCGTAAAGAATAGAAATGGAAAAGTTTTAATAAAATCATAAAACAAAAACAATTACACCATAACATTGGTGGCGTAGACTTGTGGAATTAACCTCAACGATGACATTTCCAATAACATTTACTTATACTTACTAATGACAGCGAATGAGACTTAATCGTTGAGAGTGTGGTGTGATTGTTTGAGAGTGTGTGTGAATGTTCAATAATTGGTTGACGGTTAAGTTTGAGAAACCTTGTAATATTTTACTAGTTTTACATTCGTATCGCAGATTTATATCCTTTTTTTATTATTTTACATTACGTTTCCGGTTTTCATAATGTGTATTGTTGCATACTTCCAGGCTTTTTAACTGATTGTGCCATTCAAATTGTAGGCGAATGAACAATTTCTTTCATTCTTTCTCCCATTTTGTATTTTATTGCTGTTATGACGTCTTCGTTGTTGTTGCTGTCGTTTGAGTATGTATGTGTTTGTACATAAATTTATTTATATTTTTTTGTTGTGATTTAAAAATACGAATAATTGTTTATTGTGACATTTCAATGTTACAATTGTAATTGTTTTGTGTTGTGTGTGTATGCGTGTGTTTGAGTTTGTGAATATTTTTTTCTTTTAATATTTCGTTACAATTATTGTGTATGTAACACCAGCTGTTATTTACATCTATTAATGACCTTAACCGCCATCATTATCGTCATCATAATCATAAACAAGAATTTAATTTTGCTTGTTTTGTTTCATTATTTCAATGAAATGTTTTAATTAAAATTCAAGTTATTAGCTGTAAGATTTATGCAGAAAATGGTAGGAGTTTCTATTTTTTATTGAAAGCATGTGTTTTATATCGGGAAATTATGTCAATTACACCTGTAAAATGTCTCGACCGGAGTTTTGTCTTTAATCTCAAATAAATTCTTAATTGTCCATTGGACTGTCGTCTACACTCTCGGCTAGAATCTTGATTAACGTCTCTTTAGGAAAATTTTCAAGAATGTACTGCTCTCTGTAGGAAATATTTAAAAAACTTACTCCTTTAGAGAATTGCTTAAATTTACTCTCTTAAGGATTTTCTTTTTCAAAAATTTATTTTTCTTAGGAATTTTTTCAATAAATTTTCTCTATTCAAAAGTTTTTTGATCTACAGTCTCTCGACTAGAGACTTATCACTAATCCCTCGACTAGAGACAGATCTGTAATATCGAGACCAATATTCAGTATCTAGTCTCTCATCAAGAAACTGATCTCTAGTCCATCGTTTTGAGACTGATAATATCGATTCCTGTCTGAACTAATACCTTGACTATAGTCTGATCTATAATCTTTGCTAAAGCATCATCTATAAACTAATCTATTAATAAAAATCAGATGTCTCTCAAATATAGACTGGCCATTATTTTTAGTCACTTGACGTTAAGGGTCTGATCTATTTTATCGATTAGTGTCCAACCTATAACATCGAATAGAGTCTGAACGAGTATAATATTACTACATTGTGATCTAACATCTCGATTAAAGACCGATCTTTCATCATGTTCGGAATCTAGTGTACATATTGCTTCGCAAAAGTATTTTCTAAATCCTTAAGTAGAGTTTAGGGCATTGTTTTCACACAACTGTAATCTTATGTGGATACAAGTCCAGAGTCTTGTCTGTAAAACAGAATACGGTTTTGTTCTCATTCTCAAATAAATTCAGTTTTCAAGTTTTTCAAAGTTTTGATTATTTGTCGTCTTAAGTGTTGACTAATTTCTCAACAAGGCTTTTGTTTATAATCTGCTTCACAGTTTTATCTATAGATTCGTCTAGGATTTGATTTATATTGTCAAAGTCTTGCCTATACTCTCATCTAGAATTTGTTTATAGCCTTTACTACTGTCCTTAGTCTAGACTTGGGTCTTTTCAATAGTCTAAGTTTAGTCTTGTCTTTGGGAAATGTTTCAAAAATTTTCTGATTTCCAGCCTATAAGTCTCCCGACTAGAGACTGATTTTAGTATCTTGAATGAAGACTTATATTTAGTCTCTCGACTAGAAACTAAACTTTTATCTGAGACTGATTTTAGTCTCTTGAATGGAGACTAATATTTAGTCTCTCGGTTAGAAACTGGACTTTTATCAATCTTTAAGTATCTAATATTATCAACCAGTGTCTGAACTATAACCTCAACTATGGTCTGATCTACAGAGTGTTATCTATAAACTAGTCTCTCGACAAGAGTTTAAACGCTAAACTCTAGTCCCTCGAATAGAGACTAAACTTAGTCTCTTCTCTTTAAAATGATCCAGTCTCTTCACAAGAGTCTAATCTCTAGCTCTACGGCTGATATTTACTCGATTTCGACTATTAGTATTTTAACTAGATATTAATCTGTAATCTATCGTTTTGATTCATTTTAGGAAAATAATTTTTCAGTGAAAATATACAAAATCTGTTTTCAAAATGCTCTTCTTTAAAAGAAATGTAATTTTCTTTGAAAAAGTTTTATTAAAAAAATAAAATTTTTTAATAAAATTGGAGTGGTTTTCTTTAGAAAAATAATGAACGTATACTTTATATTTCTGTCTATAAAATATTACTCATACTTTAAAGTATTGCGGAAAATCGATAATTTAATTCTCTAATTTTTTTATTATTTTAAGAAACATTTTAATAAAATATTAAATTTTTAAAAACCTTCATTTGAGAAGAATTAAGTTTTTTAATAGAAAACAAGACAGATTTATAAGTACTCTATAGATGAAGACATGTGTGCGTATACATAATATTTCCATCAATTACATATTACTCATACGTTTCTGTTTTAAAAGAAATTGTTAAATAATTTAATTTAATTTTTTGTTTATTTATTATTTATTTATTTCTTTTACTTTTCAAAGAAATTCTGAACTTAAAAATTGCCACATCATGTTGCAGCATTTTATTTGAAAAATATACTTTTTTAAACAACTGTGTACCTTTTAATTTGATTAATTAAAAAACACTGGCATTAAGATTTTTCCCAACTTGTCTGCGAAAACAGTTTTTTCCCCAGTTTTTCAATACTAACAACTAACAACAAACTTCGGACAGAAAAAACAAACTGCAAAATAATGATTGTTGGAAGAAGGAAAAACTTTACTGATGAAATAGAAAACCAACAAAGCAGATCAACAAAAATTCTATAACAAACTTTATCGTTAGATAAACTCAAATGAAAAATTGCAAGAAAAAAAAAACATAAAAATAAAACTTTAAATGAATAAAACAACAATCACAACAACAAAATGAAGAGAAAAACACATAAAAGCTATAGTCGGTATGAACGACTATCTAATGCCCATTGTTGTTAGTAATTATTAATGGTTGCTATTAAAAATCAATGATCGACAATCGTCGATTTTTGTACTTAAGAATACAATCATAAGAATACTAATAATACTCAGAATACTAATATGAAGGAATTAATGGAATAATTTTGAAGGGAGGTTGTATGGTACCTATAAGAAATAATGTACCGATATTCATAACCTCTATTCCGGGAAGAACGTAAAATAATGCACACACCAACACCAATTTCAAAAGGCATTGCCAAATAATGACACAAGTTGTACATTGACAGCCTGCCTGACGGATGGACGGACGGACATCGTTAAATCGACTCCGTAAATGATTCTGAGTTCGACTCAAAAGTTCGACCTTAAAGTGGTGCATTAGCATTACTTTTTCTGTGCGTTTCAAAGTTAAGCACGAACGCATTATACCCCAAGCACGTATGGTGGTGTAGGGTACACAACTAAAATGTTAAGTTGTTGGAAAAACTATCACAAAACCAGAAAAGAATTAAAAGAAAAAAAATCGGCTTGAGAAATAAAAAGTAAAACATTTAAACCAGCATCGTTTGCAGTTAAAAGACAAATTGGAAAACGTGTTAAAGCTTTTAAGGATTAAAGCTAAAGAAACAAACAAGAAATGAGCAAAAGTTAGAGGGCACAACACCAACTCTGGAAAGAGTCAGTAACAAATAACAACAATTTCACAAGAAGTAAAGCAACGGAAAACAGCTTTAATTGCTGAACATAAAAATACTTTTAAAACGAAAAAAATTCTACAAAATTAATCATTAAAGTACTTAAAACAAAAAGACAACTAAATTAAAACCGGAAACTAAAAGAAAAGAAGAAAATTTATTGAGGGTTTTATTTTGGTAAGAAGAAAAATATAAAATAAAATTTTAAGTTTTTTTTTACAGCAAAAGAAATAAATTTTAAATGACTAAAAAATCATACAATTTTTTCTATTCATTAGAAAATTTCTCCTCTTTAGAAAATTTTTATTCTTTAGAAAAATTTTCAAGAAAATTTAAATAACATAAAATGTTCTTTATCGTAGTTTTCATCTATTCGTATCAATTTCACATAATTTTCAATTACTGAAACTCATAATTAAAATTGTAACACCTTCAAAGAGACTTTAATTCCCTCTGACACGTGTTCAAATCATTTTCCGCTACATTTTCTATATTTTGTGCTAAAAATACTTAATATAATTAAAGCATATTTTAAGGAGTTTCATGATTTCTGTACAAATCTTTACAAATAACTTTTGTGATTTGCCATTTTTCAGCTTTTCTTCTAAACACGCGATATCTAAATTGTTGTTGTTCTTCTTTTTCTTTAATAATTACTTAATTTATTTTCTCTTATATTTTGGGCTTGTTTACCACAAAACACATTAACCTTTTGCTGTCACACATATACTCACATGTTACATAAAAATCACGACGAATTAATTAATGTTTACTTTTAACGTTTTAGTCCATTTTAATAAATTATCTGCCATAATATGTGAACGGTAACATCATTACAACACGTTTTTCGTTAAAATGCGTGTCTCTGTTGTTGTTTTCTTTTTTGTAACTGCGTGAAATTTTATAATTTATTGGCCAGTCCCCCAGAACACACAAAAAAAAATAAAAATTATTGTCTTTTTCGGAATTTCAGTGATTTTGTAAGTTGAGCATTTTCGTGCTAGGAAATTGCTGTTGATTAATTCAATTGCAAGTAATGAGGTAATATTCGTGGCCTGTTTCTAGGCATCAGCTTGCTATATCCTGCTTAATATTTATCATTTTTGATTACACAAGATATCAAAAAATACACACGCAATTATTAACAGTGATTTGGAAAAAATGAAACAAAAACATGTAATTATTTTTTAGCATATTCTTAAAATTTCCTTTCTATAGCAAATTTTCTCAAAATTTCCGTTCTATGGGAAATTTTCTCAAATTTTCTTTCTGTAAGAAATTTTCTCAAAATTTCATTTCTATACGAAATTTTCTTAAAATTTCCTTTCTATAGGAAATTTTCTCAAAATTTCCTTTATAGAAAATTTTCTCAAAATTTCATTTCTATAGGAAATTTTCTTAAAATTTCCTTTCTATAGGAAATTTTCTCAAAATTTCCTTTATAGGAAATTTTCTCAAAATTTCCTTTATAGGAAATTTTCTCAAAATTTCCTTTATAGGAAATTTTCTCAAAATTTCCTTTATAGGAAATTTTCTCAAAATTTCCTTTATAGGAAATTTTCCAAATTTCCTTTCTATAGGAAATTTTTTCAAAATTTTCTTTTTATATAGGAAATTTTCTCAAAATTTTCTTTCTATAGGAAATTTTCTCAAAATTTTCTTTTTATATAGGAAATTTTCTCAAAATTTTCTTTCTATAGGAAATTTTCTCAAAATTTTCTTTTTGTATAGGAAATTTTATCAAAATTTTCTTTCTATAGAAAATTTTCTCAAAATTTCCTTTCTATAGGAAATTTTCTCAAAATTTCCTTTCTATAGGAAATTTTCTCAAAATTTCCTTTCTATAGGAAATTTTTTCAAAATTTCCTTTCTATAGGAAATTTTTTCAAAATTTCCTTTCTATAGGAAATTTTTCAAAATTTCCTTTCTATAGAATTTTTTCTCAAAATTTCCTTTCTATAGAAAATTTTCTCAAAATTGCCTTTCTATAGAAAATTTCCTCAAAATTGCCTTTCTATAGAAAATTTCCTCAAAATTTCCTTTCTATAGAATATTTTCTCAAAATGTCTTTTTTTTTAATTTCTTAAAATGAAAATTTTCTTCGAAACTTTTCTAAAGAAGAGAATTTTGTTTCAAAAATTTGTTTAATTCTTTTTCACTTCATTAGAAAATTTAAATAAAAATGTATATTTTTAGCTCTCCCAGAAAATTTTCCTTCTTCAGAAAATTTTCGATAAAATTCTCTCTTTTAGGAATATTCGAGAAAATTCCCTTATATAAGAAAATTTATGGAGAACATTCTCATAAATCTTAAAAATTTTTTGAAAACAATTTTTCTTCTTTACAAAATTTAAAAAAATATATTTTCTCTTCCTAAAAAGGCAAAAAAAAAAACATTTCAATCATTTCTCTCTTTTAAAAAGTCTTTCTAAAAATTTTCTAAAAAATGTCTCTTTTTTATAAATTTTCTAAAGAATTCTCTTCAGAAAAATTTCTAAGAATTCATATTTTAAGGACAATTTAATATTTTTTTTAGGAAATTTTAAAACAATTTCTCTATTTATCTCGAAAATTTCCTAAAAAATGTTCCTTTAGAAATTTTTCAAGAAAAAAATTTCTTTCTTTAAAAAGTCTTTGAGGAAATTACTTCCTTACTCTTTTGAAAATTTCCTAAAAAATTCTCTGTATGAAATTTCTGTTAAATTTCCATAAGAATAAATTTTTCTCCTATTTATGGCAACTTATTTTATTTATAGCATTTTTTCTCATAAATGCTATAACACTTCAAATAACTCTTTAAAGAAGAAAAATTGAATTATTTTTCTTTGTTTGTTTTTAATTTTTCTTTTCTTTTTTATTTTGAATTTCAGAGGAAAAATACATTTTTGCAACCTAAAAGCCAAATCAGGTTTCAGTACAAACAACCAACGACCAGTTGAAGAAGAAGAGGAGTTATTGTTGTCCATAAAAAGTATTGAAATCAAACCTATTTTTATTAACTTTTATTATTTCTCATGAAATGTCCTTTTAAGGAACTCTTAAAGCCAGTCATACGTACGAAAGAGAGAGTACATGCAATTTTTGATTAGAGATTAAGAAGATGGAAAGGTGTAACACTTTTTGATGTTAGCAATATATATCTCTCTATCTTAAGTAAAAGTTTTGAAATTATTAAAATGTAAAATTTTCTTTAAACGATCGTTAAACTTTGTGTACCAAAACGCTCCCATCTTTGTAGTCCCTTTTTAGTATTTTAATGTTAAAAGTAAAAATGTTTTCGTTTCGTACTCAATTTCTTTCTTTTTTATTGTTAAATGTTTTTCTTTTCGTTTATTTTTATTATTTTCTTCTTTTTAATTTCCACCACCACAAATGGATGGTATATTAATTTTGTCATTAAGTGTGTAACGCCAAAAAGACGCCATAATTTATATATATTCGCATCAAAATCTGTCCGACTGTCAGTCCATATATCTATATAAATCACAAATTAATTTTGGCCTAAATATTTGCTATCGACCTGAAAAGTTTCCTATTTAAAACCAGCAAAATCGGTTCAGTATATTTAAATATAAAGACCGATATCTGAGGAAACTTTTTAAATTCCAACGCAGAACGTTCGTGAATTGTCAATTTTAAATCTATAAATTAGTATGAAATTTTATCTAATTTAAAGTTACATGTACTTCATTACCATTTCAAAAACTTATCAAAATCGGTTCAAAAAAAAATTATAGAGAAAAATATAAATAATTTTGTGACTAATTAAATGTTTCTGTATTAACTTGAAAAAAACTTTGGCATAAAATATTATTACGTTTTTGAGTGTATGTATGAGTGTGTATGTACGAACATAAGGTATTTACTAAAATGCATTTGCAGTTTAGGGTACTAAAGATTCGGCACAGCAGAATAGAGAACACTTACATTTTTCAATTTCTATTCGTCGTAACGGTGTAAATGGCCTTTTCGTTTATTTGTTTTAAAAATCGTTTCTTTTTTTTCTATTTCCCAACGATTCTATTTTCAAAGTGCACTCGTTAATGTTAGAAAAAAATTAGAAATTTATATCCTTCGTATTTTATAAATATCTGTGTTTGTATGTATGCATTTGTATGGTTTGTGTATTTTTTCCACTTGTATAATTTATGGCCATTTCCAATTACCGTCTTTTTCATATTTTTTAAACACCCAAACGTTTGCATATTTTTCTCTTTTTTATTTGAATAACGAAAATAGAAAAGTTACTTATTTTATGCTTTAGAACTCGAAAATTTATGTGAGATAAATTTTGAAACCAAAAAAAATATTTATTTCAAATTTATTAGAATTTTTGGCAAATGTTGACAATAGAAAAATATGTTGGAGAAATACATGAAAAATTAACCCCAAGTGATATTTAAATATTAATTAAATATAAAAATTAAATTTTTGAAAATTTCCGTTAAAGAAAAATTTCACAAAAAAATTTGAATCTTAGAAAATTTTTAAAAAATTCTCTTCTTAAAAAAATAATTCTCGAAAATTTCATAGAAAAATTCTCTTTCGAAAAATTCAAAGAAAAAATTTACTTCGTTAAAGAGTTTTCTAGAAAATTTATCTTCTTTAGAAAATTTTCGAGTAAATTTCTCTTTTTAGAAGATTTTCGAGTAAATTTCTCTTCTTTAGAAGATTATCGAGTAAATTTCTCTCCTTTATAAAACTTCTCTTCTTTAGAAAATTTTCGAGTAAATTTCTCTTCTTTAAAAAATTTTCTAGTAAATTTCTCTTCTTTAGAAAATTTTATAGTAAATTTCTCTTCTTTAGAAAATTTTTGAGTAAATTTCTCTTCTTTATAAAATTTTCGAAAAAATTTCTCTTCTTTAGAAATTTTCTCTTCTTTAAAAATTTTTCGAGAAAATTTCTCTTCTTTAGAAATTTTCCGAGAAAACTTCTCTTCTTTAGAAATTTTTTCGAGAAAATTTCTCTTCTTTAGAAAATTTTCTAAGAAATTTCTCTTCTTTTGAAAATTTTCTAGGAAATTTCTCTTCTTTAGAAAATTTCTCTTCTTTAGAAAATTTTCTAGGAAATTTTCTTCTTTAGAAAATTTTTGAGTAAATTTCTCTTTGTTATAAAATTTTCGAAAAAATTTCTCTTTGTTATAAAATTTTCGAAAAAAATTCTCTTCTTTAGAAATTTTTCGAAAAAAATTTCTCTTCTTTAGAAAATTTTCTAGGAAATTTCTCTTCTTTAGAAAATTTTCTAGGAAATTTCTCTTCTTTAGAAAATTTTCTAGGAAATTTCTCTTCTTTAGAAAATTTTCTAGGAAATTTCTCTTCTTTAGAAAATTTTCTAGGAAATTTCTCTTTAGAAAATTTCTAGGAAATTTCTCTTCTTTAGAAAATTTTCTAGGAAATTTCTCTTCTTTAGAAAATTTTCTAGGAAATTTCTCTTCTTTAGAAAATTTTCTAGGAAATTTCTCTTCTTTAGAAAATTTTCTAGGAAATTTCTCTTCTTTAGAAAATTTTCTAGGAAATTTCTCTTCTTTAGAAAATTTTCTAGGAAATTTCTCTTCTTTAGAAAATTTTCTAGGAAATTTCTCTTCTTTAGAAAATTTCCTAGGAAATTTCTCTTCTTTAGAAAATTTTCTAGGAAATTTCTCTTCTTTAGAAAATTTTCTAGGAAATTTCTCTTCTTTAGAAAATTTTCTAGGAAATTTCTCTTCTTTAGAAAATTTTCTAGGAAATTTCTCTTCTTTAGAAAATTTTCTAGGAAATTTCTCTTCTTTAGAAAATTTTCTAGGAAATTTCTCTTCTTTAGAAAATTTTCTAGGAAATTTCTCTTCTTTGGAAAATTTTCGAAAAATTTCTCTTCCTTTTTTTCATTTGCCACTCCCCTAATACCTTTAGAAATTTCCTTTGAAACGGATAACTTAATCCACAATGTGTGATATACAAATGTTGTCCTTTTGTAATTATTTAATTTAAACCGTTTTTTAAATGTTGGTAACATGTTGCAAAACTTTATCATCCCACTCGTCAAACAGAAAACACTTGATTAAGATTTACTAGTTGGATTTTTGTTTCTTTTTTCATAACAAACTTTTCATTTGTTAAAAATAAACGGAAGAAGGAAAAAGAACTTCTTAGGCCAACATTTAACTTCCGTTTTTGCATGACAATATGGCGTCTAAGTTTTAAGACTTGTTCATGTTGGTTAAACAAAAAGTAAACAAACATGTTGCAGAACCATAAAAAAGAAACATAATATAAAAAAATATAATCGTTATGTTTGAATTTATTCATAAAAAATTAAATACTTCTTTAGGTCTGTAGGGAATATTTAATACCCTACAATTGGAATAGCTGGATTAAATTTTTATATAATAATGCACAGTGGTCCCAAGACACATTTTTTCAATCTGTTATTTTGGAATCACTTTTTTAATAAATTTCACATAAACATGTTTGAGGTGTTTTCAAATGGATTTGGAGACGCTTTTTTAAGAAATTTATTAATGAACTTTATGTCGTATATTTTGTTATGTTTATATTTTTATTTCTCAAGTAATTATCATTCCAATGATACCAAATATTTATGCAAATAGTTTACCTAATCCATTAGAAACTAACTGAAACCAGAGCCTTTCTATACAAATCTCAAATTTCGATTTCACATAGTTATTTGTGTAACCTCCCGAAGATGTCATAACAGATATATAATATTCATTTTACCATATATAATCCAGGAATAAATCAATTAGAAGCCTCTTAATATATATTTTTGCATAAAATAAAAATTTAAGTCGATCTAACTATGTCAGTGTATCTGTCCTTCCGTCTGTTGCACAGTGTGTTGAACTCTATTTTTGAATCTAATAGTGTAACTTTTGATCCATAAAAGATATCTTAATAAAATTTCAAATGATTAAAGCTAAACTGTCTTCAAAATGATTTGAATAAGCACTGGGATCACTATTTGCTCAGGAGCGTAGTTGGCAATTCTCCACATATAGTCACCTCTATTAGATTTATTTTAAAAAAACCAAACCAAAAAAATCAAAATTGACACAAACGAAATTTTGTTTAGTTTTTTTTTTTTTTTTTTTTTTTTTAAATTTTCTAATTCATGGAAAATTTTATATATATCAGAGTGAAGTTCAAGTAATTATCATTATTCATTTCAATATTATTAAAGTTTAAATATTAATTTCAATTTTCCAAAAAGAAAACAAAATTTGAAAGTGTTAGTTTTTTATAAACTTTTGGCGTTAAATGAAAATTCAAGTCCCGTCATTTTCTAAGATACCAAATATTTGTTTAAAAAGTGTATAACTTTGTCTAAAAGAAAGACCTGACCACTGCATACTGACTCATGAGAGATCGGTGATCCTTCAAATCAAGTCGAGATATTTTTGACTTGATTATCTAACCATGTTCCATTTTCTAATAATTCAAAATTAACAGAATTATTGTTAAAAATGTATTGGAACTTCTCTCATGCGTTTATAGCAATATGTTTCAGTGTATATGAACGCTTGAACACTTCTTATTTAGTTTATAAATCTCTTCTCCTATTTAGCATGTAAAATAGTACAGTTTTTCATTATTTACATTTTCATATCCGCTGTTGACAGGAAGTTCACAAAGTCTCAATTACTTGCGATTTATTTAAATTTCAAATGTTAACGGTTATAAATCTTTGTTAAAATTCAAAATGCCACAAAATGTCTGCGAGTAAATGAGTCAGAGATTGATTTATTTGCAAATATTTCACAGCTGAAATTAACATGATTTTTTTCACCCTTCAGACACTTAAACACACACATGCATACTCACTCAAACACACACACGTTTTTGCTGCAACAGTTTTTAATTTAATTTTATTGAATCTAAGAATTTCATTTCATTTATTTTCGTTCTTTTCTCTCCAAACGTGTTTTATTAAACAAAAATATATTTTTTTCCTCTTTTTGGTTTGTTATCTGATACCTTTTTGCTACACAATTTCAATAAAGTTGTTTATATCTGTGTGAGTGTGTGTCTGTGTATGTGTGTAATTACTTTTCAAGGACAAAATGAAGCAACAGTAAGCGAATGCAATAATAATGCACAGGTTGCAGGGTGTGTGCATGTGTGTTCATCTCTCGTGTATGAAGGATTTTAAAATGCAAATTTATTTTTATTCAAGCACACTAGCAAAGAAATAACGTAAATGTGTGAAAGGAATGATAACTTGGACTGAATTAAGTTATATATTTTTTTAAAGGAAAATAAGCTAAATGAAAAGGGCATAATTGAGAGAGAGTAAAATACTAATGCATGGAGGTTTAAAAAGGAACATATTTATGCTAATTTAAGGTAAAATAACTAAAATTTTTATTTCAAGATCGATTATTGAATTTTTTAATTTTAACACTAATTAAGCTTATTTTATACGGACATAAATTGGTTTTTCATTTCAAAAATTTAGTTTTTTTTTTTTTTTCAAAGAGATCACAAATTTAGATCATTTGTACCAAAAACACAGTATTCATAGAAATATAATGGTTTTGAATATTGTTTTATGAGATAAATGGAATTCTAAGTTTAAAAATTTTCCGTTGAGTTTTTTTCAAAGTGATCACAAATTTAGGTTATTTTGATCAAAAATATAGTTAAAAATAATAAGGCTTATTTTTTTAAGCATTATTTATAGATATAAATAGTTTACTAAGTTTAAAAATCAATTTTTAAGTTTTTCTTTAAACGATCCCAAGTTAAGCTTATTTTGACCAAAAACGCTGTTAACATTAATTATGTATTTTTTTTTTTTTTTTTGAAAAATGCATTATTAATAGCTATAAATAGGTTTCTAAAGACATTTTATTTAAAGAAATATATTTTTAATTTTTATAAATGTGATCACAAATTTATCTAATTTTGTCTGAAAGTTAATATGAAGGTTTTTTTACACATTAAGCTTATTTTGGGTAGAAACTCTACATTTATCAATAAATAAGTTTTTTTAGTTTTGAAAATGAAATTTTGCATTTATATAAAAGTGATCACCGATTAAGCTTATTTTGTCTGATAACTCAATAATCATATATTAAGCTAATTTTAGTCAATAAACCACAATTTACCGAGGTATCGGGATTACTTACTTAAAAATTAAGTTTATGAATTTTTACAAATGTGATCACGGGTTAAGGTTATTTTGGCCGGAAACACAATAATTACAGATTAAATTTATTTTTGTAAAAAAACACTATATTCCGTGATGTAGAGATTTTTAAGTTAAAAAATTAATTTTTGAATTTTTGTAATTGTGATCACGGATTAAACTTTTTTGTAAAAATGATATAACATTCTAAAATTAAGACCAGTCTGATCACAGATTGACTATATTTCCTGAGATGAAAACATTTTTAATTTTATAAAACAATATTTGAATTTTTATAAAAATGATCACAGATTAAACTTACTTTAATAAAAAATGCATAATTTTCTGAGATAAATTTCTATTCACTTTAAAAACAGATTGATGTTAATTTGCCTCCTAACTGCTAGTGTAAACACTGTTATTTTTTTCAATATTAATCTACCATTAAGGACACATACAGTTTATTCGTGAACAATTTTTATGGATATTTCCAATTTATGTCAGAAAATTTTTATCTTAATTTTATTTTCTTTTATTTTTTTAATTTAATTCATATTTTAAATTATTTTTGTATTTTTCCAAAAACATGAATATGAATGGAAATATGTATTTTATTCTTTTTTTCTATAATAGAAGCAAAATTCCAATAAATTCACTGACCTATAAAATATTCTTAAATTATACTCATATTCCAAATATGCATATATTCATGTATATACATACACACCCATATAAAGGATGTGTATGTTAGTATATATGTCTATTTGAACAGCATTTTTTCTTATTTGTTTCAAGGCAATAAACATTTTAAGTTATAGTCGATTTATAGTACAAACTGCAACTACTACAGCAACAACAGCAAATGGAATGAAACTCATAAACAGAGTCAACACTATAGAAATCATATGAAATCTATCAACCGTAACAAATCATTTACATGGCGAACTACAGGGAGAAATAAGTTCAATATGGAATTATTTGATATTTGAAAATATAAAAGACTACATGAGAGGACAAGAGAGAGGAAGAGAGGAGTAGAAAGTAATTGCCCACACATATTTAGTAAAAACATAATGGTAATAAATATAATGCAGTAATATCGAGGGAAATAGAGAAATAAAGAGACTGAGAAAACATTTATAAATAGTTCATGATAAATAAAAAATAATTTTAATTCAAGATAATTTTTGTGAACGTTCAAAACTGGATTTTTGAATTTAAGTTTATTCTGTGATCACTCTTACAAAAACTTTTTTAAGTAAATACTGGTGTTTTGCAAAAAATCGGTTTTGAAACTAGAAAATCTCTTCATTTATTTAAAATAAGCCTAATATAGGATCATTTTCCGGTCATATCGAAATTATTATTTTTGATTGAGAAAATTAAAATTGACACTAGTTCCTTAAATACGTGTCTAGTTGCTTAAATACAAGAAAAGAACGTTAATTTGTAATCACTATTATTTAGTATCGAATTTTAAGCTTTTTGGTCAAAATTCGATTTTTTTTCACGGAGAATACTAAAATTGGCTCCAGTTACTTTAAAACGTGCCTAAATAAGAAAAACAAGTTCTACATTTTTCGCCACAATTAGTTCACTCCCTTTTTTAAAATCCAAAAATCGATTCTCAACATCGAAAACAACAATATTTTGGAAAATACTGGTTTTATGTTCAAAATAAGCTCTATCTACAAAAACTTTTATAAAAATGTAAAAATTGCCTTTTAAAAGATCACTTTTGTAAAATATCCAAATTTGATTTTTTCTTGAAAAAATGCAGATTTGGCAAAAATAATCTTAATCTATGATCACTTTTAAAATTACATCTAAAGCTAAAGAGCTCGCTAAAATAAGCTTAATATATGATGACTTTAAAAATTTTTAAAATTGTGTTCTTCTGCTAATCTGCGATCACTTTTATTTAATTTCAAAATTCTATTTTCAAGGCTAAAAATCCCTTTGTTTTTGTAAAAACCGCAATTTGAATTATAAAGTCCAAAATTCGGGTTTCAAGATTCGAAACCTTTAATTTTGTTAAATAGAGGAGCTTGCAAAAATTTCGTTAAAATCAGATCACTTTTATGAAAATTCAAAAATTGATTTTCAAAATTAAAAACTTCGATTTTCAAAATTAAAAAGTTCTATGCCTTGGTAAAGTTTGCTTTTTAATCCAAAATAATGTTAATCTGTGATCACTTATATAAAACTTTAAAACTCAATTTCTAAACTTTAAAACCTCTTCAACTTGGTAAATCTGTGATCATTTATAAAAAAAACTAAAACATGATTTTCAAAATATAAAAAGCACAATTTTGCTATTTTAGTCAAAATAACCAAAATTTGTGAATTTTTTTTAAGTTAAAAATTTGACTTGCAATGTATATTTTTTGTAAATTCCAAGTTTCTGGCCATAATAAACTTAATCTGTGATAACTACTATTTTAGTCAAAATAACCTTAATTTGTGCTCACGTTGAAAAAATTCCAAATTCGATTTAAGAGATTTCTTCGTTCAAGAATTGTTTTTTGAGCTTCGATTTTCAATGCTAAAAACCTTATTCTCTCGTTAAATACTGCAATTTAAGCAAAAATAAGCTTAATCTGTGATAATTTGTATACAAATTCAAAAATCGATTTTCAAGTTTCAAATCTTTTCAAAAGCAGTAAATTTTACGATTTTCCCAAAATGAAATTTATTTTCAAATATATTCATCCTTTTTGGGATTTTCTGCCCTTTTCTCCAAAATTAGTTTCTGCTTAAGTTGTCATGATTTTGATAATTTTAATAATTTTGTTTTTCTGTTGCTTATTTTAATAGGATTTTTTACATTTGAAATTTTTATGCAAAAAATAAAATAAATAACCGTATTTGCTTAATTTTATACCAACAAAACTTTTATCTCTATATTTTTGGAAATAAAACTGAAAAAGGATGAAAAAAATTTTAAAATCAGTAAAGAGCAAAAATTTCATCATAATTCGATATTAAAATAGTTAAAAAAACTTTTTCCCATTTGGTAGTTTGAAGCTGAAGAACGGCAGACAAATGGGCAAATATTGCGGCTTATTTTCCTTTTTCTATATAAAGAGAATGAAAGTAGAAAATAATGTCAATATTGAAGGATTTAAAATATTTAGAGGATATAATAGTGAGATAAGGAAATAAAAGTTATTTTATTATTTCGAAACAAAAAAATATACATCGATTTCAATATTTTTGCCTATTTTGTCTATTGACCAAGATATGGAGTTTTTAACTTTAAAAATGGAAATTTTAATTTTTATTAACGTCATCGCAAATAAAGCTTATTTTGGCCGCAAATCCAATATTCATCAAAACAAAAAGGTTTTTAACTTGGAAATTGGAATTACGTAATTTTGTTATAAGATCGCAGATTAAACTTATTTTTTCCAAAAATGCTTTATTCACCATACAACTAAGGTTTTTCACTTTGAAATTCGATTTTTTAATTTTTATAGAAATAATCACAGATTTAGATTATTTTTGCAAATAAAGTATTTGCAGAATTAGAAAAATCAATTATTGAACTTTTAAAGAAGTGATAACAAGTTTAGTTTATTTAAAGAAAAACATTATTTTTGTTTTAATCTCAGATTTAACTTATTTTTAAAAACAGTTTTTTTAGTAGAATTAAAAAAAAAAAAACATTTTAACATCAAAAATGCAGTTTTTATACAGATATACAGTTTTTAGCCTTAAAAACTGATTTTTGGATTTTTATAAAAGTTTTCACAAATTAAACTCCTTTTTGCCAAAATCACTTTACATATTAAGATATAAATGTTTTTAACGTTTAAAATCGAAATATTAAATAAAAAAGTATTAAATCCATTTTGGCTAATTCACCAATAGGACCTATTATAATCAAAACCCTTTTATTTACAATGATACAGAATTTTTTAAATTGGAGTTTTAATTTTTTAAAAGGATCACCGATTAAATTTATTGTATCAAAATCTAAAGTATATAAGAATTTTTAGTTTTTGTAAAACGGATTTTAGACATAGAGATTTTTTAATTATTATACAAATTATCGCAGATTAAACTTATTTTTCATAAAACCACTTTAATTACTATTTTAAAGTGATTTGAAGAGAGATTTTTAAATTTTATACACGTGATCACCGATTGAACCTATATTGACCAAAGCAACTTTTTAATATGTTTTCTAAGTTTTGAAATCGAGATTCAAGAAGAATCACAGATCAAAGCTATTTTGGCGTAGCATTATCGAGCTTTTTGAATTTTTATAAATGCAATCACAGCTTAAGCTAATTTTGACCATAACCTCTTTATTTACTAAGATATAGAAGTTTTAAACTTTTAAAACCGAAACTAAAGTTTTTAAAAAAGTGATCACAGATTTTGTTTATTTTGACTAAATACGCAGTATTTACCAAAATGTGAAGATTTTAAAATTTTCATAAAAATGATCACAGTTTGTACTTATTTTTGCCAAAACTCCTTTATTTACTAGAATTTAAATTCAAATATTGAATTTTTTAAAAGGGATCCAAGATAAAGTCCTATTTGCCCAAAATTTGCAGTTTTTACCAAGATGTAGAGGTTTTGAACTTTAAGAGTAGATTTTAAAATTTGCATAAAAGTGATCTAAGATGATGCTTATTTCTTTTATAAAAGAGATCACACATTGAGTTTATTTTCGCCAACTATCGACTATTTAGTAAGATACATTAACTGATCACAGAAAAAGCTTCTTTAGGCCAAAATGCAGTATTGGACAAGATATAGAGGTTTTTTAACTCAAATAGTCGATTTTTGTTTTTTTTTTACTTGATTTTTTGACAAAATAATCTTAATCCGTTATTTTGGCCAATAATTCCAACATGCTTCAGAATAGAGAGATTTTTTACTTAAAAAATTGTTCTTTGAATTTTTATTAAAACGATCACATTTTAAGCTTATTTTGGTTAAAACACCATATTTAGTGTTTGATTTCACCCCAATAAATATAACATTACATAACTTATGATTGTTAATTTTCATCAAATTCATTATCGTCATAAATTTAATAAATTTACTTAATTAACAAACAAACAAATAAAACACCTTTCACTCACTAATTGCTGTAAATATAACGACATTTATACATTTATCTCATATTAAATAATTTGTATTCAAAATTTGCTGTAAATAAAAATAAACTTTTTTGTTTGTAATTTTCTCTTCATTTTTAATTCGTTAACATCGTCCACAAATAAATTTTTGTCCAATAACTTTTTCTTTTGTTTTTTGTCTTTTTTGCTGAATATGAAAAATATTTTACGAATTTTCAGCACAATAGTTGAAAATGAATAAAATAGAATTTTATAACAACGAAACAATGAAAATAACAAAATTTGTTATATAGAGTGAAATGAAAGCAAATGTAGGAAGCTTTCATTTCGGTTGGATGTAGACGACTTTAAAGGACTTTTAAAGGATATAAACAAACTGCATTTTTGCAGAAAACAAGATTTATTTGTAATCAGTTTTAGCAAATTCGAAAAATCTATTTTAAAAGTTAAAAACCTTTATATCTCGGTAAATAATGCGATTTTTGCGAAAATAAGTTTAATCTGTGATCATTTTTATAAAAATTCAAAAATCGGTTTTTAAAGTTAAAAACCTCAATATCTTGATTGTTAAAGTGTTTTTGACCAAAAAATCTTATTTAAGAAAAAAATCATTTTAACTGCGATTTTAAACAAAATAAACATAATTTCAGATCGGTTTAATAAAAACAATTAAAACATTGATTTTGGAACTTTCTATTACGGTAAATAATGTATATTTTCCAAAATAATTTTAATGCAAGAATTGAAAAATCGATTTTTTAAGTTAAAAAAATCTATAACTTAAAAAATAATGTGTTATTAGATCAAATGAGCTTAATTAGTGATCAATAATTCAAAAAATAATTTTTTTAGTAAATTTTGCAAAAAAAGTTATTTTATACAAACTAACCTTAATTTGTGATCATTTTTAGAAAAATTTAAAAACCGATTCCTTAAGTTATAACCTTCGTTAACTTGGTAAATTTCATGCTTTTGATTAAATTAAATATTATCTGTCATTATTTTTGTTAAAAACGATTTCCTGTTAAAGATCTAGTAAACCGAAAATAGTGAACATTTAGAAAAAATAAGTCCTATCAGTGATAAATTTTTTTGGTGTTAAAAACCTTGATAAAAATCTTGGTAAATACTAAGTTTTTGTTAAAAAAATGAGCTTAATTTGTGAAAATTCGCAAAAAATAACAATAATTTTTTAAGTTTAAATAAAAAACAACATTTATTTAAGTTAAAAAATTTAATATCTTAGAAAATTCTTCCTTTCGGCCAAAATAAGCGTAATCTGTGACAATTTATATAAAACTTCCGTAATGGATCTCTGTATTTTGGTAAGCAGTAGGTTTTTCATTAATATGACCTTAATTCGTGATCATTTTTAAAAAATCGATTTTCGAACTTCAAATTAAAAGAATTTTGACTAAAATAAGCTTAATGTATGATCACTATTACTTATAAAAAATTTACTTTTAAAGTTAAACAGAAATTGAACCCGTCAAACAACGTATTATGCATAAAGAGGCTTAATCTGTCATCATATTTTCTTAAATAAAAAAAATGATTTTTAAAATTCTTGATTAATAAATGACTTTTGGAAAAAGGAACTTTAATCTTTAATAATGTGTATAGACCGAAATAGCCTTAATCTGTGATAATTTTATTTTAAATTAAAAATTCTCTTATCGAACTTAAAATTTTTTACATACTGGATTTTTATCCAAAATTGTGATCGTTTTTTAACAAAAAATGCTAAATTTGTGATCACTTTTAAAAAATTTAAAGAATTGATTTTTTCAATTAAAAACCTTCATGTCTTGTAAAATTCTGAGTTTTTAGCCAAAATAAGCTTAATCTGTGATAACTAAATAACTTAACAAATTATTATAAAATGAATCACATTGTTATGCATTTTCATATTAAATTTTCCGTTTAAATGTTACAAAGTTTTAATTAAGCGCATTTTTACTCTTCAATACCTTCTATGAAGCAAATAATAAAAATCTGTGATGAAATCCCAAATTGAATACAAAATAATGAAAGCTGCAAAAAAGTAGAATTAAAGATAATTTCAACTTATTCCATAACAACATCAATTGTGGCAAATGTGCAATGATGACAGGGATGGAAAATTTTATAACATTTTTTGTTTTAAATAATTGAAATGAATTTTTATTTGAAAAAAAGTATTTTTTCACAATATTTCAGATTTCTAAAGAAGAAAAAACGTGAAATTATTTCACTTTCTTAAAATATCTCAAATAGCCATTCAGAAATCCCTCATCTTACTGTTTCTCTCCTTTCATTTTATGTCTTTTACACGTTCAAAAAAGTGAACGTTAAAAAAAGAATGTAATTTTACATTCTCTCATGAAAGATACTAAAATGTATCTAATTTTTATTTTATTACAAAACAAGAGAATGAATGAAATAGAGAAATGTATATTTTGTTTACTAAATAATACAAATTAACAATGGAAGGACGCAAACACTCACACAAACACACATATATATAAAGTCGCACACATACGCACAAACACATACATTTCAAATAACTAAACAAAATAAATGATTATTTTTTATTTTTATTTTAGAATTCAACTGTCTGTTGTTGTTTTTTTCAGTTTTGAATTCTACAGTTTTTGGCGCCAATGAGTCTTAAATAAGATGAACTGAAATTCAAAAAAAAGAAAGAAAGACTAAAGTGGAAACAAACAACAACAACGATGATATAAATGCCACAATGGCTGCGTAGATAAATACAAATACAAAAGTAAGTATAATAAAATTTTAATACATATTGAAACATACATACATATATACATACATATATATACATACATACATACATACATACATACATACATACATATATACATATATACATACATAAATACAAAATTGACACACTGACTAATACTCACACATCAGTGGATGGGAAAGAAAAGATAGAAACAAAAAATGAGAAAAATTAGGAAGATACAAATAGAATTTATTTTAAAGAGAACTGGAACAGAAATGAACTAGAACTGAACTGGACCAAAACTAGAACAGAACTATAAGAGATCCAAAACAGAACTGGAACAAAAGAGAACTAGAATCGAACTAAAACTGAAATAGAACTTAACTAAAACTAAACTAGAACTGAATTATAACTGAACTAGAACTGAACTATAACTGAACTAGAGCTGAACTACAAACTAAGCAAGAAACTAAAATATAATCTGAACTGAATAGTAATCTTGAACTATGAGTTGTACTAACTAAACTATGAACTACGTTCTATATTTAACTATGAAATGTGTTATTATGTGAACTATAAAATAAACTATGAACTGAACAGCAAACTTAATTATGAGCTGAACTCTGAACTAAACAATGGACTGAGTTATGAATTGAACCATTAAATGTTTTATGACATGAAATATGAATTGAAGAAAAAACTATTATTTGAAATCTTATATAAACTAAACTATAAACTAAACTATGAACTGAACAATGAACTAAATTATGAAATAAACAAGAAGTTGAACTGTGAACTGAACCAAAAATTAAACTAAGAGCTTAATTATGGTCTGAACTATTAACTGAATTATGAATTGAAATATGAAACGGACTCTAAACTTAAATATGAACTCAACTGTGAACAGAACTATAAACTGAACTATGGACTAAATTATGAAATTATTTCTATTTTGAGCTAAGAACTGAATTATGATCTTTGAAAGATACTCTGAAATGAGCTGTGAACTGAATCTGGAACCGAAGCATAAAATGAATTATGAACTGAAGAAGGAACCAAACTATAAACTGAACTATGAACTTAACTATGAACTGAACAAAGAACTTAATTTCAAAATGAACTGTGAACTGAACCGTGAGCTGAACCATAAACTGAACTATGAGCTGAACCGAACTATAAACTAAAATATAAACTGAAATATGTGTGAAGTATGAAATGAAATTTGAACTGAAATATGAACTAAATAATGAATTTAACTATGAATTGAACAATAAACAGAACTTTAAACTAAAACATGCATCAAACTGTGAACTGGGGATTTATATAGAAACTGAATAATGAACCCAGTGCAAGAGTAAAAAATTAACTATAAACAAAATCTCAGAAAAATATTTTTCAGTAAAACAAATAATGTTTTTAGGTTAAAAATAAAAATATTTAAATTTCTTTGATTTCAAAAATTTTCAGCGACGAAAACTATAAAATTTTAATTTATTTTGTGTCACAAATTTTTTATTTAAAATAAATTTAATTACTTCCGTTTCATAAAAAATTTAAAATTTTATAGATTTTCAAACTTTAAATAAATTTTCCTCCTGCTCCTTCTAAATTTCTAGAAAAAAAACAACAATTTTTTAAACGAAAATAATAAGAAAAAACTTAAAAATAAAATACATTTTCGTTTCGGAAGGTTAAAGAAATGTTACTGTTGCTACTTAAACATACACACACTTACACATTAACATGCCACCAATACACTGTCAAATACTAAAAAAATACATATTATTAAGAGAAAGAATAAAAATGCTTAAGCAGTAAAGCAAAAAACTTATTATCCCCCCCCCAAAAAAAAAGTACGAAAAAACAAAAATAGATGATGTTTTTGTGTTCGTATGCACGAGGGTACTTGATGCGTTACCGTTACTTTAATAAAAACTACAAAATAAAATAACAACACATACAGTGACACACATATACATAGACACGCGAGACCACCTCAACAATGACAAAATATTAACAAAAACTAGCAGAAATGTTAAAGTTGATCAAGCGCGACTTTCTAATAACACTACACTACAATATTGGTTGTAAATGAGAGTAACGAAACATTAATGAACGAACCTCGTATAATTCGATTTTGTGCTTTCCATGCTCAAGTGTGCAGTACATTTTACTTAAGATTAAAGTAAAATTAATACGTTTTAAAATGAATTTTTAGGGGGGAGGGGGGTTATATGGGAGCTAAAGGAAATTATCGACCGACCCTCCTATAATTTCGACCTATTTTATTAAAAAAAGTATAATGGGATTTATGCGCTTCAAAGTGATATTTGGAAAGCGGCTTCTATGGTATAGATGAAAAGAAGTGGACCGACTTTTGCATAATTTGGCACATGATTTCAGAATAATATAAGATATAGTTTTAGACTGAATATAGCCAATTTCAATACGCTTCATCCCTCAACCGCAATAATTATATTTCGATTTCATCAAGTTAACTCAAAAATTACGACCTGTAGAGTGTTCACAACGTTTATATAGACTGCCAGCCGGATGGAAAGCCAGACGTATGGACGAGTTGTAATATTACTTTTTCTGTATAATACAAACAACGGCACTAACGCATTATACCCCAACCAATTTCGGTTGTGTAGGGTGTCAATTACTAATAAAAGCTACAACAAAATGAAAAACATCATCATCATCATCATCTTCACTATTAGTAGTCTTGTGTCAGTGGTAGTTCTTGTTGTTGTTGTTGCTGTTAATGTAGTAGTTAGCTAGAACAGTAGCAATAGCAGCATTCACATCTACAAAACGTATAGAATAAATCGCAATAAAAATGAGCTAAATTACGTCAATATGACGCCAAATGTTAAACACTCTCATACATAAAAAACATATTTATAGAGATGAAGAAAACAAATATAGTCCTTTTACAAACACACACACTCACATTCATACATGTATACAATGTAACCAAAAAGAACTGTTAGCTTAACAAAAACAAAATTGGGAGTTTTTTTTTCTTATTAATGTTCTGTTTGAGAGCTTAAATGTGACGCACTTTTTTTTAACTTTAACTCACAATCAGTTCAAAGAAATTATTTGTGAATGTAAATGTGAGTTAGTGTGTGTGTATTTTTTATGCAAAAAAAAGAAGTCACAAACTCACTCAACCATAAATATTTACATTTATGTAAATACACACAAATATGTTTACACACACAGTTACATAATATGTATGTGTATGTGTTTTTGTGTGCATAAAAGAAAGATTAGAAAAATATTTAAATTTTGGTGTGTTTTTGAAAAATATATTTTTCGCTTAAAGCTAAAAACTATAAAACAACAAAGATTTTATTTGGAAAATAATTCAAAATCAAATATGAAAAAGATTTTTGGGAAAAAATTTTCAATATTTATTTTAAAGACTTTAAAATTCACAAAAACATGAAATTCATATTAGCGAAACGAAAAATATACAAACTTAAATGGATTTGGATATTTTTATGTATGAACTAAAGTATAAAGTGATCAAGAAAGAGGACTACGAGATGAGCTGTTAACTGGGTTACTTATTGAATAACGAATTGTAGTATATACTGGACTATGAATTGAACTATTGTATGAACTACGAATGGAACTTTGAATTGATTTATGAATTGTACTATAATCTGAACTATGAAATTAACTAGTTCAGTTCTAGTTCATTTCTTGTTAAGTTCTTGTTCAGTTCTAGTTCAGTTCTAGTTCAGTTCTAGTTCAGTTCTAGTTCATTTCTTGTTAAGTTCTAGTTCAGTTCTAGTTCTGTTCTAGTTCAGTTTCAGTTCAATTCTAGTTCAGTTCTAGTTCAATTCTAGTTCATTTCTAGTTCATTTCTAGTTCAGTTCTATTTCATTTCTAGTTCAGTTCTAGTTCAGTTTCAGTTCAATTCTAGTTCAGTTCTATTTCAGTTCTAGTTCAGTTCTAATTCAGTTCTATTTCAGTTCTAGTTCAGTTTCAATTCAATTCTAGTTCAGTTCTAGCTCAGTTCTAGTTCAGTTCTAGTTCAGTTCTAGTTCAGTTCTAGTTCAGTTTCAGTTCAATTCTAGTTCAGTTCTAGTTCAGTTCTAATTCAGATCTTTTCAGTTCTAGTTCAGTTCAGTTCTAATTCAGTTCTATTTCAGTTCTAGTTCAGTTCAGTTCTATTTCAGTTCTAGTTTAATTCTAGTTCAGTTCTAGTTCAGTTCTATTTCAGTTCTTGTTCAGTTTCAGTTCAATTCTAGTTCATTTCTATTGCAGTTCTAGTGCAGTTCAGTTCTAATTTGGTTCTAGTTCAGTTCTATTTCAGTTCTATTTCAGTTCTAGTTCAGTTCAGTTCTATTTCAGTTCTTGTTTAGTTTCAGTTCAATTCTAGTTCATATCTAGTGCAGTTCAGTTCTAATTTAGTTCTAGTTCAGTTATAATTCAGTTCTAGTTCAGTTTCAGTTCCATTCTAGTTCAATTCCAGGTTAGTTCTAGATCAGTTCTAATTGAGTTATAGTTGTGTTGTAGTTCTATTTCTGTTCTAATTCGATTGTAGTTCAGTTGTAATTTAGTTCTAGTTCACTTCTTTTACAGTTCTCTAACTGTTTTAGAACTGAACATGAAATATAGTTTGATATATTTAGAATTTTAGTATTTTATCTATCAAAGGAATGAAATAAATTCTAATACGTATACACGATATAGATATCAAATATCACTCATACGCTACTCAGAGTTTTATTCAAATAAGAAGAAGGAAATAAACGTGAAATTTTCGAATGGATATAAAACACTTTATACAAGTCGTAATTAACGTCGAACAAATTAAATAATAAATTTAGTCTTCATTGTGACAAAAACGTTTTAGTCATTTTCCAGATTTTATGTTTAAAGGATTTCAAAAATTGAAAGTTTATGTAACTTAAAAAGAAGTAAAATTTTTAATTTTTCAATGACAACCAAGTAAATGATGTATTGTTGGTGTTTGAGTCATCCTGTATTATAGTTGTTTTAGTATTATTTTCCACTTAAACAAAATGATTTATTATTTCAACAAATACGTTTCGGATTCCTGCAAAAAAGTATATAAATTTTGTTTGTATTTTAGTGATATTCAAATTTCACTAAATAACTGGAAAAAAGAACTTTATTATTCATTAAATAAATTTTACGACAATTTATAGGGTGTAAACCGAAAATTTCTTTTAATGTTGGTAAACATTTCATGTTTTATTTATTGACAACAATAAACATAAACATACGTCATTTACTGTATACTAAATAAGCTAAAAAAGATGTTAATTCAGGAAATCTTGAAAGCCTTAAAGTTTCTTCATAATTCGGTTGAAGCGTTTTAGGTTATTGAAAATTCGTTAATATTTGATTTGAATGGTAAAGAAATCCATCTCTGGTTCTGTTATTTGAGTAGAGTTTTGTGGCATGAGTGACCTCTTGTTATGGTAATACGAGACATTTTGGCATCATTTAGATTGTATTTCATAGAAATAAACAATAACAAATACTTTCACTAATACATATACACATACGCATTGGTCTGTACACATACCAACTTTTTTTGTAGTACGCACGTCTGTTGTAAAGTTTTCTGTTTTAGTCTTCTTTTAAGAGGAAAATATATGACTTTTTTACTTTTCTTCAAATAAAGGTTTTATATACTTATGTAAGTTTTTTTAGTATCATTTAACCATAGAAAGAAGATCGTAATTTTTGCGATTATGCTCATTGAAAAAGAGCGATTTTTAAACCAGAGTTTTATTTTAGAACTGAACTAGAACTGAATTAAACTGAACTAGAACTCGAAAGAAAGTTGGTACCTTAAGTACTTTGTAAGTAAATAAACAGGTCTATAGGCTAAAAACAGCAAGTTTATCATCATGATTAGATAATTTTTTGGCCTTCGAAAAATTAAATGTTAATTTATTCTGGTAAAAGAAAAATTCTTTTTTTGCAAGAATCGATTTTTATTTAAAACTCAATCTTTTCTTAATAAAGAAGATCAAAAATTAAAATTCTTAGTTCGAGTTTTTTCTACCCTGAATATTTTTATTTACAACTTAAAGTGTATGTTATGAATTTTTATTAAAGCCTATTATTAGGCGTCTTAAAGATGTTTAATACCAAAACGTTTACTTCTCCGATTAATTCGTATATAAAGAAAATAACTTTACAACTCAAACGTTAAAAGTCTTTATTTTGTATCATTAAATTTATTACAAATTCTTCTTTTAATTCTTGTCCTTGTTGATTTTCTATCTTTATTAGTTTCTTGTCTGTTTTCTATTTCTCTTTATTTTAAAATTGCAAATTTTTATTTACTAATTTTTTGTGATTTGTTATTTTCACTCTTCTCACAACAATTCAAGGACATTTTGGAACGCATTTGGAAAAATAGCAAATTTTTGTTCTTTGCTGAAATTTAATTATTTTAATGAATTCAGAAAAAATGAGCCAAACGCATGTTTATGATTTCATTTTTACAACAACAAAAAGAAAATACAAAAGAATTTATTTTTTGCAAAAAGTTTTTGACATTTAATGGAAGAGAAATAGAATTCCAAATGATGGACATGACCTAATTCATTGCTATGAATGGTTTTGGTTTGGGGTGACAAATGTTTTTTATGATTTGTAATGTGATTAAATTGTAAATCAGAAAATAAATGTCTTATTTTTCAGGGAATATAAAATATTCAGTCGAATATTTCAAAAATTATGTAAATTTTGAAAATAAAAAGAATTATTGAGATTTTGTTTTGAAGCCATTAAATGTTTTATTCAAGGTTACAAAAGAAACCACTGTGCAATATAATACATTCAAAATAATTTAACGGCCTAAAAATATGCTTCAGTTTTTCTTATAATTTCTAACAGTTATTACAATTGTAACCTTTTTAAACTCGTATAAATAACACAATTAATCAATTAATATCAATCATACGTCCTTCATAACTTATTTAAATCCTTAATTCCATCCCTTTCTCCTTTTTTATATCCGCCACCACCACGAATGGTATAGAGAGCATATTAACTTTGTCATTTCGTGTGTAACGCTAAGAATGAATCACCTCAGACCGCGTAATGTTCTTGCATCAAAATCTAAGTCAATTTAGGTATGTCCGTCTGTCTGTCCAACTGTGTGTTCTTGGCACGCTCACATTTACAATAATTAAAAGATATCAACCTCTTAGTTGAAGCAATAACTTTGGTAAAATTGTAAATTACAAATAGATAAATTAAAATGAAATATAAAGTTGTGTTTACTTCATTACCCTTCCAAAAATTATCAAAATCGTTTCTGTGGAAAAAAGTTATAAACAAAAATATAACTCATTTTATGTCTCAATTTTTTAATTTTTTTTATACTGTATAAGTTTCTGAGTGCATATGTAAGTGTGTATGTATGAAACATAACGTATTTACCTCACACACATTTGAGTTGAAAGGTATAATATAACATTCTTACTTGTTATTCAATTAATATCAATCATACGTCCTTTAAAAACCTCTAAATCTCATAAATTATTTAAATCCTTAATTCACCTCCTTTTCCACCATTTTTCTTCTCTTATCTCCAGCAATTTTCTTACAAAATCCTTATCCACACAAAATAATAATTGAAATGATAATAGATTTACTAATAACTTGAAGCTAATAAAAAATGCAATTTTTATATTCTCCACAAAAATAGTTGTTACACACAGAAAAAGAAACCAATTCCATAACAAATTCTTAAAGACATTCTTTCGAAACCTTGAAGATTTGTAAATTGTGTATGCAGTTGACAATTTATCCAGTCATTTCTTGTTATTCTATTAACGATTTCAATTTCTTCTTCTTCATTTTCTGCTTTTCTTTTCTATTAAAGAAAGATTTTCATTTTGTATTCAATTCTTGGCATTTTAGCTAAAATAACATTAAAATAATATTAAGCCTGAAGTCTTTTACATGATTTTTCTCGTCATTTTTAGTTTTGTGAATAAAAGACAAAATTATTTCATTTTTCCATTTTCCCTTTGGATTTCTGTAATAATGAAACTTGAATTGGTAATTAATGGAAAATGACTTGATGGTGGGAAAATTTAGATAATTTAATTTGAATTTATAAACTAAAATACGTTAAGAATATGTTTTCAATATAGTAATAGTCTACAGAAGAGAAAGATAAAGCTAAACTTTAACCTGGTAAACATAAGAGACTATAAACTTGTCTATAGAAAAGGCTATAAATTTGTGTATATAAGAGACCATGAATTAGTCTATAGAGGAGACCATAAATTAGTCTATAGACAAGACTATAAACTAGTCTATAGACGAGTCTTCAAAAAGTCTATAGACGAGACTATAAATTAGTCTATAGACAAGACTATAAACTTGTCTATAGACAAGACTATAAACTTGTCTATAGACAAGACTATAAACTTGTCTATAGACAAGACTATAAACTTGTCTATAGAAAAGACTGTAAGTTTGTGTATATAAGAGACCATGAATTAGTCTATAGAGGAGACTATAAATTAGTCTATAGACAAGACTATAAACTTGTCTATAGACAAGACTATAAACTTGTCTATAGACAAGATTATAAACTTGTCTATAGACAAGACTATAAACTTGTCTATAGACAAAACTATAAACTTGTCTATAGACAAGACTATAAACTTGTCTATAGACAAGACTATAAACTTGTCTATAGACAAGACTATAAACTTGTCTATAGACAAGACTATAAACTTGTCTATAGACAAGACTATAAACTTGTCTATAGACAAGACTATAAACTTGTCTATAGACAAGACTATAAACTTGTCTATAGACAAGACTATAAACTTGTCTATAGACAAGACTATAAACTTGTCTATCGACGAGACAATAAAATATTCTATATTAGTCTGTAGACTAGACTATAAACCAGTCTTATGATGGGACTATAAACTAGTCTATAGACGAGACTATAAACTTGTCTATAAATGAGACTATAAACTTGTCTATAGACGAGACTTTAAAAAGTCCTAAAGACGAGATTATAAAATAGTCTATAGACGAGACTATAAAATAGTCTATAGACAAGACTTTAAACTTGTCTATAAACAAGACTATAAACTTGTCTATAGACAAGACTATAAACTTGCCTATAGACAAGACTATAAACTTGTCTATAGACAAGACTATAAACTTGTCTATCGACGAGACAATAAAATATTCTATATTAGTCTGTAGACTAGACTATAAACCAGTCTTACGATGGGACTATAAACTAGTCTATAGACGAGACTATAAACTTGTCTATAGACTAGACTAGACTAGACTATACACAAGACTATAGTCCATAGACAAGACTATAAACTAGTCTAAAGACGAGACTAAAAAGTAGTCAAGAAACAAAACTATATTCAAGACCTTCGAATAATTTATAATGTTTTTTAAGGAAAATAACAACAATTTTAAATATTTTTTTTTAAATTTTTATTTTTTGTCTTTCCGTTTTTTATTCATTTTTACTTAAAAACTGATAAGTTTTTCTTAATATTCTTAAAATATATATTTTTTTAACAAAATAATAATAGAAATTATGAAAAATTTATTATAATTAAAATACAATAAAAAAATAATTATAAACAAAAGAAGAAGAATTATGACAGAAATAATTTATTCAAAAAAAAATCCCTCATTGATCTTTAAAACAGATCCTTTCAACGCATAACATTAATTTCTTCTCAATACTGTAGCTACCAAAAGACTTAATCCTGTTAAAGCTAAAATCGATGATTTCGAAATAAACAACGAGGAACCGCCATTACAACCATCTTCATTACAGGCACAAATTATTTGCTTATAACCCTCATTATCAGCAGTAAAACAACTGTTATTGCCAATTTCAGCACGATCACGTAACCAACCACAACCACGTATAATACGATGCTCACCGGTGACCTCAATAGTTAAGACGGTTTTACGACAGAAAGCTTTTTGATCCGGCTGTACTTCACACTCCTTAAGGAATTGATCATCACGGGGTGCGCGTGGTGTGCTAAGACGTAATGTGGTGCAGTCTTCATCCAAATGAGAATTACATTGATGGCAGCGTATAGCACTTACTGGAAGAGAGCGAGAGAAGGGAGAATTTTAGTTAAAAATATGTTAAAATGATATTTTTATTTAAATTATTTAAAATTAAATTTCTGTTTAGATTTTATTTTAAGAAGGAATGACGCGTAATGATTGTTATTTCAAATCAATTATCTCTTTTATTAATGACACTTTAATGGTTTTGAAATAACAACATGAAGGTTTAATAAATGTTTTCAATATATTTTGAAAATATCAAATTTAATTGCATTTCAAACTGGAGAATTGAAGAGAATTAATGTCAATAAAAATAATTGACTCTAGGAAATTATAAAATTAGTTTATAACCTTTCAATGAAGGCTACATATGAGCCTATAACGTAGTCTATAAACTAACATAATACCTACTTAGTAAACTATTCCACAATCTAGTATATAAATTATAACTATAACACCTACAAAGTAGTTAACGTAGTCTATAAACGAGCCTATAACGTAGTCCTTTGATTAGCTTATATCGAAATCTATAGATTATACTATAACGTAGTCTGTCAGAATGTCGTCTTAAAAACTCATAATGTATTCTATAGAAAGCTTTCAACATAGTCTATTAGCTAGTTTATAAATGTAAAAATAATAGTTAAATAACCAGCCTATTACGCATTCTAAAAACTAGCTTAGAACGTAGTCTATAGACAAGCCCATAACGTATTCTAAAAATAGAAATCTTTAGTCTAGCACATAACGTAGTATAGACGAATTTATATCTATCTATCTATCGATCTATAAGAGCCTAAAAGATAGTCTAAATGTTTACCCATGAAGTAGTCTGTAAAGCAACCTATAACGTAGTCTATAGAGCAACCTATAATGTGGCATATAGAGCAACCTATAATGTAGCCTATAACAAAGTCTATGAAATTAATTACAATCTATTTTATATACTTAAGACTAGACATCAACGTATTCAATAGATACGTAATTTATTACGTTATCTATTTACTATAATAACATTTCTTACAAATTCTATGAATTAGTATTTTATGAAAAATTATGAACTAACCTATAAAGTAACCTACAACGTAACCAATAAACTAGTCTATAACGTAGTCTATAACGTAGTCTATAGTTTAACCTATAACGTTGTCTACAAACTAATCTATGACATAGTCCATATTCATATTCCATATTCTACTCGTAGTTTAATAAAGACTCATATGTAGACTTATCTATCGTATCTATAGACAAGTTTATAATGCAGACCTTAAACTAGTTTGTAATCTGTGGATATTTATCTTAAAAATAATGAGCACAGTTATATACATTATAACATTTATCATAGTAGCTTATCTTAAAGACTACTAAAGTTGCTCTTTCTTTACAAAATGATTTTATTAAATTATCGTTTTATAATTATTTCTATATATTTTAAGAATTTATCTTTATTTATTTATTTATCTCATCATTCATTATTATGTCTATAATAAAGATAGATTTGCTAAATACAAACAAAATTTATCTAAGACGTCAGTAGGTTAATTCTAAAAATAATATTAACGCCATGTGAATTTCTTTTTTAAAGAAATCACGATATAAATGTCATTTTATTTTAATTATAATTATTATAAAATTTTGTGAAAATTTATTTAAAAAATTTATGTTTATTTTTATGTTTTAGAACTTTAACATTTTAAAAATATTCAATGATTTATTTAGTTTTTTATTATGATCAAAATGTTGCTAATTAACCTTATCACGGTAAAAATAAAACTAATTCGTGATTTTATTTTTATAAAAGTATTTTGTCAAAAC
Source organism: Cochliomyia hominivorax (assembly GCA_004302925.2). NCBI lineage: Eukaryota > Metazoa > Arthropoda > Insecta > Diptera > Calliphoridae > Cochliomyia > Cochliomyia hominivorax. Next base: position 21,310,386 of record PYHX02000158.1, read on the forward strand.
AACAAAAAAATAACTTTAATATCACGTTTTGGAGGAATTGTTAAAAAGTGTTATAGGAGCTATAAATTGTAGAACGTTGGTAGTCTATAAACTAACTATAAAATGTCTATAAAATGGCCAGTGACGTAATCTATAAATTATTCAATAACGTAGTTTATAAACTAGCCTATAACGTAGTCTATAGACTAGTATAAAATATTTAAATTAGTCTATAAACTAGCCTATAACGTAGTCTATAGTCTAGTTTATAATGTAGTTGAGAGACCATCCTGTAATTAAGTCTATTAACTAATACTTAGCATTCCCTATTGACTAGTCTATAGTAAGGTGGAAACCTTTAAAAGGTGCCAACTGCTATATCCATCGTCAACACCGTAAATGGTCTGCAGAACTGCCATTAAGTGTTGCTTAACGGGACTAGTTAGCACATAGTTTAAGTGCTCTATTGTCCTATTTCTCCTTACCTCCTTTCGTCTCTTCTCTTCTAAACCTAACGCAAGGTCTACTTGGGTAATTAATTGGTTAAGCGAATTCCAATTATTATCCGCAACAGTTTCACACTTCCGTGTACGTGTCATGTTTCCAAATCTATGGCTTTGAAATATCACATGGTCAGCATCCTCCTCTACCAAACATATTAGACATTTTGAAAACTTGTCAATTCTAAGTCTAAAATGTAACCTATAAACTATCAAATAATGTAGTCCATATAACTTAAAACGTATTCTTTAGACTAGACTAAATCATAGCCGAAACTTACAAACCGTTAGATTTAACAATCCGGTTTATTTATAATATTAAAAAAAAATTGAAATTGTAATATATTTTCTTCATATGTACACTGAGGCATATTCCTATATACGTATATTATTTTTTCTCTACTTTTTTATCTTTATAGTTCTCATCCTACAACAAAGCTGACATCTTTTAAAGGCACCTCTTTGAAGTTTTCAATTTAATGTTTTAAGTGAAAATATCTCAATTTTACTCCAATTTTTTCAATCGATAAATTTCAAAACGCTTAAAGATGCCCAAAGGGAATTTTTCTGTCCGATCGAGAAAAGGTCCAAATTGGAACCAAAGATATTCCAATTAAAAATTGGTCATTAAAATAAACGTTTCGTGCGTACTTTTTTAAAGGATACAAATAGGTTGTGCGGAAACCAATCAAAGGAAATACAAAATTAACTAAAATACAGAAAACGAGAACTCGTCCATTACCGTATTAATAGTGCTTTCTGTCATTTTGCTTGAACAGTTGGTTTATCTCCGTTTAAAATCTACCGCACCTTTATATGATCTTCAATTATCTTCTAACAAGAGCATAATATAGGATATGCCTTTCTTGGTACAAAATACCACAATGCCCTTGTACCACTCAAGGGTTTGTTGGCCATAGGAGTAACATAACATTTTTTGTAAAATTTTACCAAGCTTGGTGTAAATTTTGGTCTTCATAGCGCCCGTGGTATCGGATGATATGCTTATTTTGTCGCAAATGCAGCAAGAATAATATTTTAGGAATTTTTGGGCCACAAATATGTTTAAACCTACATCAGCTTTAACTTTTCAACTACTGAACTAATTGGGCTGCTTTCCTACCGGTCGTTTTAGGAGTTCTTTTTGAATATGGTCCAGTCCTTCTACTCGTACCATTTCCATAGGTCGACAAACCCCCCGTTACTGTTTTATAACATTAGAAACAGTTTGATGCCAGACCTTTGAAAGCTTGACCAACTTTTTGTAGGACCTTAAAATTAGTACGCACTTGTTTCTGGTCAATCATTTTAAACAGATTTGGAGTCTATGGACTAGCCTAAAACATGTTCTATATATATTAGTTAGGTAATAGCTTGTCTATAGACTAACCTATAAGGTAGTCTATTGAATAACGTAGTCCATTTCCTAACTTGTAACGTAGTTTTTAAAAATGCAGGGTGTCTCACATTTAGCATTTGCTTTTGTTTAAAATTTTTACAAAAAAATGAAAATTGTAATATAATTCCTGAACATATGTATTATATTATATGTATACAAATATATTATAATTACAGCTATTTTATATATTTATACTATAAATATATGTAAATATTATAAAAAAAATATTATAATTTTATTTGATTTGATTCTTTTTCACTGCAGATCATTACACAAATATCATGTACTTTTCTATACAAAATAAATTTTTTATTTTTATTTTTTTATTAAAATTTTGAAAATAAATGCATTTTTGCATTTATTTGTTTTTATTATTCAATTATATATTTATTTCATATATTTTTTCCTCAACCATAAAAATAACACAATAAATGATAATAAAAAATTTATAGGATGAAAATGAAAAAAGTATTAAACTAAATATTGATATTATTTTCAATAAAAAATAAATAAATAAATAAATAAATAAATAAATAAATAAATAAATAAATGCAAATAGAAGAGAGATTTGTGCTTAAATGCTTGAAGTGTAAAAATAAATAAAAACAAGTAAGAATTCGACTGTACCGAAACTTAAATACCCTCCACCAATAACGTCTTGCAATAATTAGCACGATTTGAAGAAAATACACCAAGAAACTTATTAATCGTTCACCAGTTTAAACAAAGATAACGGTAAAAGGTCCCGGTAAGAGCTACATTAAAATATATAACATATATAACATATTTTTTAATATAAATTAAGGCCCCTATAACAGCTACACTGAAATGAGTCATAAACTTAGCTTTATGGACGTAATTAAATCGACTCAGATTTTGATTTGATGCAAACATATATACTCACGAAATGACTGAGTTATATACCCCCCTCACCACTTGTGGTTGAGGATATAATGATGTAAAAGGAAGAATTTTATTTAATTTTATAGCCTTAAATTCTGATCCGGGAAATACAATTTAAAAAAAAATTAGATCATATATAAAATCCATCTCTGACAAGGGGCCTTAAATAAGCAACATATACAGTTAGAAAAATATTTGTGCCGAATTTTTAGAAAATTGGTATTTATTTACTAGTTATATGGGCTCAAAACTGTTTTCCGGGAAGGGGTCTTATGTAGGAACTACAACAATATATGGACCAAGATGGTTCAAATTAATAAAATACGCTTAAGTTGTTAAGACAAATCATTGTGACGAATTTTAATGAAATTGATCTTTATTTAGGCCCAAACACGTTTTCCGGTAAGGGGCCCTAATAAGAGAGCTATATTAAAATATGTACCGATATTGTTGAAATTAGTAACATTAATTCAAGACAGTTTAAAAAATAAGTGTGCCGAATTTGGTCGTTTTTTACTGGTTTTATAAGTTCGAAATGGTTTTCAGGTAAAGGGGCCTTAAATGGGAGCTACAGCAATACATGGACCAAGAATTTTCATATTAATAATAAACACTAAAGTTAGTTAGACAAATTATTGTAAAAAATTTCAATGGGATTGGTCTTTCTTTAAGTGTTTTACAAGCTTAAACCCGTTTTCAGGGAACCATATCAAAATATGGACCTACATTAATAAAATGTATAACAAATATTTAAGACAGTTAGAAAGTAAATTGTGACAAATTTCAATAGAATTGGTTCATATTAAAAAGTTTTATAAGCTATAAACTACATTTTAAGAAGGGGCTTATATAGGAGCTAAGGCATATACTGGTCCCAGCAAAATCTTTTAATCCATTTTTGATTATTTTTTTCTAACGATGATGTATGTTATAGTTGAATCTTTATTTGAATTCCGTTACCTTTTTTTGAAAAAAATAGAAGAGTTCTTTTTCCGACCCTTAAGGTTGTCTCAGATATCGGTCTATAACTTTTTTGCCTATAAAACCTATGGTTTTTAATAGGAAACTGATTAGGATTAGGATAATGTGACTACATTTCGTTGAACCCTGACAATTATTATGGGCGAGAGAATATTTCAGACAACAGACAGACAAACCTAATCGACTCAGAGTCTGAGACAAATCCTTCTTGGCGTTACACGCGCAATGACAAAGTTAACATAACCTCATCACCACTTGTGGAGGGTATAAAAATAAATAAATTCATTTAAAATTGATAAATTTGCAAATTTGAAAAATTATTGAAAAAAATATGAAATAAACAAACAAACACAATGATGATGACAAATAAACGTGACATTAAATAATTTTGTTATCATGGATGGGTGACAGTTAATAAAACAAAAGTGATTTAGGGAATACCTCTATTAAAATACAATGAAGAACTATTAAAAGCTATAATTCTATAGATTTAATTAAAAACAATTTTTTTTAATTTTTTTGTAATAAAACAAAACTGTTATACATTTCTTAAGATTGTATAGCAGTTTTTTAAGCAGCTACAATCATATAACAGTTTGAAACCATTTTTAACAGATGTTTAATATCTTAAATCAAAATTATATTAAAATAATGAAATAAATGACATATAACTTTTTTATCAAAAAAATATTATAAAAATACTTTAAATCAAAATTATATCAAACTACACACTATATAACAGTTTTCAAGCAACTTAGCATTCTTATAATGTGTAGTTTAGATTTATTTTTCAACGTATTATATTTTTATACATTTTTATGAAAATTATAATATCTGTAATATTTTTTAAAAATCAGTATAACAGTTATAAAAAAATTTTGTTAAAAAATATGATTTATACCAAAAACAGCAATAACTATATAAAACGATATATCTTTTAATATATTAAATAATTATGGCAATTATAACAGTTTGAAAAATCAGGTTTCTTTAAAGAGAACTTTTTTTAACAAAATAAATAATTCAACCATATCTTAAGATTATATAACAGTTTTTAACAGCGAAAACTATATAACAGTTCAAAAAAATTATTTTATATAGGTGTTTAATACTTTAAATCAAAACTGTATAACAGTTTTCAAGCAACTAAGTTTTCTTATAACGTACAGTAGAGGCTCATTTTTAGGCCGTATTAAATTTCTATTAAAAATTATAACAATAACAATATTAAAAACATGAGTATAACAGTTATGAAAAAACTGTGAAAAATATTTAAAAGTTAAAAACAGGTTGAATAATGCATGACAGTTAAAAAATGTTTATAACAAATACAAAATTTTCTTTATAAAGGAATAAAAAATTTAATTTTTGATGAGAATTTATACAATTTATAACAGTTAAAATAAATGTATAACAGTTTTCCAAAAAAATAATCTTTATATAAAATAAAAAACTTGTGTAAAATAAACACTATCCATTTTTTAAGATTGTATAACAGTTTTTTTAACTGCGAAATCTGTATAACAGCTAAAAAATGTAAATGTACAGTTTTAAGACTTTTATTTGATTTATTATATATTAGCATCTCAAACCATATAACAGCTTAAAATATATCTGTCACATTTATTAAAACTTATTTCAATTTAAAAACTGTATAACAGGTTTTCACACTTTCAGTGGCTTTCTTATATTGTGTAGTATAAGTCTTTTGTTATGTCGCATTATAACATTTTCTCTTTTGTTATAAATAACCTTTGTTTCATAGCATAATAATGCGTAGTTTAAATTTTTATTATCAGCTATTTTTATAGCTTTATATTTATTTAACTATTTAGCATTTCTATTATAACTTTTTTTACCGTGTACCTGAAAAGTTCATTTTTTTAAATCATTAGAGTAAAAGTGCTAAAATTAGCATGTAAAATATTTATTATAATACAAAATAAATTATAACAATTTCAATTATTTAAATTAACTAATTAAATATTTCAATAACAACAACAAAAACTGCATAAATTGCAATAATTTCATTATTATAAAGAAACTAAAATAATTGCAGTTTAATATAAAACACTTAAATTTACACGTTTTGGATATTTAAACAAAAGCAAAAAATTTAATCACTATAATTAAATTTTTAATTCAAATCATTTCGTTTTCAAAATTTAATTAATTAATTTTTCGCTTTTAGTTTTTTATACCCTACATCACCATAGGTAGTGGTTGGAGTATTATGCGTTTGTGCATATGTTTGTAACGAGCAGTAAAAATAGTCCTATCTCCACTTTTTAGTATACCGTTTAATGAATTTTGGCCTAGGGACGACGCCTTTTAAATTTGGGTTTGATTGGTCCATCATTTCATATAGGCCCCATGCAAATGTAACCTCGGAGTGGGGCTTTTAGTCCATAAAAATCCGAAATATAAGATGATTTTAACCAAATTTTACGAAAATAGGACTTTTAATTTTTTAAAACGATGTGTTAAATTATACGGAAATCGGATCATTACCCATAGGTCCTATACAACCACCCTTCCAAATATCACCTTAAAACTCATAAATCGCACATATACGTGTGTATTGCAAAAATATTAAGACAAATTGAGATAAATATAAGCCAATCCGTTGTGTGAAATAATACGAGGGTCGGTCCATAATTTTTTTCTAAATCCCATTTATTTCTCCAGAAAATATTATTATTTATTAAGACAAATTGAGATAAATATAAGCCAATCCGTTGTGTGAAATAATACGAGGGTCGGTCCATAATTTTTTTCTAAATCCCATTTATTTCTCCAGAAAATTACTCGTTTTAAAACGCCTTAATTTCACATAAAAATAATTTATTGCACACATAAGCATAAATAAGAAACGCAAATTATACGAGGATCGTTCTTAAATTTTTCATAGCAATCGTTTACAATCAACAATATGGTGTAGGGTATTGCATAGTTGAGCTTTACCGACTATAACATTTTTACTTGTTTAAATATTTTGTTTTTGTTGTTATTGTTTTCACTTTTTCCGAAGTGTAGAAAATTATTTTCCAATTCGTTGAATATTTTCAATTTCTTTCTTTGTTTTTGTATTTAATTTCATTATTAGAATTTGTAATTTGGTACGAGCCCAACAATGTCATTAGCGGTTATTTCGTAATTCTCTATAGAATTTTATAACAATAAAAGTGTTTTAATTTATGACAGTTTATTCATACGAAACTGCAGCAACAATTAGTGGAATTTTAATTAAAAACAGTTTTATTTTTTCTATTTAGATTTTATTTAATTTATAAGAGTAAAAATAATTAAATTATAGAATAACGCTTTTTTCAGAAAAAAGCAGATAATTCTAGTAAATAAATTATGGAAGAAAAGGAAAAAAATCAAATTATTTAACAAGTAAAAATGATACAGTCGGTAAAGCCCGACTATATTATACCCTACACCACAATGGTGGTTATAAACAGTAGATACGAATTTTGCCAAATTTCTTAAAAAGTGTTTTATATTTAGAACTTTAAAGAGCTTAAAACCTAATTCCGGAGGGCATTTTTTTCTTACTTTACAAAAATCAGCACAAACATAATACCTCAACCACCTACAGTAGTGTAGGGTATAACAAAATAGCAAAAAAAGATTAAATTTTCCAATACTATGTGTTGTATAACAGTTATTACATACAATTAAAAACACTTTAAAAAACCGTATAACAGTTTTAAACAGTCACCCTTTTAAGGAACTGCAAATTAAATCATTACAGTTTAAATAGTTACAGAAATTATTATTATTTAAAAATTAGTAGAGCAGTTAAATAATACTTAAAATAATATATGTATAACAATTTGAAAAATCTGGGATATCGAAATAGAATTAGTTTAAACTGTTATAACTGTCAAGCGTATTAAAAAATAGGACCATAATCAAAAATTATAATATAAATATATAATATTTTTTAATTATACCAACCATAACAGTTTAAAATTCAGAAAAAATCAGCTTAAAGAATGTAAAAAATGTACATTTCTAAAAGAAATTTTACCTTTATAACAATTAAAAATCAGTATAACAGTTAAAGTACAGAAAAAAGCGAAATAAAAAAATTTGTATGGCAGTTATATAACAATGCTAAATTTATAATAATTTAAAAGAAATGTATAACAGTTTTCAATATACTTTTTAAAACAATGTAACAGTAAGAAACCCAATTGTAATTTATCATATAAATATTGTATATGGCAGTTTTATAACAGCTCAAATAATCTATTAAATTGAATGAAAAATTTTATAAAAGTTTCAACACAGTGTAAACATAATTTTAAACAAAAAGTTCTAAAATAAATTAAAAAATTATAACATTTTTAAATTATAACAGTTTCACCAAATAACAAAAATTAAAAAAAACTTGTTAATGCCTCATATTTTTATAACAATTAAAATAATATATGATGTTTTTAAAAATCCTTATAACAGATTGAATACAATGTATAAGAGTTAAAAGATATATATAACAATTTTAAGAAACATTATTTGAAGCACGTATAATACACGAAATTATTTTGTATATATATTTTTTTACATTTTATAACAGTTTTTAATATTTTTATAACAGTTATAAAGTAAAGTATAACAGTTATATAAAAAGCTGATAAAATGTTACTGGCATTTCACTTATTTTTATTTTATAATAGTTTTAAAGTAAAAAATAAAATGGGTATAAAATTAAAGATAAATATATAACTGCTATAAAACATTTTATAGCAATTTTATATGATAAAAATAAAATTATAACAATTTATAGCAAATTTAAAAGTTTATACAAAAGGGTAAAATAAATTTTTAAACTGTTATAAAATAAGAATAATTATAAAATATAATAGTTTTAGTATATAAAAAAATTTTTATTCGTATAACAGTTGTAAAAAAACTATAAAAAAATATATTGTTTATAACAACTTTAAGAAATTACAAGAGTGAAACATAATATACAACTTTTACAAAGTATTTATACAATCTTAGATTTTATAAAATAATTATAACAGTTATATTAAAAGTCAAAATAATATCATAAAATGAAAATCACTGCATTTTTTAAATTGTTATAATATCACACTATAAAACAGCCATAACCCAATATGTAACAGCTTTAAACAAATAAACTTATATGTATAACAGTTTAAAATCTTATACGAAAATTGTTAAATAGAAAACAATGTAAAAGGTTTATAACAATTTTGAACTTATATTAGAAGTGAAAATATTAAAAATTATATTGTAAAAAGTTTGTTGAAATTAAAAACAAAATGGTGTATAACATTTACAAACAAGTGTATATTTATTTATAACAGTTTGGTGTAATATGTAAAATGGATACAAAATCCTTAAAGAAGTATTAATTCAAATGAAAACAATATGTAATAGTTATAAACAAAAGTAAAACAGTTGTGAAAACAGTAAATTTTTATAACAGTTAATCCATTAAGAAAAGTTTATATCTGGGATAACTTTAAAATATTATTTTTAAAGATAAAAATTATAACAGTTATATTAAAAGTCAAAATAATATCATAAAATGAAAATCACTGCATTTTTTAAATTGTTATAATATCACACTATAAAACAGCCATAACCCAATATGTAACAGCTTTAAACAAATAAACTTATATGTATAACAGTTTAAAATCTTATACGAAAATTGTTAAATAGAAAACAATGTAAAAGGTTTATAACAATTTTGAACTTATATTAGAAGTGAAAATATTAAAAATTATATTGTAAAAAGTTTGTTGAAATTAAAAACAAAATGGTGTATAACATTTACAAACAAGTGTATATTTATTTATAACAGTTTGGTGTAATATGTAAAATGGATACAAAATCCTTAAAGAAGTATTAATTCAAATGAAAACAATATGTAATAGTTATAAACAAAAGTAAAACAGTTGTGAAAACAGTAAATTTTTATAACAGTTAATCCATTAAGAAAAGTTTATATCTGGGATAACTTTAAAATATTATTTTTAAAGATAAAAATGTTTAAAACTTGGAAAATTTATAACAGTTTATTGTTGTAAATTTAGATATCAATTTATATATCCAACTTGTGTGGCGCAGTGTACTCAAATCGATTTTTTTGAAAAAGTATGTAACTTTTAAACCATAAAAGATATCTTAATCAAATTTCGTTTAGTTAGAGATGAGGTATTTTTGCATTGAAGTGAGGTAGTACAAGTGAATCGCATCAGGATCCATCGATTTCATAAACACCAAATATTTGTGCAAGATTTTTTTTTAACTTGGCTGGAAATCCAAACTGGACTTTACTTCCACTAGTTAAAATTCGCTATTTTCCCTACGAATACGCCCCTTAATGTATAGACGCTTGTACTCCTCCAAATCAGCTCTAAAACACCTCAAATCTAACCATCTGAAATTTCATTAAAAGAATGTTTTAAAAGTCTACGAATTTCCAACAAAAAAAATCAGTGTGCAACACGCAGTCTTGCCGGTGATAATCTCTAACATGTACATTATATTTCTAAATTCTAAAACTGTTCTAAATTTTCTTCAAAAAACGCCATTTTGATTTTTTATTAAATCAAAATTTTTCTGAAAATAATTTTATACTTGAAAAGATCATAAAATACTTTAACTAAAATTAAAATCAAAACGTTTTTTAGAATAAATGCGACACTCAAAAGATTAAAATCATAATTTAGAAAAGGAAACGTTAATACCAGCAATAAAAGAGTCTTGACATTATAAATAACATTATTATTTTGCTTTCATAAAGGTTGTTTGGTCTCCCACTTACTTTATTTGTCCGCAGTTCTAATCTAATCCATAAAGTTATATATTTACTCATACCCTACATCACCACAAATAGGGTAGATGTACTTTGTCATTCGGTATGTAACGCTAAGAAGGAATGATCTCAGACACCATAGTGTATATACATTCTTGCACGAAATCAAAATCTAAATCGATTTAACTATGTCCGTCCGCCTTTCAAACTATCTGTGCTCTGCTTGTCTGTTGTTGGCAATAAAAATTTGCATTAGTATTTGTTATAGTCCTGAAAAGTTTCCTACACCTAAATCCAGCAAAACCGGTTCAGTATATTAAAAGATATAGGCCAATGCTTGTAATAACCTCTAAGTTCAAGTGAAGAATTTGCAGTGAAAGGTTTACAAAATTCGGCACAGCCGCATACAGCACTCTTACTTCTTATACTCTCAATCACAAGTGGTAAAGAGGGTATATTAACTTTGTAATTCCCTGTATAATGCTAAGAAGGAACCATCTCAGACCCTATAATGTATATATATTATTGCAGCAAATTAAAATCGTAGTCGATTTAACTATGTCCATTTGTCGGTCTGCTATATATGTCTGTAAGTGTGCATGTACAAAACATAACGTATTTACTTCACACGCATTTATAGTGGAGGGTATTGGAAAATCGTTATAACCCAGTAGAGCATTCTTACTTGTTTTATTAAACAAAAAAAAACTGTAGCATACATACAGGTACACATAACAAACATACATTGGTGGAGTAGTTAGTATTGGTGAGTTAAATATTATAAATCTTCATTTAAGTGAAAAACCTCAAAAATAATAAAAAAAAACAATAACAAAAATTTTGAAATATTATTTACACAAGGCAACATTGTTAATCTTAAAATACACAGACTAACACGTTAGCAAATTGAAATAATAAAAAATAAAAACTAAATAGAATTAATAATAATAAAAAAACACCTAAAAAAATAAAATATGAAATTTAAAAAAAATAAATAAACAAATAAATAATTTTAGAACATAAAATGTTTTATGACAAACGTTAAGGGTTTTATTCATATTTGGAATCAAATTCCATTAAATTACGTCAATTGGAGAAAAGGAATTAAAAAAAATATTGAAATATGAAAAGATAAAATTTATCTCTTCATATTAAGAAATATTATGATCGTTATAGAAATTCGGAATTGTATTAAATTTATTATATTATAAATATATTTTTTGAAAATAATTAAAAAAATTCTGAACCGTTAAAAATATCTTATTAAAATTTAACATAATTAAAGCTGATGTATTTTCGAATTAATTTGTGGGATTAGAGATCCCCAGCTCATCAGAAAGGATAATGGATGATCTTCCAAAGTTGGCTATAAATAACTAAATTCCATTATAGAAAACCTGGTTCAGGTTGGATTTACAAACAAGCTAAAAATTTCTTATATCAGTATTTGGTACCTATGAAAGCTTTAGAATCTAAAGATTCACAATTTTTAATGAAAAAGTGTGTTAAATGTCATTTGATGTCAAACATTTATGAAAAACTTAAAATGTCCATTTTTTTAAATAAAATCGGTATATAAACTTTAATTCAAATTGAAACAAATAATGTTATGTATTTAAAACTTTGATATGACGTATAAGAATTTTGGTATTTAAAGTTCGGTATTTAAACTTTAATACAAATTGAAACAAATAACGTTATTTAAACTTCGGTATTTAAACTTCAGTATATAAACTTTAATACAAATTAAAACAAATAACGTTATTTATTTAAAATTTCAATATGACGTATAAGAATTTCGGTATTTAAACTTCGGTATATAAACTTTAATACAAATTGAAACAAATAACGTTATTTATTTAAAATTTCAATATGACGTATAAGAATTTCGGTATTTAAACTTTAATTCAAATTGAAACAAATAACGTTATTTATTTGAAATTTCAATATGACGTATAAGAATTTCTTTCTCACTTATATAACTAAAAAAGTCCCATCAAACTATAAAAAATGCCTAAAATTCCAATCCATGTAAAAAATTCCAATCCATATAAAATTATAATTTTGCTCACTCAAATGACCACCGGGTCCGGTACGGAAGTTATAATGGATGTTAATATTACATATGCTGTTATACACTGAGTTAAACTTAATAATGTTTCCAGTTTTTCGATAAGAGAAATTGGTTAAAAAAATTTAATTAATTATTTTTTAATTTACTACATTTAGATAGGACTTGTGGGGAGGTCCTTACACCTAATTTATTCGAATACATCATTCCCGTTAAAAATTCTTTATAAAACACTAAAAAAATTATTCGATTCAGAATTAAAAAATGATTTTATAAATAAATAAATGTTGCCACGTTTTTGAAAAAAATTTTTTGCTGAAAGTTCCAACTTCAGGTATATAACTTTTTAACGGATTCATATATTTTTATCCTTAATTTAGCTCTATTTTTTGAGAATTTGATCGAGAATCTGGTGTATTTTTAAAAAAATTAGAGCCTTAAAACAACTAAAAGACAAGTTTAAAAATGGGTTAAACATTTATTTCGACTATAATATCTCGAAAACTATAAGGGATAACCTATTTTTAAAAAGATTATTAAGGTGTTTGGTCTCCAAATCAACTCGAAAACACTTCAACATTAAAAATATTATGTCCAGAAGAAATAAGTGGTTTTATCAGTGAATAATTGTAGGGTCTCAGACTATGCCCCTAACCAGATAAGGGCTTGTACATCTCCACATTAATTGAGAATATGTCAGCTCATGTCATGTGAAATTACGACACCTTTTAAAGTTCAAAAGTTTAAAAATTATTTAATCGATTTAATAATTTAATTTTTTCTTCAATTTTGAGATTGACTTAGATATCGGTAAATAATTTCATATACCCTGAACCGATTTCATTGATTTTAAATAACAAAGTTCTCAAAACAATAATAATTAATTATACAAAAATTTCAGTAAGATCTGAGCATTGTTTAAACCATAACCGTGTCAACTAAACTGACGGACGTAGCTTAATTTGAAACAGATTTTGATTTGATTTAGGAATTTCAATATATATAAACTTTATGGGATCTTATATGTTACTTATTGATGATACATACAAAATAACAAGTCTATAATATCCATTTAGAGGCGAAGGATATACAAATATCATTCACCTTCCTCTGACTTATCTTGACTAAAGTTTTGAACCAATAATTATGATTAAATCTGAAGGTTTAATAAATAATTCCACTTAATAAATTTTCTCAATAATTTCTTTATAATAAAAAAAAATACATAAAAATCAGTTCAATTGTACTCATTTCATTTTATAGTAAAACAAAAAGTGTTTGTAAAAATTTACCTGATAAGAATTGACTTGTAATGCAGGCGATTATCGCTGTATAATACAACAACATTTTGATGCCAGATTTGCTGCTGCCAGAGAAGGAAGATGATGTTGTTTTTGTTGATTTTCTAATAGTGGCAGCCATTGTTGTTTTTTGTTTTGTTTAATAATAAATTAATTGTTTACTTATTTTTAATGAATAATAAATAATAAATATTTTTTTTGACAAAAATTTGTTTTAAACAAATAAATTCACGAAAATAATTTTTTTAAAAAGACTTTTCGTTTTTCAAATTTTAATTTCGAATAGAAAGATACTTTATGGCAAATAAGATGAATTTATTGTTGTTGTTGTTGCTGCTGCTGCTGTTGTTGTTGTTGGATTTTCAGTTAATTTAGAAAATCGAATAGTTTACATTACGAGCGATTCTGAAATGAAAAGAAAGGAAAAAAACGAAATTAAATAAATTTTTAATAAAAATTTAAAAAGGGGATTCACAGATTTGGAAAATATTTAATATTTTAGACCCCATAATGTATGTATATATTCTTGCATCAAATCAAAATCCGAGTCGATTTAGCTATGTCCGTCTGTCTGTTAGTTTTTTTTTTTATTTCCTTTTATCACTGAACACCCCTAATATTTTACTATTAGCTTAAATTCTTATCTTTTAATACGTTGAGAATATTATTGCCTCTAGTCTATTATAAATTCAAATAAAATTGGTATTTGCCCAAGAAATTAAATAGTTGTTTTTTTATTTTTATTTATTGTTATTTTTCTATTTTTTTTTTTTTCTATTAAGAACAACAACAAAAAAAAAACAATGTATTAAATAAAATAAAAAATATTATTTATTTTTAGTTAAGAATTTAATTTATATTCAACCTGTAAATATAATGTAAAAAACTTGAGAAATCAGGTGTTATAATTTTGAAAACAAAATCGGCATTTCACCAAATGTATGAGAAACAAATAAGAATGCATGTTAAGTAAAAATGTTATGTTTCGTACATACACACACTCACTCAAACACTCACAAATGTATGCAATATATACAAGCATAAACACGGAACACTAAAGGAGTTGTAAAATTATTTACTTTTCATTATAACTTCTTTTTCTACTGAACCGATTTTGATAATTTTTAGAGCCATAATGAAGTACATATGACATAATGTTATAGCAAAATTTCATTATATTTTGACTGTTTATAATTGACAATTTTATGAAAGTTTTTTGCTTGAACTAAGAGGTTGCCTCAGATATCGGTCTATATATTTTAATATATTAAACCCGTTTTGCTGGTTTTAAATAGGAAACTTCTCAGGATTATATCTAATATTCAGACCAAATTTCATTGAGCTTTGTCAATTATTGTGAATGTGAGTGTGTCAATAACAGACAGACGGACATAGCTAAATCGACTCAGATTTGAAGAATTTTTAAACATTATAGATTCTGAGATGATTCTTTCTTAGTGTTATACACAAAATGCCCTCTTCACTACTTGTGGTGTGTGTGAAGCGTATTATAACTAATTTTTTTTTCGAAACGGCCTATTTTAGGTTAGATTTTCAGTCAAGCTATAAACCCTTTAACACAAATATTTAGTATCGATAAAAATGCTTAACTTCCAAAATTACAATTTTTAAAGAAAAAGTAAGTGAAAATCATTTGATATCAGAAATTTATTCCCACTTTTCTATAAGAAAATATCCAAAATCCCAAAACATATATAACATATTTCAAAATTAAACCTTTTTTCACGGAAATAATCACCCTGTTTTTAAAAAGTTGTTTGGGAGAAAGTACTTTTTTTACCTTATATATTAAGCTATATATTAAGGATATGGTTTCAGATGATATCAGATTTGCGATTTGAACTCTTAACACAAAAAAATAAATTTTCTTTTTAAAATTGACCAACATTAGATAGAGCTTGTGGTTAGGACTTTGTCCCAAAATTCGTCCAAAGTTAGTTTAAATTCGTGAATTATTACTGCTTTTTGTGTGCCTTACAAAAGTCTCCACAAATGCATAATAAGCTATAGTAGTGTACGCTACAAAAATAATGGACTACAGCACAGTCTACACTTAAAATTAATTTTTGTCGGAAAATATTTTTCATTTGTCACTTCGAGCAAACAACCAAGACCCCATATTGTACATAATACTTGTATTAATATAATATAATGGACTAAATGGGATCTTGGTTGTATACTCGAAGTAACAAAGTTAATTAACGTTTGATGTTCGGAAGGGTATTAAATATTTTCAATATTCGAGGTACTATATTTCGAAACACTTTGGATCCGCTATGATAGATAGAACAAATTCGGGAATTTAAAAAAATTGTAAGAATAGTACATTCAGATGATTAATTTTGATAACTTCAGAGGTGTAAAATGGAATATTATATATCAGTATATCGGAAATTATGTATTCTTTCCAAAGATGTATAAATTTCTTTATAAAATTATAACAAAACTTTAAGATGCTTAAATTCATGACATTGTGATACTATCTATTTGGTCTATAGTTACCAAATTCAAAACCTAAACTCCTATACACTTTTGGTATACAATTTATAAAATTTTACTGGACTCACAATAGAACAATTCGGGAATTTTAGATTTCTTTCAACTTTATTTTTATGTACAAAGACATTAAAACAAATTCTAGAAATATTTATGTTCGGATTAATAATTTTAATAACTTCAAAAGTGTAATATGGAATATTATATATCAATAAATAGGAAATTATGTTGTCTTTCCAAACATAAAATTTTCTTTAAAAAATATAATAAAAAATTATTAAAATTATCAAAATATTTTAAATCTGTATCGTTTTAAATATTTATCATAACTGAGATGTTTAAATTCAAAACACTGTGTTTCTACTCCCCTTATGTCTATTGGGGTCAAATTCAAAACTTAAACTCTTATAAACTTCTGGTATTGACTTATCAAATTTCATTGAAATCGCAGTTGGACATTTCGGTAATTTTGGACTTTCTTCCACTGCATGTAAAAAATCACATTTAAATTCATTTTAGAAATAATAATATTTGGATCATTAATTTTCATATCTTTAGAGATAAAATGGGAAATATTATATATCAATGTATAGGAAATTATGTCTTCTTTCCAAATATATATAAAAAACAATATTACAAAACTTTCATAATGACGAAAATCATGGTGTTCAACTTTAAGACACTATGGATCCATTCCCATTATTTCCATAAAGTCAAAATTCAAAACATAAACTCTGCTATATCATTACTATCAATCTGTAAAATTCCATTGAATTCAGACTAATCATTCTGAAATTTCATTTTTTTTAATTTTTATATTTATCACTGTTTATTGTTCATTAATTTTATTTATTTATTTATTATTTTTATAATTATTTTCAAAATAAAACACTATCATTTTCAGTACTTCTGAAATGTTCAGAAATAGATCTGTTATTTTTTTTTAATTCTTTTTATTATTTTTTCACGCCATTTAAACAAAAAAAAATAAAATATTTTTCAAAAATTTAAATTTAGAAAACTAAAATTAAATTTCTTTTATTTCTATCAAACATTTAAATAAAAACTTTATTTATTTAATTAAAAATAAAAAAAATAAATAAAAAACGCACAAAATAAAACACTCAATTAAACAAAAAAATATTGTTATGTCAAGTAGACCCTCTCAAGAATATAAAAACGCATTAAATAAGTGTAAAGTAAAAAAATAAATTTAAATAAATTAAAAATGCAGTCAACGTACTTTTTATGAATTTTAATTGAAACCGCGCTTTAAATACAAAACGACAATTTTCTCGAAAAAAATCTCAGTTCTTTTAAAAATTCTTCAAGAAAAACACACACACACACACAAGAGATAATAAATGTAACGGTCACTTATTAATATTAAAAAAAATAATAAAATTTTTTCAAAAATTTCAAAAATAAACGTTTTAAACAAAACACGACTTATCGGGCGAACGTTTCAGATGAATCTGAATTTTGAAATATTTATTTTTTTTTCAAATAGAAAAATTATGAAAATTGAAAACGAGAAAACAAAACACACGAACAAATAAAAACAACAAGAGAAACCCAAACAGAGAGTAAATTTAACAAACAAACAAGAAAACTGATCGTGTTTTTTTCAAAGCGAAAAGAGAGAGAGAGAGTGTGTGTGTTTTGAAAAAGAGAAAGAGGAAATATTGAAATTCATTTTGAATTATTTTGGTTTCAAAATATTATTATTTTTTTGAGTAAAGATAAGCTCGAGTCGCTTAAATAAACTAGTTAATAGTACACTAAATGAGTTTTATTATACCCTACACCATGTAGGTGATTGGGGTAATATGCGTTTGTGTTGATGTTTGTAAAATAGGTTATAAAAGTCTTTCATACAAAGCGAAATTTAACAAGAACAAGTCTTATGATATTTTCAATCGATGTGCCAAATTATGCGAGGGTCGGTACGTTACTTCTCATAGGTCCATGCAAGCCATAAAGGCATAAATCTCACTTATATGTTGGTATTGCAATAAAAACTGGACAAATTAAAATCTAATCTAAAATAAATGAAACGAGGGTCGGTCCATCATTTTTTCTCATATAAATCTCCAGATAAAAATTCTTTTCAAACGCCTAAATTTTATATAAATGTTATTACCATGTAAATGAACTTCACATTTGATCATAAATCAGAAAACCAAATTATACGAGGGTCGTTCATAACATTTTTCGTAGCTGTCATTTACAACCCAAAATATGATGTTGGGTATGACATAGTAAAGAGTGACCGACTACAACATTTTTACTTGTTTTAAATTATAACAACAACATTAATATTAAAGTTGTTGTTGTTTTAATAAAATTTAAATTAAATTCATACAAAAACAAAAACAATGATAAGAAATTTTGTTACTTTTACTGCAACAATTTTTTTATTTTTTTCTAAGAGTTTTTTTTTCAAAATCCCCTCAAAAATTAAAATTAACAAAAAAATTAAGTAAAAACTGGATTTGATTTGAAATTTTTTAATTATATTAAAAAATATATATTCAAAATACTGGTCATTTTGAGAAAAAAAAACGATCATAAAACACTCTTTAAACATTTTGTGATATTTAATAAGAACGTTGACCCATTTTTTAATTTTGTTTGATAATTTTATTAAGAAAAATATAACACACGCTAATTGTTTGTGTACTCTACTTGTCTTCGAATGTAGCTTTATGTATTTAAGCTGAGGTTTGTAAACTACAGAGAAGATAGGTTTACCTCCCATTTAACTTACAACAAAATCATTTTCTGAATCTACGTAATGATGTCCGTCCTTCCGTCTTGTGGCTTTCATTGTTAATTCTTAGGTTAAAGTAAAAAGTCAATTGTTTGTTAAACCTTAACGTCAAATTAAAATTGTGTAGATAAAGAGTTTTAAAGCATAGAAAACATAGTTTCACTTTCAATTTAAAATACATCAAAATTGTTTCCCGTATTTACGTAATAATGTCCGTCTTTCCGTCTGGCTTATAGTCAAAGTTCATATTTTAAATGAAAAAAAGGAGTTTAATTGTGTGTCACACCTTAACCTTAAATATTAAGTATTCAAACAAAGCTTTGTTAAGTACAGCAAACATAGTCTTATCTAAACCTTAAATAACATCAGAATAATTATCCGAATCAATTTATAAATGACCGCCCTTTCATCCATTCGTCGTACTAACTGTCAAAGGAAATCTAATAAATTATGTCAAAGTCATACCATAACCTCAAATTATATGTATTTATACTAACTTTTATAAAGCATATATATAAACTAACTACCATTTTTAAATATATCAGAGTTACTTTCTAAATCTAGTTTTTCAGATCCGCCCTTCTGTCTGCTGACTCTAATTGTGAATTCTAAAGCGAAATTAAAAAGTTATATGTCAAACTTTATCATCAAGTTCTAGGAATTCAGACGTAGATTTTTTAAGTATAAAAATTATAGATTGAGGTTTTTAAAGAACAATACCCATAGGCTTATCCCCTTTTTAAAATTGGTCAGTATTATTTTCTGAATATATTTAATGATGTCCGTCCTTCTGTCTGGCTGCTTGCAAAGTTAATTATTATGATTAATGTAAAATGACAGTTATGTGTCCCCTTATAACGGCAAGTTTTATGTGTTTCGGTCCAGTTTTGTAAAGCACTTACACTGTAGACTTCCTTTAATTTTAAGTATATCAAATAATGTTCATTGTTGTTGTAACAGTTTTTCTGCATCCGATAATTCTTTTTTTGATGAAAGAACTTTCGTTTAATACAACTGTCGATGGGTTGACAATCTTTGTCTGAGTGTGACTCGGGTCGTTTCGAAATGGAGATGCAATTGTCGTGGGAACGAATAATAATTTCCGTTCTTAGGTCTGGCTGATGGTCAAAATAAATCTTGTAATTGTAGAAAAAGCTTAATTATGTATCTCATCTTGACTTCAAGTTTTAAGTATTTAGACTAAGATTAATTCGCCAAAAAATTAATTTATAAAATATTCTAAATAGGCTCTTATTTAGACAGGACCGTAGTCGGTAAATTTCCAAATTGTTCACATCGTGGGTCTTGATTAAAAAGTCAAAAAAAACTTTGAAAAAAAATGAATTTTTTGAATTGATGCCAAATACTTGTTATTAGTTATTTTCCCTACAGTGGTGTACAAAAATTGTTGTCGTACCCTCACTTTGAAGTATATCCGAATTATTATGTGAATTCATTTAGTGACATCCGCCTTTCCTTTTGACTGGTTATTCATGATTTTAATTATTTATTCTTATTTCATTACTTATCACCCGGTTTATTTTCCCTGCCTTCACTCTTTTCAATTTCATTTAAATTTTTCATAATTTTTTTTAAATATTGATTGTTTTTTTGCCAGTTAATATTCGGTTTAAACTAGATAATATCGATTATATTTTTCCATATTTAATAAAACCAAATTATGTGATTTAACATATTTGTAATATTTGGTAGCAGCAACGTTGCGTTGTGAGCAAAAAGTACTTTCGCATTTTTATTAATATTTAACATTTTTTCCAATTCGAAGACTGTTAAGATTGAAAAGTTGACTAAAAATAAAAGTTACATTTTAGAAATATTTTTGTTAGAAATTTTTGATTTTAATTTTGAACCAAAAAAAAATTTTAAATTTTAAATGTCAAATTTTCTCAAAAAATTGAAAGAGACCGTTATTTAATTAATTTCACTTTGTCGTGATAATAATATTTGACAAATATTTTTTGTGGTGAAAAGTTGAATTTTAATAAAACTATATTATTTTGCTTAAAATATAATAATTTTAGTAAAAAGTAAAATTTCGACGAGAATATGAATTTTTGACAAAAGTCAAACTATAGACTAGTTTATAGTCTCAGTTATAGACTAGTTTATAGTCTCAACTATAGACTAGTTTATAGTCTCAACTATAGACTAGTTTATAGTCTCAACTATAGACTAGTTTATAGTCTCAACTATAGACTAGTTTATAGTCTCAACTATAGACTAGTTTATAGTCTCAACTATAGACTAGTTTATAGTCTCAACTATAGACTAGTTTACAGTCTCAACTATAGACTAGTTTATAGTCTCAACTATAGACTAGTTTATAGTCTCAACTATAGACTAGTTTATAGTCTCAACTATAGACTAGTTTATAGTCTCAACTATAGACTAGTTTATAGTCTCAACTATAGACTAGTTTATAGTCTCAACTATAGACTAGTTTATAGTCTCAACTATAGACTAGTTTATAGTCTCAACTATAGACTAGTTTATAGTCTCAACTATAGACTAGTTTATAGTCTCAACTATAGACTAGTTTATAGTCTCAACTATAGACTAGTTTATAGTCTCAACTATAGACTAGTTTATAGTCTCAACTATAGACTAGTTTATAGTCTCAACTATAGACTAGTTTATAGTCTCAACTATAGACTAGTTTATAGTCTCAACTATAGACTAGTTTATAGTCTCAACTATAGACTAGTTTATAGTCTCAATTATAGACGAGTTTATAGTCTCAATTATAGACGAGTTTATAGTCTCAATTATAGACGAGTTTATAGTCTCAACTATAGACGAGTTTATAGTCTCAACTATAGACGAGTTTATAGTCTCAACTATAGACGAGTTTATAGTCTCAACTATAGACGAGTTTATAGTCTCAACTATAGACTAGTTTATAGTCTCAACTATAGACTAGTTTAAAGTCTCAACTATAGACTGTTGTTTACACTATTTTATAGTTTAAGGTATTCCTGATTCGTTGTAGCTGAATACATATTTTCCACTTGTTTTTCTAGATGAAATGAAAAAATATGCATAATTTCAGTTGAATAACTATGGACTCGTATAAAAAATTTGTTAGTTACATCGTTTCAAAAGAAAATTTTAATTGAAATCATGTTTTTGAAAATATTCAAATTTGTTATTGAATTAAATCCCTTTTAACAATAACATCAATCAGTTTAAAGTGATTTAAACAAGATTAATTCATTCACAACCAGTTAAAACCTCAATGATCGAGTTTGTAAACAAAATTGTTTAAAGAAAAGTTTTGAATGAAAACGAATTGAAGCCGTGGGGAATACGAAGGAATCCATTTAAAAATTTGCTCTTATTAAACTTTATCATAATAATAATTAATACAATTGAATTAACAAAATTAACAAGTGTTAAATATTTGATAAATAACATAATTATCGGCATTTTATAATTCATGTGGAACATTTTAAATTTTAAAAATAATTAAAACGTAAATATTATTAAAATTTAAAAAATAATACAAAAACATTAAAGCGTTTTTCAGTCTAATTAATTTTTAACAGACAAAGATTTTAAAATAAAAGAACATGTGGCAACTCTGCTAAAATATTTCAAATCTCTAAATCTATTCGCTGTCGCTTACATTGTGTTTACACTTACATCCATTAGTGTTTATATTTGAATGATGTTGCACATTTTTTTACCTGCCGAAATCTCTAAATAACTGATCATAAATCATGTTATTATTTGTTTGTAAAACATTTTCAAAGTAAATAAATTTTATTTATCAACTTAAACAGATTTTCGTTTAGATTTTGGAAGAGAGAAAATTATGGTACACAACAGTTCCAATATTTTACATATGTTTATTATGTCTTAATGATCATTAACTGGGATTTTCTTCTTAGTTTATTGAAGTTTATTATGCTTGAAAGAACACTTATTCATGTATAGAGGTCTTTTCGATTTCCTTCAATAAACTTCTTTTACCTGTTAATGTGTGCGAGGGAGGATCGGCAAATATTAAATTTTAATATTTCTATACCCACCACACAAACACAAGTGGTGGAGGGGTTATATTAACTTTGTCATTTCGTGTGTAACATTAAGAAGGAATCATCTAGGACACCCATAATTTATATAAATTCTTGTATCAAATCTATGTCCGTCTGTCTGTTGTTGGCACTGTCATATCCATAACAATTAACAGGCCTCAATAATAATTGGCCCGAGTATTTGTTATTGTCCTCAATTTCCTATGTAGAACCATATTAAATATATAGGACGATATTTGAATCAGCCACTATAATTGAAGCTATAAATTAGTTAAAGTTATTAATAAAAAGAATTTAATTTACTAACAAATTCCAATTTCCTAAAACAAGAGTTTAATTAAATTTTCCGTTAATACAATTAAAAAAACTTGTTTTTATTACAAAGTCCACAACAATTAAACTAAACTGACTAAAAATATGTTATGTCACACCAACTAAAATTATGCATATTTTTGCATTACAACTAGAAAAATAGGTGAAATATTCAGCCATAACGAATCATCAATACCCTTAATCATACATTAATTATATAGACTGTAGTGTAAACTATATATATATAGTATAAACTATAGACCAGTTTATAGCATTAACTCTAGACTAGTTTATAGTGTAACCTGTATGGACTCGTTTGATAAGGTTACTTGGGGAACGATAAATTTAATTTACACTTCTATTTGTGTAGATCAAAAAAAAAAATACTAAAAATGTTAACAATTAAATATTTTCGAACTGGTTTGAAAAAATGTTTGTAATTAATATTCAAATACATTTTTAAAAATTATTGTAATAATACATTTTTTCCAATTTTAAAACTGGTTCATTATTATTACACACATACAAGTTTATTTTAAATTCGTTTGATATTCAAAGCGTTATTGTTAGAACTAGAGGGCTAATGAATGACAATATTTAACTACTGATGAGAAAAATTTAATATTTCAATCACGATGTTATTCAAAGAATTGAATCTAAAGCGAAAAGAATATTAAAAACTAATCGATATTTTGATTTTTTTAGAAAATGTTTAAAATGTTTATCGATATCTTAGAAATTTTCTATATAGAAAATTTATCGATATCTTAGAAATTTTCTATATAGAAAATTTATCGATATCTTAGAAATTTTCTATATAGAAAATTTATCGATATCTTAGAAATTTTCTATATAGAAAATTTATCGATATCTTAGAAATTTTCTATATAGAAAATTTATCGATATCTTAGAAATTTTCTATATAGAAAATTTATCGATATCTTAGAAATTTTCTATATAGAAAATTTATCGATATCTTAGAAATTTTCTATATAGAAAATTTATCGATATCTTAGAAATTTTCTATATAGAAAATTTATCGATATCTTAGAAATTTTCTATATAGAAAATTTATCGATATCTAAGAAATTTTCTATATAGAAAATTTATCGATATCTAAGAAATTTTCTATATAGAAAATTTATCTATATTTATCGATAATTTTCAATTCTTTTATATGACTGTTTTTTATTTATGAAATATTTATTTTAAATATTTATGTGTTTTTATTGTTATTTTTTTTACTCAATATGCATTTGAAATTTTTATTATTTTTATTGTTTTTGTTTTTAATTTATTTACAATAATTAACTACGTTTTACTATCAGTGTATTTTTATTAACATTTTAACATTTGTTGTCTGTCTGTCGTTAGTTGTTGGCGGTAAATAGTGAACTGACGACGTGAAAGAGGAGAGACATAATTTGAAAATGAATATTTCCGGTTAAAACATGTGAAAACTGGTTAAAACCGTTTTCGATTTTAAATAGAATTCAAATCGAATTTGATCTTTAATAAAAAAAATTAACTCACTCGTTGACTCTTTTGTTTTGAATTTAAGTTTGTTGCTGCTGCTGTTTTTGTGACAGACGTAACGTCAGTATTTGTTTACTAATCAGCGTGATCTTTGATTTAAATTATAAATTATAATTTTAATTATTTTTGCATTTTGAAAGCCATGTTTAGGAGGCGAAGGTGTTTTATTGATAAAATGCCAATAGAAGAGACAGATAAAGTTTAATTTTATGGTTTTAAAGGTCTGCGTTTGTGTATCAGACTGTAACACATTAACATCTTTAAACTTTCCACCATCGCAAGTGATTGGGAGGGTAAATTACCTTTGTCATTCCTTGTGTAACGCTAGGAATATATCCTTGTATCAAATCATAATCTGAATCAATGTAGATAAATTCATCTATTTTAAGTCTGTCTTTCCATCTGTCTGTCTGTCTGTCTATCCGTCTGACTGTGTGTTGTTGACACGCTCATACCCACAATAAGTGACAGAACTCAAATTGGCCTGAGTATTTGTTATTGTCTAAAAAGTTTCTAATTTAATATCAGCAAAATCGGTTCGGTATATAACAAGATATAGACCGATATCTGAGACAACCTTTAAGTTTAAGACAAGAACTTTTGTCAATCAAAAACCGACAAATTAGAACAAATTGACAAAAGTTCTTTCCCGTACTATTAAGTTGTACATACATCATTACCATTATTATCAAAATCGGTTGAACAGACTCGACAAACCTCGTTTTGCCAGAAAATATAATTTATGGGCGATACACCTCCCCATTGTCTTATCTGTCCTACATTATCTCCAGTAAAACAATTCCTTGAGAAAGTTGTCGGGACCAAATTTAAGAACTCTTGCTGTAATTGTTCTTCATATATTCGATAATCAGTATTTGCTTAGTATGGGCAATAGTCCTTCCCCTGGTCTAATCCGTCCTACATTTTTTTCAGTAAACCAGTTCCTTGAGAAAGTTGTCGGAACCAAATTTAAGAACTCTCGCTGTTGTAGTTATTTAGATATTCGATCATCAATATTTGCTTTGTATGGGGGGTACTTCTCCCCCTTGTCCTATCAGAATTTTTTATAGTTTATGTTATGTTTATTTCCTCAAATTTGATACAACCGTTTTAGAGTATATACGTTATATACACAGACTTCCTATTAAGCGTTGCTGTGCAACATTTAAGATAAACTGTTATATATTATATACGTTTGTGTGTGTACGAAGCATAACGTATTTACTTTATACGCATTTTTGGTGTAGGGTATTGCAGATTTGGCATAGTCGAATGTAGTATTCCTACCTAATTTGAATTTAAATTTAGCAAACAAACACACACCCAAAACGGGGCTTCCCTGATCAAATTTGAAATCATTTTTTGTCTCCACGTTTTAATATAAAATTTTGGACAAAAAAAATTATTAAAGAAAACAAGTTATTTAAGACATGTGGCAATAATTGTTTTTGTAATTAAATAATTATGATAATTAAAATGAAATGAAATATTTATCAATAAACAAAAAATTATTTTATTAACAATAATATTTGTATTAGTGAACCATTAAAACGTTAATACTTAATAAACATAAACAAATATTTCAGTTATTATTTAAATACTTAATGAAGTTTTGAAGTGACAAGTCGAATCGTATACATGAACACCCACAATTGGTTCTTAGTTAATATGGATTAATAAGATGCAGATACTTTAAAAGCTTTAATTGTATAGATACTAATCTGTCTAAAGATGTTCATCTATAAATTTTACCTAATTTGTAATCAGCCCAAAATATAAAAATCTGTAATTAAATTTATGCCTTAATCAGTATATAGTACCAGACCCTTATCTTTCAGATAATATATTTAAAATTATTTGAAATTAACTTAAGATTTCATTATAGACAAACGAAATCAATTCTAATTGAATTTTAAATGTAACAGAGTTCATAGTGTTAAAAAAGCTTAATTTTAACAGTCAATCCTAAACTTTACAAAAGCTTTAACATAACGGTTAACTTAACAGACAATAGAAATAAAGCTCGAACTGTTAAAGATTTTTCAAATTTAGACTAACACCATTAGAAGAGAGCTTAAAGCTCTCTTCTTATTAAGGCAGCACCACACATCCTAACAATAATTTATAAAACCTAAAAACATCAAAATTATAGAAAATTTTTCAATATTGAAATTTTCTTATAGAATTTTTTTTTAATATTGAAATTTTCTTATAGAAATCTTTTTCAATATTGAAATTTTCTTATAGAATTTTTTTTCAATATTGAAATTTTCTTATAGAAAATTTTTTCCAAATTGAAATTTTCTTATAGAAAGTTTTTTCAAAATTGAAATTTTCTTATAGAAAATTTTTTCAATATTGAAATTTTCTTATAGAAAATTTTTCAATAATGAAATTTTCTGATAGAAAATTTTTCCATATTGAAATTTTCTTATAGAAAATTTTTCCATATTGAAATTTTCTTATAGAAAATTTTTCCATATTGAAATTTTCTTATAGAAAATTTTTCCATATTGAAATTTTCTTATAGAAAATTTTTCCATATTGAAATTTTCTTATAGAAAATTTTTCCATATTGAAATTTTCTTATAGAAAATTTTTCCATATTGAAATTTTCTTATAGAAAATTTTTCCATATTGAAATTTTCTTATAGAAAATTTTTCCATATTGAAATTTTCTTATAGAAAATTTTTCAATATTGAAATTTTCTTATAGAAAATTGTTCAATATTGCAATTTTCTTATAGAAAATTTTCCATTATTAAAATTTTCTTATAGAAAATTTTCCATTATTAAAATTTTCTTATAGAAAATTTTCCATTAATAAAATTTTCTTATAGAAAATTTTCCATTAATAAAATTTTCTTATAGAAAATTTTCCATTAATAAAATTTTCTTATAGAAAATTTTCCATTATTAAAATTTTCTTATAGAAAATTTTCCATTGTTAAAATTTTCTTATAGAAAATTTTCCATTGTTAAAATTTTCTTATAGAAAATTTTCCATTGTTAAAATTTTCTTATAGAAAATTTTCCATTGTTAAAATTTTCTTATAGAAAATTTTCCATTGTTAAAATTTTCTTATAGAAAATTTTCCATTGTTAAAATTTTCTTATAGAAAATTTTCCATTGTTAAAATTTTCTTATAGAAAATTTTCCATTGTTAAAATTTTCTTATAGAAAATTTTCCATTGTTAAAATTTTCTTATAGAAAATTTTCCATTGTTAAAATTTTCTTATAGAAAATTTTCCATTGTTAAAATTTTCTTATAGAAAATTTTCCATTGTTAAAATTTTCTTATAGAAAATTTTCCATTGTTAAAATTTTCTTATAGAAAATTTTCCATTGTTAAAATTTTCTTATAGAAAATTTTCCATTGTTAAATTTAAAATTTTCCTTTAAATTTTATAGAAAATTTTCCATTGTTAAAATTTTCTTATAGAAAATTTTCCATTGTTAAAATTTTCTTATAGAAAATTTTCCATTGTTAAAATTTTCTTATAGAAAATTTTCAATTGTTAAAATTTTCTTATAGAAAATTTTCCATTGTTAAAATTTTCTTATAGAAAATTTTCCATTGTTAAAATTTTCTTATAGAAAATTTTCCATTGTTAAAATTTTCTTATAGAAAATTTTCCATTGTTAAAATTTTCTTATAGAAAATTTTCCATTGTTAAAATTTTCTTATAGAAAATTTTCCATTGTTAAAATTTTCTTATAGAAAATTTTCCATTATTAAAATTTTCTCATAGAAAATTTTCCATTATTAAAATTTTCTCATAGAAAATTTTCCATTATTAAAATTTTCTCATAGAAAATTTTCCATTATTAAAATTTTCTCATAGAAAATTTTCCATTATTAAAATTTTCTCATAGAAAATTTTCCATTATTAAAATTTTCTCATAGAAAATTTTCCATTATTAAAATTTTCTCATAGAAAATTTTCCATTATTAAAATTTTCTCATAGAAAATTTTTCATTAGTAAAATTTTCTTATAGAAAATTTTTCATTAGTAAAATTTTCTTGTAGAAAATTTTTCATTAGTAAAATTTTCTTGTAGAAAATTTTCCATTGTTCAAATTTTCTTGTAGAAAATTTTTCATTGTTCAAATTTTCTTGTAGAAAATTTTTCATTGTTCAAATTTTCTTGTAGAAAATTTTCCATTGTTCAAATTTTCTTGTAGAAAATTTTCCATTGTTCAAATTTTCTCATAGAAAATTTTTCATTAGTAAAATTTTCTTATAGAAAATTTTTCATTAGTAAAATTTTCTTATAGAAAATTTTTCATTAGTAAAATTTTCTTATAGAAAATTTTTCATTAGTAAAATTTTCTTATAGAAAATTTTTCATTAGTAAAATTTTCTTGTAGAAAATTTTTCATTGTTCAAATTTTCTTGTAGAAAATTTTTCATTGTTCAAATTTTCTTGTAGAAAATTTTCCATTGTTCAAATTTTCTTGTAGAAAATTTTCCATTGTTAAAATTTTCTTGTAGAAAATTTTCCATTGTTAAAATTTTCTTGTAGAAAATTTTCCATTGTTAAAATTTTCTTATAGAAAATTTTCTATTATTAAAATTTTCTTATAGAAAATTTTCATTATTAAAATTTTCATTTTTGAAAAATTCTCTATAGAAAAAAATCTATTCTAAATAGATAAATTTTCCATTTCTTTAATGTGGGTTACCTTCTTCATGATTTTCATAATTTTATTGTTTAATTTGGTTTCCTTCACCCATTTGAGTGCTAAAATTAAATTTCGCACTTTAATGGGAAAAAATCTAAAAATATAAACTTAAATATCAATTTAAAAAAATTGTTTTAAGCTCACAACAACAACAACAAAAAGGCGATAAATAAATGTGTGTTAAATTGTTTTACAAATCCATACACACAACTACATAAATATTTTTGGATTCACACAGATACTCCAACGGATACTTGTGTAAATCTGTTTATGTTTACAAACATAAATCGCAAAACATAAAATAAAATATTGAATGAATTTAAGGCAATTTTCAAAAATGAGATAAATTTGGAATCAAAAGATGGAAATTTTAAATGTTTAACCCTGTGGAAAATTTATCGAAAAAAGAGACTTTTTCCCATTAATTATCGTCAGACATTTCATTAATTAAAGGAATTTTCTATTTAAAATTGTGAATTTCTTTTTATGTGATTTTCTCCAATTCTAGACATAAAATCACAAGAATGAAACCTTAATTCGTGTAAATTAAAATAACAATTTTTCAATAATAAATAAAAGTGGTAATGACATCAATTTAATATTTAGACAGAATAAGAAGAAGAGAAAGAAGACTTCATTCGCATCCAAAAGATACAAATAATTGAAGTGAAAATAATAATAAAAAAATCATCAAATGGAACTTTTTTTCTTTATTGAAAAGACAATTTTTATGGAAAAGAAAAGAAGAATACAAATAGAGACAAATGAACTGACAGACAGGTGGACAGACAAATAACCAGACCGTTTAAACGTTAAATAAATAGAAATAAAAAGATATAGAAGTGTTACAATTGGTCAAGCTCGACTATATAATATTCTACACCTCATTGTTGCTTGTAAATGACTGTTACGAAAAAAAATATGAACAGCCCTCGTTATAATTTATATGGAGAACATTTGTATGGAGCCTATATGAACTAATGGACCGATCAAAACCAATTTCAATAGACATGGTGCTTCACCACGCATCGAGACGGGGAGTAATTAATTCATAGGGGTTATAGGATCACTTTCTCTATCCGTTACAAACATCTGCAATCTATGATGGTGTAGGGTACAATTACAACAAGTAAGAATGCTATATTCGTCCATGCCAAATATTCAATATTCAATTCAATTTTACAAAGTTATTAGCTTGATCTTAAAGGTTACCTCAGATATCTGTCTATATCTTTAAATATACTAAACCGATTTTGGTTTTCATTAAAAAAAAAACTTTTCATTTCGTTGAGTTCCGTCAACTGCAAGATTATATATATTTACATTATGGGGTCTAAGATGATTCCTTCTTAGCGTTACACACGGAAAGTCAACGTTAATATACCCTCTGCAGCACTTGCGGTGGTGGAGGGTATAAAAAGTATTATAAACACGATTTTATTAAGTTTTAGCTAAAATTCAAAAGTCTTCGCTAAAATTTATTATTATTTTTGCTCAACAACAAATTCAGAAGATTCACAACTACACTCACGCACACACACACACACACATATCACATAATATCACCATAAAGATGACGATAATAACGAGAATGATAATGATGAGATTATCATCATCACTATCTGGAGGTTTTCTTTTCACTCTAATTAAATATATTATACTAAATAAGACACAATGTCTGATTTGGTTTACACCAGAATCAAAAACAACATTCACTAGATAAATTAGGGAGCAGTTTCAAACACACAAAGTTAATTAAAATTTGAACATGATCTTGAATAGAAAATATTCTAAAAACTTAAAACTCTTTTGAGAAAATTTTAACGATAATAAATGATACCTAAAATTGAAAAATAAATCGATAACTAAGATGGTTTTACAGAAAACTTATCGATAGCTAATTTTTTTTATAAAAATTATATCGAAAACTGAATTTTCTTATAGAAAATTTATCGATAACTAATTTTTTTAGAGAAAATCTAACGATTATAAAATTTTCTTATAGGAAAGTTTGAAATTTGTTTATGGAAAATTTTGATATTTTTTAAATTTATCGATAGTGGAATTTTTTAATAGTAATTTTTTTAAGAAAGTTTTGAAGTTTTCTTATACAAGTTTTGTCGATTGCGAAAATTTCCTAGAGAATTTATCGATAACTTAATTTTTTTAGAAAAAATGTATCGAAAACAAAAGGGAAAATTTATCGACAACTAAATTTGTTTAGAAAAAGTTTATCGACAACTAAATTTTCTTAGAGAAAATTAATCGATAACTAAATTTTCTCAGAGAAAATTAATCGATAACTAAATTTTCTTAGAGAAAGTTTATCGACAACTTAATTTTCTTAGAGATAATGTATCGATAACAAAATTTTCTTAGAAAAAAATTATCTACAACAAAATTTTCTTAGAGAAAATTTATGGACAACTAAATTTTCTTATAGAAAATTTACCGATAACTAAATTTTTTTAGAGAAAATCTATCGATTACGAAACTTTCTATAGAAAATTTTAAAATTTTCCTATAGAAAATTATGAAATTTTCTTATAGAAAATTATGAAATTTTCTTATAGAAAATTATGAAATTTTCTTATAGAAAATTATGAAATTTTCTTATAGAAAATTATGAAATTTTCTTATAGAAAATTATGAAATTTTCTTATAGAAAATTATGAAATTTTCTTATAGAAAATTATGAATTTTTCTTAAAGAAAATTATGAAATTTTCTTATAGAAAATTATGAAATTTTCTTATAGAAAATTATGAAATTTTCTTATAGAAAATTATGAAATTTTCTTATAGAAAATTATGAAATTTTCTTATAGAAAATTATGAAATTTTCTTATAGAAAATTATGAAATTTTCTTATAGAAAATTATGAAATTTTCTTATAGAAAATTATGAAATTTTCTTATAGAAAATTATGAAATTTTCTTATAGAAAATTATGAAATTTTCTTATAGAAAATTATGAAATTTTCTTATAGAAAATTATGAAATTTTCTTATAGAAAATTATGAAATTTTCTTATAGAAAATTATGAAATTTTCTTATAGAAAATTATGAAATTTTCTTATAGAAAATTATGAAATTTTCTTATAGAAAATTATGAAATTTTCTTATAGAAAATTATGAAATTTTCTTATAGAAAATTATGAAATTTTCTTATAGAAAATTATGAAATTTTCTTATAGAAAATTATGAAATTTTCTTATAGAAAATTATGAAATTTTATTATAGAAAATTATGAAATTTTATTATAGTAAATTATGAAATTTTCTTATAGAAAATTATGAAATTTTCTTATAGAAAGTTATGAAATTTTCTTATAGAAAATTTGAATATTTTCCTATAGAAAAATTTGAAATTTTCTTATAGAAAAATTTGAAATTTTCTTATAGAAAATTTGAATATTTTCCTATAGAAAAATTTGAAATTTTCTTATAGAAAATTTTGAAATTTTCTTATAGAAAATTTTGAAATTTTCTTATACAAAATTTTAAAATTTTCGATAACAAAATTTTCTTAGAGAAAGTTTATCGACAACTAAATTTTCTTAGAGAAAACTTACGGACAACTAAATTTTCTTAGAGAAAACTAATCGATAACTAGATTTTCTTAGAGAGAACTTACGAACAACTAAATTTTCTTAGAGAAAACTAATCGATAACTAAATTTTCTTAGAGAAAACTTACGGACAACTAAATTTTCTTAGAGAAAACTAATCGATAACTAAATTTTCTTAGAAAAAATTTACCGACAACTAAATTTTGTTAGAGAAAATTAATCTATAACTAAATTTTCTTAGAGAAAATTAATCGATAACTAAATTTTGTTAGAGGAAATCTATAGATATTGAAATTTTCTTATAGAAAATTTATTGTTTATGAAATTTTCTTACGGAAAATTTTGAATTTTCTTATAGAAAGTTCATTGATTGTGAAATATTCCTATAGAACATTTATCGATAATTAGATTTTCTTAGTATGATTTTGAAACTGACCCTTTAAATTCACAGTCTGTTGATATTTTTTGCAAGTTTAATTTAAGCAGATCGTGAATTAAAGAATGAATAAAAAGAAACAGACACAATTGAAACTTAACTACAGTGAAGCGGAAAGATAAAATCACAGCTTAATGACAGTTTTACTATTAAGAACTTTTATTCAGGAAATTTATGATTTATTTTAATTGATTGTCTGTTTTTTTTCACTATTTTATTTGAAATTATTCTGAAGACAATTCTGAAAAGGGAAAAAGACTTTTAATTGTGAATATCAGTAGCAAATGTAACGGTAAAATTGTGATAAATTATAAAAAGTCGGACTAAATGAATGAATTAGTCGAAAATGACTTTAATTAAATATTTTTTTTTTTTTTTCAAAATTGTTTTTAAATATGGACGGATAAATATCATGCTTGACTTTTAATTGAAATCAAAAGAAATGATTTTTTTTTTGGTCTGTAATTTAATTAAGTTCATTTTAGCGATTTTGCAATAATTGTGCTACATTACAGAGATTTTATCAAACAATTGTTGGCAACTATATTCCTTAAACTATTTTGAATGAAACAAGTAAGAATGCTATATTCGATGCCTTCTACCACAAATGCGAGTGCAGTAAATACATTATGTTTCATATATACACACTGACACATACACTCACAATTTAAGTAAACCGTTCGATTCAGAATCACTTTCTGAGTCGATAAACGTTGTGAACACTCTACAGGCAGCAATTTTATAAAATGGTATTTTATAATATTCGGTTTAATATTTCAGGTAGCTCCCATACAAATGTCCTCCCGGAATAAATATTTGAAGTCATAAAAGTCGTAAATGTAAAGAGATTTCAAAGAAATTAATCACTAATATGTTTTATTATATTCCTAATCGATGTGTCAAATCATGCAAGGGCCGGTCCATTATTTCTCATAAGTCTCACGCAAGCTACCATCCAAATATCACTTTGAAGAGCAGAAATCTCACATATAAGTTGTTATTGTAATAAAAACTGGTCAAATTAAGATAAACAGAATCTTAAATTGATGTTCAAAATTTTATGAGGGTCCATCCGGTTTAACTTGTTTTAAATATGAGACTTCTCAAGACTGTAATAAATATTCAGCCCAAATTTCATTTAGCTCGGTCAATTATTGTGGATCTGAGCATGCCAAAAAGAGACGGAGAGACAGACAGACCTACGGACTAGCAGACGGGCGCAGAGATAGACAAACAAATATCTCTCTATGTCATAGGACATAGCTAAATCGGCTCAGATTTTGATTTGATGCAAGGATATATTATAGGGTCTGAGATGATTCCTTCTTAGCGTTACACCCAGAATGGCAAAGTTAATATAACCTCTTCACCACTTGTGGTAGTGAAGGGTAAGAAAACATTTAAAATGTCAAAAGTTTGTCATAAATTTTAATCACAGAGATCTAAACTCAAATCTTTTCTTTGCAAATCTACAAAAAAAGATCACACAGAATGGAAGGAAGAGAGAAATTGTACACAACAACATGGTTAATCTAAAATATATGTAGATGTGTGTAAGTGTGTGTGTGAAAGTATTTTATTTTCTTTTATAATCTCAAATCAAATTCTAAATTACGAATTATGACAATGAAAACAAATGGAAAAGTACACAATACTGACACAAATATTACAACAACAAAAGGAATAATAACAACAAAAAATAAACAAATCTACAATGTCAATTTGACATTTAAATAGATGCTCTCACACACACACTCACACAAATAAAATGACATATGTATGTATGCATTTACCCATAGATACACAAACACATATTCATTATTATGATTATATGCATATAAGTGTATATGTGTATGTGTGTTAGTGAGCATTTCTAAAAAATATAACTTATACGTTAATAACCTCAACTTGGGCCAGTGACTTACATTGAACATGTTTGGAACACGGCAAATGATACCGATAACTGTCACAACAACAACTACAACAAATACTCTATCAAAAACATATAAACCCGAAAACAAACAAACCAAAGAGAGAGAAAAATAATAGAGTGCAAAAAGAGACACTTTATAGGTTATCAATAACAGAGCAAACAAAAAAATGGCAAATGTCAGCGAGTACTTGAAGAAAACGAAATATTATTACAGAAATCAAAACACACATACAATTACATACACACATACACACAGAGAAATAGAAAATATGAATATGTAAGGGATAAAAGGATGTTAAAAGAAGGATACCAGAGAAAAGCATGACACACAAATTAAAATGACAAAAAAAATGTAGGGAAGTGGTGCAAGAGTTTAAGCTTTCAACCCCAAGAGAATTTGAACTCAATAAAAAGTGAAAAGCTCTCGGTTTTATATATAAAAGAGTGTTCTCTCTTTCTTAAAACGAATGCAACTTTATGACCATTTAAAGGAGTATCAAGGAACAAACTAAAGAACTCCTTTTTAGTATTTCATAAACTTTTCAATAAGAAAATTTAATAAATGAACAACTTTTCTACAAGAAAATGTCATGAATGGCAAATCTTCCTTTAGGAAATTTTAATTTTTCTATAAGAAAATTTTACTTTTCTATAAGAAAATTTTAACGATGAACATTTTTCTATAGGAACAATTCAAGTACGGACATTTTTCTATAAGAACAATTCAAATACGGAAATTTTTCTATAAGAACAATTCAAGAACGGAAATTTTTCTATAAGAAAAATTCAAGAACGGAAATTATTCTGTAAGAAAAATTCAAGGAAGGAAATTTTTCTATAAGAAAAATTCAAGGACGGAAATTTTTCTATAAGAAAAATTCAAGGACGGAAATTTTTCTATAAGAAAAATTCAAGGACGGAAATTTTTCTATAAGAAAAATTCAAGGACGGAAATTTTTCTATAAGAAAAATTCAAGGACGGAAATTTTTCTATAAGAAAAATTCAAGGACGGAAATTTTTCTATAAGAAAAATTCAAGGACGGAAATTTTTCTATAAGAAAAATTCAAGGACGGAAATTTTTCTATAAGAAAAATTCAAGGACGGAAATTTTTCTATAAGAAAAATTCAAGGACGAAAATTTTTCTATAAGAAAATTCAAGGACGGAAATTTTTCTATAAGGAAAATTCAAGAACGGAAATTTTTCTATAAGAAAAATTCAAGGACAGAAATTTTTCTATAAGAAAAATTCAAGTACGGAAATTTTTCTATAAGAAAAATTCAAGTACGGAAATTTTTCTATAAGAAAAATTCAAGTACGGAAATTTTTCTATAAGAAAAATTCAAGTACGGAAATTTTTCTATAAGAAAAATTCAAGTACGGAAATTTTTCTATAAGAAAAATTCAAGTACGGAAATTTTTCTATAAGAAAAATTCAAGTACGGAAATTTTTCTATAAGAAAAATTCAAGTACGGAAATTTTTCTATAAGAAAAATTCAAGGACGGAAATTTTTCTATAAGAAAAATTCAATAACGGAAATTTTTCTATAAGAAAAATTCAAGGACGGAAATTTTTCCATGAGAAAATTTTGAAATAATGAAAAATGTTCTATAAGAAAATTTTTAAAATAATGGAAAACTTTCAAAATAATGGAAAATTTTCTATAAGAAAATTCTAAAATAATGGAAAATTTTCTATAAGAAAATTCTTAAATAATGGGAAACTTTCTATAAGAAAATTTTGAAAATAATGGAAAATTTTCTATAAGAAAATTTTGAAAATAATGGAAAATTTTCTATAAGAAAATTTTGAAAATAATGGAAAATTTTCTATAAGAAAATTTTGAAAATAATGGAAAATTTTCTATAAGAAAATTTTGAAAATAATGGAAAATTTTCAGTAAGAAAATTTTGAAAATAATGGAAAATTTTCTGTAAGAAAATTTTGAAAATAATGGAAAATTTTCTATAAGAAAATTTTGAAAATAATGGAAAATTTTCAGTAAGAAAATTTTGAAAATAATGGAAAATTTTCTGTAAGAAAATTTTGAAAATAATGGAAAATTTTCTATAAGAAAATTTTGAAAATAATGGGAAATTTTCTATAAGAAAATTTTGAAAATAATGGAAAATTTTCTGTAAGAAAATTTTGAAAATAATGGAAAATTTTGAAAATAATGAAAATTTTCTGTAAGAAAATTTTGAAAATAATGGAAAATTTTCTATAAGAAATAATGGAAGTTTTTATTAGAAAATTTTAACAATATAAAACCTTTTATATGAAAATTTTCTATAAGAAACTTTCTTTAAGAAATTTCTTATAAGAAAATTTCATTATTAAGATTTTTTTATAAATCATTTTGTTAATAAAAATTTCTCAATATTAAAAATTTGCTTATAGAAAATTTTACAATATTGAAATCTTCCTATAGAAAATTTCTCAATATTGGCATTTTCCTACAGAAAATTTTTAACATTTAAATTGTCTTATAGAATTGAATTTTTGAGATTTCTTATAGGAAATTTCTCGATATTGAAAGTTTCTTATCTAATCGAATTTAAATTTTCTTATGGAAAATTTATCTATTGTAAAATTCTTATAGAAGAGAATGTATCGATTTTGAAATTTTCTTATAAAAGATTTATCGATATAAACATTTTCTTATGGAAAATTTATCGATTGTGAAATACTGTTATAGAGAAAGTATCGATTCTAAAGTTTTCTTATAGAAAATATTTCTATTGTGAAATTTTCTTAAAGAAAATTTATTGATTGTGAAATTTTCTTATAGAAAATTTATTGATTGTGAAATTTTAGTATAAAATATTTATTAATATTTTATAAAAAATATTTTATAAAAAAATTTCATTTGTTACTTCTATTTATTTATATTTCTCTGTTGTTTGAACCTCAATTTCTAACATTTTTTTCGAGCTGAGAGTAAAGAAACTTTAAAAGCTTTTTGTTCTCCCTCACAATTTATAGGTTCTTTTTGTATTCTCATTTTGATAGCTTTTAGGGAGGAATTTGTATCGACTGAATGTAAATTGAAGAATTGTTGGAGACACAATAACTTAAATCTAATATATTTTCTATGTTTGTAAAACTAACGCTACAACTACTACAAGCAGCTGCTGCTGCTGCTGCTTCTGCTACTGATGCCAAAGCTACTGAGTGTTTGTCATATTGTTGGGTCTCCAGCCAGTTGAATTTTGTAGTACATTTATGTATCCAAATTGCAATTGGGAAAAATTTGTTCAAACTTATTTCACTTTGTCATTTGAACATTAAACATCGAGCGGCGATTTTTTTGAGTGAATTAATATTTGAAAAAAAAGAAATCACGGTTATATAGTAACGGGCG
The DNA here is from genome assembly GCA_004302925.2 of Cochliomyia hominivorax. Lineage (NCBI taxonomy): Eukaryota > Metazoa > Arthropoda > Insecta > Diptera > Calliphoridae > Cochliomyia > Cochliomyia hominivorax. The sequence goes on from PYHX02000158.1 coordinate 21,349,510, forward strand.
GATTTTTATTAAAAAGAAAATTATATATATTATATAAAAGCTTGTGTCGGTATACTATTATAAAAGAAATTGTTATTGTTCTTGTTGTTGGTGTTGTAAAAATTATTTAAAAATTTATACACACAATCACACACTCGCACATCAAATACTACAAATGAAATTTATAATAAAATAGTTTTTGAAAAAAATCAATTTATTTGTATAAAAAAAATTGAAAAATTTGAAATTTCTATATAAAGTAAATGTGTGTTGGTATATGTTTGATATAAAGGCAACAAAAAAAATTCAAATTAATAATCGCAACGCAATTAAATACAATAAATTGTTTATTATATAAAAAATTTGAAAACGTGCTGAAACGTCCAAGTGTTACAAAATAAAAGAAATTTTAGAATTTTTAATATAAGAAAACACCTCTTTGATTATATAAAACCTCCTCCAGGGAAAAGAACAACAACAACAACACCAAAAATGTACAATATGCAATATTTAATGTTGGCCTCAGCTCTGGTATTAATGTTAACCGTACAACAAGGTAAGCGATTCCAAAATCAAGTTAATTCAAATTTACATTTGAATTGTAGATTCCAAAAATAGATTTAGAAAAAAAAACAAAATCCCCTCAGTTCAAACATTACAATTTTTATAAACGACGAAAGGTCAACTTCCTTTTCCTCATTTCTTTTTCCATTCATGGTTTGCGTGTGTTTGTTACGTTACGGTTACATAACAACAAATGCTAAAAGAGAAACCAAAAAAAAAACGGTTAGAAAATCGGTATCCAAAAAACTTTTACACAAATACACAAATTCTTAAGTAAATATTTTTCTTTCTACCTCCCTCCTGTTAGCCTCCTCCTCCCCTCTTCCACCCTCCTCAATAAGGCCGTTAAAAAATATCGCATTTTCTCCCAAAATTACTCTAAAATTAAATGTTCAAAAAAAATCTTTAAATCCCTAAATTAAACTTAATTTCTTCTTTTTTCCTTCCATTTTCCTTTTGCTTGTTCTTCTTCTTATGGTTAAATAACAATTTTCCTTTTCTTCTTATTTCGCCTCTTTAATTTTTCTTATCAAATTTCCTTTTTGCCTTCATTTGAGCTGCCTATTTAGTTTCCTCTCACTTGGTTTACTTTTACCTCCTTTCCTTTGCCACAAATCTCTTATAAGCGTTTCACACTCTTTTCTTGGTTGTTATTGTTGTAGTTGTTCTTTAATATAATGTTGTTGTTACCATTTATTTTTTGGGGAGACTTTTTTATCTTAACTTCTTGTAAATGTCCTTTTTCTTAGAGAAATCCATATCAAGAGAGCTTTTGTTTGTTTTAGTATTTTGTTTACAGAGAGGGTTATAATAATAGCAGCATATAATTGGATTAAAATGGGAGGAGAAAACTACATTACACTTAAGATATAGACTAGGCTATGGAATAGATTCTAGAGTAGACAATAGATTCATTAAACATTACATATATCGATTATATACTTTATTAAAAATACGACTAAATATGCGACTAAAGATATAACTACAAACTTGATTTAAAGATAGAATATTGATTCGACTTAATACTTGACTAAAAACTAGATTTTAAATTTGACTGTAAAGTCACATATGAACTCTACTAAAAATAAACTTAAACTTGTCTAAAAAATCGTTTATATTCTTGGTTAAATTCGACTTTGATCTTGACTAAAATCCCACTACAAACTCGACTAAACTCCCTAGATTATAGAATAGATTTTAGACTAGACAATAAATTCTTTAAGTTTTACATATCTCGACTATATACTTGTAAAAAAATCGTCTAAATACTCGACTGTGAATTTAACTACAAACTGTACTACAAACTTGACTATAAGCTCGAACATAGACTCGACTAAATATTCGGCTATAAACTCGACTGTAGATTTGACTAGAAACTCATACCAAAAATGCAACATAGGCTCGTCTAAAAACTGGGATGTATTCTCGACTATAAACTCGACTAAAATCTCACCACAAAATCGACTAAACTCTCTTCCAGAGCCTCTACTATAGATTCGACTATAATTGCCATTACAAACTTAACTACACACTCGGCTAGAACTTGACTAAAAAAACGACTATATATTCGGTTTTAAATTCAACTGCAAAACTGAACTATAAACTTAACCATAAGCTCGACTATAGACTCAAGTAATAATTATAACCTTGAATATATACTAACTGTACAAAAATAACTCTATAAATATGACCAAAGACTAGGCTCTAGGCTGGACTGAAAACTTGTCATATACACGTCTATAAACTCGGATTATTTTCACAAATATAAATTCGACAATTGAAATGATTATAAACTTGACTTTTACCTACATAATTATTTATAGTCTATTATAACTTTGTCTTCAAACTCGTCTATAAACTTGACTATAAGATCTTCATTAGACTCGTCTGTAATCTTAACTTGACTATACACTCTACAACCCTCACTATATACCCAGATTCACGACTATAAAATTGATTATAGACTATACTTTATAGTTAATTATAGTCGACTATAATTTCGGCTATAAAATCTAATATAAGAATGACTATAAACTTGACCATAGACTTTGTTTTAACTATACCCTCAACCAAAACCTCGGCTATATAAACTTGACTTTAAACCCAACTTCGGACTCAACTTAAAACTCGGCTACTGACACGACTTTTACTGTATAGTTTTCTCTTAACTCGACTATAAACTTTACCATAGACAAACTCTAACCTCGCCCCGGATATATTCACGATTATTCGACTGTAGAATTTATTATATACACAACTAAAGACTCTATTGTTATTTATAGTAGACTATATCTTCGGCAAAAAATCGACTATAAACCCGTTTATATTCTTAACTTTATACTTGACTATATACTCTACTTTAAAATCTATAAAAAGCTTTATTATCAACATGACTATAAACTGTTTATAGACTCGGTTCTAACCTCAACATAGACTCTAAATTCGAATATTAATTGTTCTATAAACGACTAAAAAATCGACTATAAAATCAACGTTAGGCGTTAAAGTCGACTATAACTTCTGCTATAAAACCAACTAAAGATTCAGCCATAAAGTCGACTATAAACATCAACTGGACTGAAAACTGTTCCATTAACTTGATTTTGAGACTTTTTCTTGTTACCGATAAATTTTAAAAAATTTATTGGTGATAAGTTTTAAAAATTTAAATACCGATAAATAATGTTTTTAATCTTTTTAATAAATTTTTCAAAATTTTAGTTATCGATAAATTCAAAGTTGTTATCGATCAAAATTTTCGTTATCGATAATTTTTTTTAGTTTTTAATAACGAAAAAACCTAAAATATTTAAAATTTTTGTTATAATACTTTTTTAATTATTTTTTTGATTATTTTTTTTAAATAAACTGTTATTTAATTTAAAATTTTCATGACGATAAATTTCGATAATTTTTCTGTAAAAATTTTTTAAATTGATGATTTTTTCCTAAGAAAAATTTGGGATCGACAATTTTTCTATCAAAAAATTATGTTAATTATTTTGTCATACAGAATCATTTAGAAAATTTAAAATTAAAAAAAGTTGTTATCGATAAATTTTCTTTAAACAAATTTTGTTATCGAATAGATGTCTACAGAAAATTTCGATAATCTTTTTGTAAGAAAATATCAAAATCAAAAAATTTTCATTGAGAAAGTTTCCGTATCGATAAATTTTATATGAGAAAATTTCAATGTCGAATAATTTTCTATAAGAAAATTTTAATATCGATAAATTTTAAATTTTCAAATATTTTATTGTTACATTTTCTTTTATTAAATTATTTTTTCGAATATTTTTCTTTAAAGGTTTCAATAATATTTTTTTTTCTGCTTAACTCCCCTCCCCCTCTTTTAGGTTGACATATTTTTCATTTAACCTGATTTATTGCTTTCTCGATACATTTATTCGATTAGTGAGTTCTTTAATACACATTTAATTCATTTCCTCACACACACACACTCACACACACACACAAACCTTAATAGTCTTATTGTCAATATGTTTTTGTTATCGTAAGGACATTTTTTCAACATTTCCGTTTAATTCAAATCAATATTATGTTGTACATACACATACAAATACTTATGTACTTTTAAAGTACATAAACTCATACACTCATACACTCATACTTACGAATTAAAACGTATTTAAATTTAATAAAATATTCATTATGTCTATAGAGTTGGAACTAATAAAAGAGTTCGAAGTTCTACAAAAGAAATGGGATTCAAATGGGAAGTTTAATCACCATAATGAAATCGTAAATATCACAAAAATAATTTGATTTTCAGAAATTTCTGAATTAAACAAAAAGCTCTACTCAATTAAAGAGAATTTTTTAAAAGAATTTCTCTTCTAAATTTAAAATGTTTTAGAAAATATATTTTTTTATTAAGAATAACTTTTCATATAAAACTTTCTAAAAGAAGCCTTTTCTCAATTAAAGAGAATTTTCTATAGAAAATTTCTTGTCATTGAAAGAGAATTTTCTATAGAAAATTTCTTGTCATTGAAAGAGAATTTTCTATAGAAAATTTCTTGTCATTGAAAGAGAATTTTCTATAGAAAATTTCTTGTCATTGAAAGAGAATTTTCTATAGAAAATTTCTTGTCATTGAAAGAGAATTTTCTATAGAAAATTTCTTGTCATTGAAAGAGAATTTTCTATAGAAAATTTCTTGTCATTGAAAGAGAATTTTCTATAGAAAATTTCTTGTCATTGAAAGAGAATTTTCTATAGAAAATTTCTTGTCATTGAAAGAGAATTTTCTATAGAAAATTTCTTGTCATTGAAAGAGAATTTTCTATAGAAAATTTCTTGTCATTGAAAGAGAATTTTCTATAGAAAATTTCTTGTCATTGAAAGAGAATTTTCTATAGAAAATTTCTTGTCATTGAAAGAGAATTTTCTATAGAAAATTTCTTGTCATTGAAAGAGAATTTTCTATAGAAAATTTCTTGTCATTGAAAGAGAATTTTCTATAGAAAATTTCTTGTCATTGAAAGAGAATTTTCTATAGAAAATTTCTTGTCATTGAAAGAGAATTTTCTATAGAAAATTTCTTGTCATTGAAAGAGAATTTTCTATAGAAAATTTCTTGTCATTGAAAGAGAATTTTCTATAGAAAATTTCTTGTCATTGAAAGAGAATTTTCTATAGAAAATTTCTTGTCATTGAAAGAGAATTTTCTATAGAAAATTTCTTGTCATTGAAAGAGAATTTTCTATAGAAAATTTCTTGTCATTGAAAAGAATTTTCTATAGAAAATTTCTTGTCATTTAAAGAGAATTTTCTATAGAAAATTTCTTGTCATTTAAAGAGAATTTTCTATAGAAAATTTCTTGTCATTTAAAGAGAATTTTCTATAGAAAATTTCTTGTCATTTAAAGAGAATTTTCTATAGAAAATTTCTTGTCATTTAAAGAGAATTTTCTATAGAAAATTTCTTGTCATTTAAAGAGAATTTTCTATAGAAAATTTCTTGTCATTTAAAGAGAATTTTCTATAGAAAATTTCTTGTCATTTAAAGAGAATTTTCTATAGAAAATTTCTTGTCATTTAAAGAGAATTTTCTATAGAAAATTTCTTGTCATTTAAAGAGAATTTTCTATAGAAAATTTCTTGTCATTTAAAGAGAATTTTCTATAGAAAATTTCTTGTCATTTAAAGAGAATTTTCTATAGAAAATTTCTTGTCATTTAAAGAGAATTTTCTATAGAAAATTTCTTGTCATTTAAAGAGAATTTTCTATAGAAAATTTCTTGTCATTGAAAGAGAATTTTCTATAGAAAATTTCTTGTCATTTAAAGAGAATTTTCTATAGAAAATTTCTTGTCATTTGTAGAGAATTTTCTATAGAAAATTTCTTGTCATTTGTAGAGAATTTTCTATAGAAAATTTCTTGTCATTTGTGGAGAATTTTCCATAGAAAATTTCTTGTTATTTAAAAAGATTTTTATAGACAAAATATCGAACAACGTAGGAGAGGAAGGGGTAACCCCTATAAAAAAGTAAATATTAGTTATCGAATATCTAAACTTCTAACGAAGTAAGAGAGTCCATACTTTCTCAAGTAGTAGAAACAGTTTTATTGGACAAAGTGTAGATCGATATAATCGGTATAATTAAAGAGATCTTTCAAATTTGCAATTTGAAATACACAATTTCTTAAAAAAGACTTTAATGAATGGAAATTTTGTGTTTATTTGAATAAATTATTTCTGAGATTTACACCATATTTAAAATATTTGAGAGAAATAAATAAAAATTTCGAAATGTAATTTATTTTTATCACAAACAAAACAATTATTTGTGTACAAAACCAATAAAACCTCAAATCAAATTGAATTGTTCTGCTAATCAAAATCTATAAAATAAAATTGAATATTTTTAAATGTTTTTTTTTTTTTTTTCAACAAATTCACAAATTGAAATTATTATTCACATTGAATAAATAATAAAAATCTTGTACCAGATTTAATTGAATTGACACAAACAAGAGACAAAAAGAGAGTGAGAGAGAAAGAGAGGACAAGAGAGAAAGAGCAAAATTTAATAACCTTAACAAATAAATCATAAATGTATCTAAATAAATATTTTCAAATAGATTTTCTTACACTACACCAGTGCCCCAATTTGCGTCCTTCAAATCTACATTTCGATTTGCGTCACTTTTTATGAACTGAAAAAATTCAATTTCAAATTGCATCTCCCCGATTAGCATCGTTTTAATCCTAATTTGCGTCATTTAGATTTGCTTCTTTTTTATTTCGATTTGCGTCGCTAGAAAAGCTTAAATTTTTTACCGCAAAAAAAGGGATTATAAATTTTATCATCACTAATAACACTGATCTTCACCCGTTAAAAAAGGGGAATTCCATTTTCTTTGTTATAAAACTGGTGCTAAGAACCAGTGTCTAGTAATGGTAACATAAAAAATGAGTCAAAGTAAAAGAAATGTAATAATTTTGGAATTAAAATTAGATGTAATTTTAAATCGGTAGAAAAGGCTTTTAATATAGGGAGGGCATTTGGACTAGCACCTATAACTGTAAGAACATTTTGCAACAGAGACAGTGATAAAATAAATCAATTAGCCGAAATTGTTAGACCACTCCCATCTAAACAAGACAGTATAGCAAGAAATCCCTTTGGAGTCCCTTTTTTCAATTTGGATACATGATCAAAATAAATAAAAGTCTTTCTATTTAATTCGACCTTAAGAAAAATAACGGAAATTTCGATGATTTCGAAAAAAAATATGCGGATATTAAAAGGAGAGTCAGCCAGTGCAGATTCAGTAACTGCCGAAAAGATTAAGCCCAGCTAAGCAGATTTTAAGTGCCGGCGAAAAATCGGCTAACACTTGCTTTGGGCGATTTTAAATTAAAACCCTTTTTAATATACTAAACCAAGAGCAATGAAAAGTATAAACAAAATAGACTTCCCGGTACACTGGGGCTCCAATAAAAACGCTTGGATGAACGCAACCCAATTAAAGAATGTTTAGAAAATTGAATAAACGCTGTCAACAAATCAAGTTTGTAAAGCTTTTATTTGTCGATAACGCATCAGTACGTCCAGTTATAGACCAGGGAGTAATTTCAAACGTTAAAATGTACAGCCTACGCCGAACTTTCATAATTGCTTTTTTTCATAAAAAAATATACCATTTTTTAGAATATTACGCACCACCCCCCCCCTCCCACCACAAAAAAAAACTGTGAATTTATTAAGAAAAAGTTGATTCAATTTGCGTTGCATTACTCAAGACCCCATTTTAGACGTAAGACGGGGCTCTAGTGTACTCAAAAACGAAAGCTGAAATATGAATGTAAATTATTTTAATATCACAAACATATAAACATATTAATCTACAGATCTAAATACATGATGTTGATCAAGTTGATGATGCTTTAGATTCATATGAATACAAAAACAACCGACCGAATCTATTAAATATACTGACGCTGCTGCTGGTATAACTAAAGTGTGATTTTTTGCACAGATAAATTGTAGATTTAAAAAATGTTTATACTAATTGAATACAATGCCAAACAAATACTTACTTACTTAGTACTTCTACTAGTACTAGTACTATTATTGTTATTGTTACTATTATTTAGACGCAAGACAAGAGCCATAGAGACAAACAGACAGACGGACGAAGGGACAGACGGACGGACTTTATTTATATTATTATGGAAAATTATAAATAAATATGGGCACACAAAGCTAAACAAAATTACCATCTTAAATTATTCTTATAACAAAAAAAATAATGCACTCGAAAAGAGATACAAGATACAGAGAAGAAACAACAACAACAACGAAAAAGTAAAATTACACAATAAAATTTAAGAAATACGAAAAAACACCACCCAACCCACAAAAGTATCTAGATATTGTTGCTGTTGTTGTTGTTTAGAAGGAAAAATGACACCTCAATGTTAGTTATAATGACACGTCTCAGTGTTGCTCGTATTCTCCTCTTGGTTATAATTGAAATTAACAAAGAGATACAACAAAAAAAGAAAAGAGTGATAATTGTATAGAAAATTTACATATTTTAAATTAAAGTTGTTATTATCTAACAAAGAGTTAAAGGACATAATTTAAAGATCCTAGTGAATAAAATAATGTACATATTAATTACAATCAGTGTTAATTCTCTTTAATTGACAAGAGAATTTTCTATAGAAAATTCTCTTCTCTTAATGACAAGAGAATTTTCTATAGAAAATTCTCTTCTCTTAATGACAAGAGAATTTTCTATAGAAAATTCTCTTCTCTTAATGACAAGAGAATTTTCTATAGAAATAATGTACATATTAATTACAATCAGTGTTAATTCTCTTTAATTGACAAGAGAATTTTCTATAGAAAATTCTCTTGTCATTAAGAGAAGAGAATTTTCTATAGAAAATTCTCTTGTCAATTAAAGAGAATTAACACTGATTGTAATTAATATGTACATTATTTTATTCACTAGGATCTTTAAATTATGTCCTTTAACTCTTTGTTAGATAATAACAACTCTTAATGACAAGAGAATTTTCTATAGAAAATTCTCTTCTCTTAATGACAAGAGAATTTTCTATAGAAAATTCTCTTCTCTTAATGACAAGAGAATTTTCTATAGAAAATTCTCTTCTCTTAATGACAAGAGAATTTTCTATAGAAAATTCTCTTCTCTTAATGACAAGAGAATTTTCTATAGAAAATTCTCTTCTCTTAATGACAAGAGAATTTTCTATAGAAAATTCTCTTCTCTTAATGACAAAAGAATTTTCTATAGAAAATTCTCTTCTCTTAATGACAAGAGAATTTTCTATAGAAAATTCTCTTCTCTTAATGACAAGAGAATTTTCTATAGAAAATTCTCTTCTCTTAATGACAAGAGAATTTTCTATAGAAAATTCTCTTCTCTTAATGACAAGAGAATTTTCTATAGAAAATTCTCTTCTCTTAATGACAAGAGAATTTTCTATAGAAAATTCTCTTCTCTTAATGACAAGAGAATTTTCTATAGAAAATTCTCTTCTCTTAATGACAAGAGAATTTTCTATAGAAAATTCTCTTCTCTTAATGACAAGAGAATTTTCTATAGAAAATTCTCTTCTCTTAATGACAAGAGAATTTTCTATAGAAAATTCTCTTCTCTTAATGACAAGAGAATTTTCTATAGAAAATTCTCTTCTCTTAATGACAAGAGAATTTTCTATAGAAAATTCTCTTCTCTTAATGACAAGAGAATTTTCTATAGAAAATTCTCTTCTCTTAATGACAAGAGAATTTTCTATAGAAAATTCTCTTCTCTTAATGACAAGAGAATTTTCTATAGAAAATTCTCTTCTCTTAATGACAAGAGAATTTTCTATAGAAAATTCTCTTCTCTAAATGACAAGAGAATTTTCTATAGAAAATTCTCTTCTCTAAATGACAAGAGAATTTTCTATAGAAAATTCTCTTCTCTAAATGACAAGAGAATTTTCTATAGAAAATTCTCTTCTCTAAATGACAAGAGAATTTTCTATAGAAAATTCTCTTCTCTTTTCTATAGAAATTATCTTCTCTAATGACAAGAGAATTTTCTATAGAAAATTCTCTTCTCTTAATGACAAGAGAATTTTCTATAGAAAATTCTCTTCTCTTAATGACAAGAGAAAATTCTCTTCTCTTAATGACAAGAGAATTTTCTATAGAAAATTCTCTTCTCTTAATGACAAGAGAATTTTCTATAGAAAATTCTCTTCTCTTAATGACAAGAGAATTTTCTATAGAAAATTCTCTTCTCTTAATGACAAGAGAATTTTCTATAGAAAATTCTCTTCTCTTAATGACAAGAGAATTTTCTATAGAAAATTCTCTTCTCTTAATGACAAGAGAATTTTCTATAGAAAATTCTCTTCTCTTAATGACAAGAGAATTTTCTATAGAAAATTCTCTTCTCTTAATGACAAGAGAATTTTCTATAGAAAATTCTCTTCTCTTAATGACAAGAGAATTTTCTATAGAAAATTCTCTTCTCTTAATGACAAGAGAATTTTCTATAGAAAATTCTCTTCTCTTAATGACAAGATAGAATTTTTCTAATAGAAAATTCTCTTCTCTAATGACAAGAGAATTTTCTATAGAAAATTCTCTTCTCTTAATGACAAGAGAATTTTCTATAGAAAATTCTCTTCTCTTAATGACAAGAGAATTTTCTATAGAAAATTCTCTTCTCTTAATGACAAGAGAATTTTCTATAGAAAATTCTCTTCTCTTAATGACAAGAGAATTTTCTATAGAAAATTCTCTTCTCTTAATGACAAGAGAATTTTCTATAGAAAATTCTCTTCTCTTAATGACAAGAGAATTTTCTATAGAAAATTCTCTTCTCTTAATGACAAGAGAATTTTCTATAGAAATTCTCTTCTCTTAATGACAAGAGAATTTTCTATAGAAAATTCTCTTCTCTTAATGACAAGAGAATTTTCTATAGAAAATTCTCTTCTCTTAATGACAAGAGAATTTTCTATAGAAAATTCTCTTCTCTTAATGACAAGAGAATTTTCTATAGAAAATTCTCTTCTCTTAATGACAAGAGAATTTTCTATAGAAAATTCTCTTCTCTTAATGACAAGAGAATTTTCTATAGAAAATTCTCTTCTCTTAATGACAAGAGAATTTTCTATAGAAAATTCTCTTCTCTTAATGACAAGAGAATTTTCTATAGAAAATTCTCTTCTCTTAATGACAAGAGAATTTTCTATAGAAAATTCTCTTCTCTTAATGACAAGAGAATTTTCTATAGAAAATTCCCTTTTAATGAGAAATTATTAAGATTTCCCCTCTTAACGAATATGTGTTCTTTATTCCCTTATTTTTTTAATTCCTTGTATTTTTTAAGTTTTGACCCACTGTACGTAAATATTTACACTCTTTTAAGTAAACAATCTCTACTTAAATGCGTAATATAGAATTTTTGTTAGAATATTTGTTTCTTGTTTATTCTTCTCTCTTAAAAGGGTATTAAATGTGTGATTTAGCACACACCCCGAAATCGAAAATCTTCTTCTTTTCAACCCAAAATCTCACTCTACAAACATCTCACAAACATTTTTAGTGTAAGAAAAGTCTTAATGTCTTATAAAACATGGACATGTTAAGCTTATTTAATCATGATGAGAATTTTGGGTAACAAACAAACAGTTGGAGGGGAATAATAAAAGGACATGGAGTGATTGACTGACGAAGGGTCTTATAAAAAATTGATATTTAAGTAAATAAAAAGTCCATGTTTCATATTGTTTTCTTAGATTTTAATGGTTCGAAATTGATAAACTTTTTCCAAACAAATTTTTCTTTCTGTCTGAGAAGAAAAAGGAAAATTATTAAAATATTTTCTTTTTGACACCATGACCACCAGAGTTACACAGAAATTAAGAATTGTCATCATCCAGACACTGAGACGTCAAAATATGGATTTGTTTAGCAGACATTTTTATTGCATAAAAATGTTTTTTGAGTAAAAGTTTTTAATTCGATTTTTTTTTTTTTTTTTGTAATAAAATTATTTTTCATATTTTTCAAGAGACAGAAATTTAGATCTTAAACCACAAACATTTTCTGGAGGCATAATAAATTGTAGACTAAACGTCTGCAGTCGCAATGTCTGTATGAGATTTTAATTTTAAGATTAATAGTAAAAAATGAAAGTGAAATTGCTTCAAATTTAAAGAAAATGTTAGAAAATTGTTTTTATTTATGAGAATTTTCTATTGAAAATTCTTTTTAACTGAGAAGAGATTTTCTATAGAAAATTCTCTTTATTTGAGAAGAGATCTTCTATAGAAAATTCTCTTTAATTGAGAAGAGATTTTCTATAGAAAATTCTCCATAATTGAGAGGAGATTTTCTATAGAAAATTCTCTTTAATTGGGAAGATATTTTCTATAGAAAATTCTCTTTAATTGGGAAGAGATTTTCTATAGAAAATTCTCTTTAATTGAGTAGACCCTCTATATAGAAAATTCTCTTTATTTGAGAAGAAACTTTCTGTAGAAAATTATCTTTATTTGAAAAGAGATTTTCTATAAAAAATTCTCTTTAATTAATAAGAAATTTTCTATAGAAAATTCTCTCTAATTAATAAGAAATTTTCTATAGAAAATTCTCTCTAATTAATAAGAAATTTTCTATAGAAAATTCTCTCTAATTAATAAGAAATTTTCTATAGAAAATTCTCTCTAATTAATAAGAAATTTTCTATAGAAAATTCTCTCTAATTAATAAGAAATTTTCTATAGAAAATTCTCTCTAATTAATAAGAAATTTTCTATAGAAAATTCTCTTTAATTAATAAGAAATTTTCTATAGAAAATTCTCTTTAATTAATAAGAAATTTTCTATAGAAAATTCTCTCTAATTAATAAGAAATTTTCTATAGAAAATTCTCTTTAATTAATAAGAAATTTTCTATAGAAAATTCTCTCTAATTAATAAGAAATTTTCTATAGAAAATTCTCTCTAATTAATAAGAAATTTTCTATAGAAAATTCTCTCTAATTAATAAGAAATTTTCTATAGAAAATTCTCCTTAATTGAGAAGATATTTTCTATAGAAAATTCTCCTTAATTGAAAAGAGATTTTCTATAGAAAATTCTCCTTAATTGAAAAGAGATTTTCTATAGAAAATTCTCCTTAATTTAGAAGAGATTTTCTATAGAAAATTCTCCTTAATTGAGAAGAGATTTTCTATAAAAAATTCTCCTTAATTGAAAAGAGATTTTCTATAGAAAATTCTCCTTAATTGAGAAGAGATTTTCTATAGAAAATTCTCCTTTATTGAGAAGAGATTTTCTATAGAAAATTCTCCTTAATTGAGAAGACGTTTTCTATAAAAAATTTTCCTTAATTGAGAAGACATTTTCTATAAAAAGATTCTCTTTATTATTCTCTTTATTGATTGATTCTCCATCTGAAATTTATTTCCTACAAACATTTTATTTAGTCCAGAGTAAAAAACACTTTTTAATTGTTTTCTTTTTTATTTCGTTTTCTCTGTTGCAACTAATTTATATTGGAACTCTCGGCATAATTTCAACTGAAGACAACATGATTTCATTTTTCTCCATTTATTAACAGCAGTCTAATGTATTTATTTTGCCATTGTATTTGTTAGCTTTTGCTTTAAATGTGTTAGTTTTCTTCTAAATTTATATTCTTAAGTAATTTTTATAGGAGAAAAAGAGATAGAATGTCTGAAAGAGTATAAATCGAATTTTCAATTCCCTAAACTATTCTGAAGATACAACTATTGTTGTACGGAGATATGGCCCATAACACCTCTAGATAAATAAACATATGGATCTATGGATCTATGTATAAATAAGATCGGGGATATGAGCCCATAGATACTTTCTTTGAGTGTAATTTTTCATTTGTTGAAAATGATTTCCAATATCAGTTCATAACCGATTTCTGAATAGATTGGACAATATTTCGACGAGTCTTAATATTATAGTTTTATATACATCCGATCTTTCATATTAACCTATTTTGAAAGGGCATTTCCGCTATTTATTAAAAAAAATTCAAAAATTCTTGACTTAAATTTTGAGGTTGTCTCATATATCGATCTATAACTTTTTATCTACTCAAGCGATTTTGTTTAATTCAAACGGAAAACTTCTGAGGACATCGATAAATGATATGACTGAATTTCAAGAGCTTCACACAATTAGTGTCATCACCAGAACTACGGACGGACAGATGGACATAGTTGAATAGACTCATATTTATTTTCGGTTCTTTTTGGAAAATTAGATGATTCCTCGTTGATGTTACATATGGAATGACCATAATAATATAACCTTAGTCTCAGCTAGTAGTGGCAAAGGCTATAAAAACAGGGTGCTTTTTATTATTCCATCTGAATAAGTAAACGAAAAAAAAATGGTAAGAGAAACAAAAAATTAGGTTCTTACATTAGATGAAATCTTTTATGAGTTTTCGTTTTTTGCTTCTGCTGTTTCATCTGTGTTACATAAACCTTTTATTTTCTTCTCATATTTCCATGTTTTTTTGTTCTCTTATTACTCATATTTTATTTTAGTCTTTAAAACAATATAAATAGAAAGAAAAAAGAATAACAATTTCCAACATTTTCCTTCTTAATATCATGCCATGAGTAGCATTTTCTTGCTACTCCTTCCTTTTTTTAGCACATTTAGACATTTAAAGACTCTTTTTATTGTTTTTCGTTTTTTTTTGCATAAAAAGTAGGACTAAGAAAAAATAGCAAAAGCAACTTAACTCAATAGTTTTTTACTCATTTTGTATGTTTAACACTTTAATAAAGATGCACAGTGGTTTGAATATTATATTTTTGGAAATAATTCAATAACTTCTGTACTGTTTGAGATATTGTTATATAATTAAAAATGGTTAAAACTGAAATATTTTTGAATGGATTTGGAGAATTAGAGGCCTTTGCGTATTCAGGGGCATAAACGGCGGTCTCCCAAAATTGATCATCTCGAATATGTTGGATTTTTGAAAATTCGCCAAAAATGTATTTATGAAAGAAGACAAAAATATATGTAAAGATTTTAAAGGACCTTTATAGTATATAGATAGTCCTCAAATGGAAATAAATTTTCAACCCAATTTAAGCCTTGTTTTTTCTTAGTTTCTTCGGTTTGGGGGCTTGATATGGCACCCAAAAATTTTTCTTTAAAATATATACCAGATTCCCTTAAAAGATTTTGAAGAATATTGTTGCAGGAACCCTTTAAATATATGAATACGTTTAAAAGTTATCCAACAAGCACTACAAAAATTAAATTTCAAGTATTTTGTTTGAATTCAACTTTAATTCCAGTTTATTTCTCAAGTATTTCGAAAGTAACTTTAAAATTTTTATTCAGATATTTTTTTTTTGTAAAAAAAAAAATAAATGAAAACCATTCTTGTGAAATAACTTAAAATATAACAAGACAATATTACTCGAGAAAGGAGTAGAACTTTGAGAATAGACATATTGGAATATTTTTTGTTGGACAATTCAAAAATTGGTGACTATTTTCTGAAAAAAGAAATTCAAGATTCGGAATTAATTTGGAATGAAGCACATAAGAAATGTCTTTAAACAATTAAACCAAAAAATTCTGAGATGAGAACACTTTATTGTATTAAACATTAGTGGCACGAATGACTTAAATTTCATTATTTTTAATACTTGAATAATACTTTTACTAAAGAACTGTATTCTACTGTATATTTAAGATTGATTTCAATTGTAAGAGATGAAATCAGCTTTCCAAACACTGTTATATTCGACTTGAATTCAAGTTTCCTTTTCACTGGAATATGGTATTGAAATAAAGTCTAATACAAGTGAATTTCAACACTTGAAATTCGAATTTGTAGCGGGAAACCCATTGTTCTTGTACTGGAATTCCAGAAAAAATGGAATATATCTAGAACTAAAAGAGAGAACCAAGATATTACGCAGTAGATTTTATATAGATTTATAAGGATATAAATATATAAATTTTTTGTCTAAATTCAAAAATGAATTTTTGACGAATTTTTTTCCAATTAACATACCCGAGTTGGCCAACTGTGGAGGGCCACCGAATTGAACTCTGACAAGATAGAGTTCAGTTATAAACAAGCATATTTGAATTGTGGTGGAAAGTATTGAAGATTTTTTCTTTTTTTATTATTAAGATTTCTTCAACGGGTCAAAGGTTACAGAATTATTCCAAAAGAAATTGCTTTTAAACTACTGTGTCACATTTACAAAATGCTAAAACAAATGAAATTTAATCATGTTCTTCTTCTTCTCCTTCTTCTTCTTCATGAACTCTTTTGGAATATTTAAAATTATTAGTTTAACATAAAAAAAAATCCTTAAAATTCTGTCACATTCAAATTAGTTGTTAAAGTTCAAAAACAAAGAAGAGACTTAAATTACAAAATTTTTTATTATTTTTGGATGACTTCATTTCATTTTAATAATCCAACATTTTAATAAACCCCCTCCCTCCCACTCACTCATCTCATGTTAAAAAAAAAGAAAAACGCACATAATTTTGAATTATTTTTTTTTTGTTCGAGTACAGAGTACAAAGTTGATAAAAAAATCAATATTTTTAATAAAATGGAATTAATTCCGAATATTTTTTATTTAAGTTACTGACTTTGCATAATAAGTAAAATTATAATTATTATTATTAAAAGTCATGCTACAAAACAATTGTCTCATAAAGTTTGTATACCCTACACTACT
The DNA here is from genome assembly GCA_004302925.2 of Cochliomyia hominivorax. NCBI lineage: Eukaryota > Metazoa > Arthropoda > Insecta > Diptera > Calliphoridae > Cochliomyia > Cochliomyia hominivorax. The sequence continues at coordinate 21,366,342 of PYHX02000158.1, forward strand.
GAAGGTGATTGGGAAATTATGCTTTTGTGCAGATGTTTGTAATATGCAGAAGAAATGGTGTTAAACTCATCATTAAATATACCGTTCGACTCTCAATAATTTTCTGAGACGATTTAACGATGTCCGTCCATCCGTCTGTCTGTCCGGCTGGCTGGTCCATTTAAAAGCTGTAAACAGTCCACAGGTCTCAATTTTTGAAATATCTCGTTGAAATGATTATTTTAGCCCAAGAACGAAGTCTTTTGAAATTGGACAAGATCGGTCCAATATATCACGTATATATGTTCTTCCCAGAATGGGGTTTTAAAGTCTTAAATACAAAACGTTTTAAACGAAATTTGGCACAAATAAGTCGTATAATATACTAAAACGATGTGTCAAAATGTGTGACGATCGGTCTATTATCTCTCATGGGTGCCATACAAACCCACTTCCAAATTATCGCCTTTAAGGGCAAAAATCTCATATAAAAATTGTTCAAATTAACATAAATATAAGAAAAAATCTATGTGCACAATTAACCAGGGTCAGTTCATAATTTCCTGCGGCCCCTATATAAAAACGGCCCCCACCTCCAGAAAATGTCACTTTAAAAACTCATAAATTTAAGAAAAAATACACATTTAAGAATAAATAAAAAAATATATTATACGAGGGTCTTTTATTAATTTTTAATAACTACAATTTTAACCCTACGATGTGGTGTAGGGTATTAGATAGTCCGGCTTAACATTCTTACTTGTTTTGCCATAAACTTATTCAACGTGTTTATACCCTCCATTATGACAGGTGGTGAAGAGGGTGTATTAACTTTGTCATTTTGTATGTAACGCTAAGCAGGAATCATCTTAGACCCCATAACATATATATTCTTGCATCAAATTAAAATCTGTGTCGATTTTACTATATGTCCGTCTGTCCATTTGTTAGTTGTTGACACACTCACATTCATAATAGTGACAAAGCTCAATGAAATTTGGCCTGAACATTTGTTATAGTCCTGAGATTAAAACATATATACCGATATCTAAGGCAATCTCTAAAAAGGTATAGCTAAATATATATTACTAATTTTATGACTCATTAAGCGTTCCTGGGTTATATTTAAAAAAAGCTTTTATTTATTGTACACGTCTGTGTGTATGTGTGAGTGTGTATGTACGAAATGTAACAAATTTACTTCACTCGCATTTGTGGCGGAGAGTCTTGAAGATTCGGCATAGCCGAATATAGCATTCTTACTTGTTAAAACAATTATGATCTTTAAGGAATGAGAATGAAATATTCTTAACACAAAATTTTGCTCTTAATTTATTTGGAATTAAGATTCGGCTTAACCGTCGCACAGTGATCCCAAAACCGCTTTTTGACAATAATTCTATAACTTTGTTAACATTGAATATTTTTTTAATGAAATTTCATATTCTTAAGTTATTTTCCAATTGATTTGGAGAAGGACATATTTGTAATTGATCCCGGAGTCGGGAAGTCGAGAAGCGAAAACCGGTTAACACATTTCTTGCATATCAGAAAATCGACCGATTTAATTTCGGTTGGTTTTCGGTTTTTTGAATACACTACTATCTACTCCAGAAATCTGTAATGGGTCAAGACTGTTATAACGGCAGGGTGAGCTTGTCCGAGACATCATATATAACTTCAGGTGCAACCATTTTAGAGGGTATTTTTGTAGAGATATAGAGAGGGATATATTTATTGTCATAACCGAGGTGACCAAATTTGGAGATCCACTTCCCGACCCCAGGACCCACTAGAAACAAGACCTTTTCCAGATCATTTGGAAAATACCTCAAGAATGTCCATGTGAAATTCCATCAAAATTACAGAATGATTTGAAAAATAATGCATTTTGGAACCACTGTGCGATGGTATTCGAATTTTTGCTTACTTCAATATGGATTTATTTAATACGTGATCATGTTACATATTAAACAATTAAAATTAATTAAAAATATATTTTTTTTCTGTGAAGCAACAATTAAATAATATAAACACGTACACACAACATAATTTTTATTAGAGAAAAAATAGTAAAATTAATTGATTAATTAAAATTTGGAGAATAAATAATAACAACAATAATTTTAAAACTATAATTATTATACTCCCTTCAACTACAAATGGAGAATATCACAAATTCAATGGGGCCCACAACTTTTTAAAACTTTAAACAACAAAATCGTTTATTTGAAATAAATTATTAAAATCAAATTTTTTGGTGGAATTTTTTTTTTTTTTTTGAAAACCTCTTAAATATTTTTTTTAATTATAAAGTTTCTCTTAAATTCATAGTTTCTCCTAAATAAAATTTCTACTCAATTATTTTTGAAAGATATTTTTCTCCTTCAATTAGTGATAATTATCTCTTAAAATTAGTTTAAAAGAAAATTAGTTATCAAAAATTTTTAAGAGAATTTCTTTTTTAAAATATGTTGAGGATTTTTTGTAAATATTTATTTAAGCGAAAATTTTTTCTAAAAATTTTCTTTAAGAGAATTATTTTTCAAAAATTTTAAGCAAATTGTGTTTAAACTAATTCTGAATGAAATTTTTTTAAAAAACTTAATTTTAAGAAAAAATTGTAGAAAAAAATCATTAAAATAAATTTTTGTGAAAAAATTCACTTCAATTAATTTTTACATAAAATTTTCTTTTAAAATAATAATTTTTAATAAAAATTTGTCTCTTTTAATTGACTTTAAGCCAATCTTTAGAGGAAATTTTCTCTTAAGCAATTTTTTTACATCAAAATTTCTCTTAAACGATTTTTAATAACAATATCTTATCTGAAACTGATTTTTATAGAAAAAATTCTCTTAATATAAATTTTATGGAAATCTTTTTCTTTAGAGAAAAATTTCTCTTAAAATAACTTTTTCTTTAAACATTTTTAAAGGAATATTTATCTTTAATTTAATATTTCAGCAGTTTTTTTTTTTTTTTTTTGTCTTAAAAAAATTTCCTGAATTTGTTTTAATAATTTTTTTCCAAATATTTTTTTATTTAAAAATTATTTTCAAGAAAATATTTGAAAAAAAAAATAAAATAAAATTTTCCTTAACCTAATTTGTTGAATTTTTTTCACAAACCAAAAATTTTCCTAAAATATTTTTCAATAAACATTTAATTTTTTTAATAAAAATTTCGAGCAAATTTCCTCTTAAACAAATTTTTCGATAAAATTTTCTCTTAAACAAAATTTTCAGGAAAATTTTCTTTTAAACAAATTTTTCAGGAAAATTTTCTCTTAAACAAAAATTTTGAATTTTTAGAGAATTTTTTTTAAATTTTTTCTTAAACAAATTTTTAGAAAAAATTTGCTATTAAACAATTTTTTTTGGAAAAATTTTCTCTTAAACAAATATTTAAATAAATTTCCTCTTAAACAAATTTTTCGATAAAATTTTCTCTTAAACAAAATTTTCAGAAAAATTTTCTCTTAAACAAAATTTTCAGAAAAATTTTTTCTTAAACAAAATTTTCAGAAAAATTTTCTCTTAAACAAAATTTTCAGAAAAATTTTTTCTTAAACAAAATTTTCAGAAAAATTTTCTCTTAAACAAAATTTTCAGAATAATTTTCTCTTAAACAAAATTTTCAGAAAAATTTTCTCTTAAACAAAACTTTCAGAAAAATTTTCTCTTAAACAAAATTTTCAGAAAAATTTCACTTAAACATTTTTTTCGAGAAAAATTTCACTTAAACAATTTTTTCGAGAAAAATTTCACTTAAACAATTTTTTCGAGAAAATTTTCTCTTAAACAATTTTTTCGATAAAATTTTGTCTTAAACAAGTTTTTAAATAAATTTTCTCTTAAACAAATTTTTTGAACAAATTTCCTCTTAAATAAATTTTTCGAACAAATTTTCTCTTAAATAAAATTTTTGAGAAAATTTTCTCTTAAACAAAATTTTTGAAAAAATTTTCTCTTAAACAAAATTTTTTTTTAAACAAAATTTTCGAAAATTTTTCTCTTAAACAAAATTATTTTGAAAAAAATTCTCTTAAACAATTTTTTTGAGAAAATTTTATCTTAAACAATTTTTTGAGAAAATTTTCTCTAAACAAATTTTTCGAGAATATGTTCACTTTTAGAAAAAAATTCTCTTATATGAATATTAAGAAAATTTTATTTCACCATTATTATCTTGTACACCCAATAGTAATTAAATGAAATTAAATTTATATTTTTTAAATAAAAACTAATCAGTCTTAAGTAAAATTCCCAAAGCTTTCATTCTTTTAGTAAAAAGTCATTACAAAGGACTTTCACGAATATTTAAATTCCTTTTTTTCTTTACATTTTCATTAACGTTATGTAAGTAAAAAGGACTAAAATAAAATGCAAACAATAAAATAATTTACATGTAAACACTTCAGACAATAAAGTAATATGAACAAAACGAAATCAAGGATTCCTTTTTTTCAAATAATTTCAAAGCAAAAGACACACAAAGAGAGGGAAGGAGAGACAAGAAAGGCAAACAAATTAAATGGAAGACAAACAACCGCAGGATATTAAAATAAAAATGATGACGATGTTATGTAGTGGTTTTGAGGTGACTGTCAGCCTAAGTGTGAGAGACAAACAGACAAGTCAATTGTGAAATTATTTGTTAGTTTTTCTATTTTTTTCAACAAGAAATAAAAAAGTAACATGAATACAGGATACAGTTTCCTTCTTATTTTAAGATTTCCTTTATTTTGAATTCATAATTGTTTGATAAGTGTAAACCAACCGGAAATATGTTTATAACTGTTATTGAGGAATAAAAACGGAAGATAAAAATTTAACAACAAAAAAGGAAGTAAAAAAGTAGGATAAAGAAAGGATAAAAATAAAAATGAACAATTTGAACAGAGAGTAAAAAGAACTTAATTGTGAAGTTTTTTTTTATTTTCTTAAATACATATTTTTCTCAAAAAAAATTCTCTTAAAAAATTATAAAAAGTCTCTTTTAAAATTTTTTTTTGAAGAAAAATTTCTCTTGAACAACTGTTAAGAGAAAATTTTCTCTTTAAAATTTGTTTGGAGAAAAAATTCTCTTAAACAATTGTTAAGTGAAAATTTATCTTAAACAATTGTTTATAGATTGAATTGTTTATCTTCAACAACTGTTAAGAGAAAAATTTTTCTTTAACAATTGTTAAGAGAAAAATTTCTCTTAAACAAACTTTTAGAGACATATTTTATTTAAATAAATTTTTAAATAATAATTTCAATTTTCTCTCCCTCTGAAAAGAGTCTCCCTAAAATTCAAATCCAAATTAATATTTGCAATTTAGTCATCCCTCACTTTTATCATCAATTATTCATTATTGTTTCTTGAATTGTAATTAATTTGCAAAAGTCATTCAAGTAGAAGTGCACTTATTCCTACAAAAGTGTCACTTCAATAGATAATAACAAAAATATGTGAAATTTTAGTTTTTTTTTTTTATTAATTTCAAATTTAAACACCTGTTGAATTGTGAAAGTTTTAACTGAATTCTTTTTAAATTTTTATTTTCTTTTAGGTTCTGCTATCAAATGCTTCGTTTGCAACAGTCACAAAGATGCAAATTGTGCTTTAGATATGCCACCCGATAATTTGCTTAAGGACTGCCAAGAGGATTATTCATCACGGGGTCGTGGCATTTCAACATATTGTCGTAAAATAACACAAATTATTGAATTCTCAGTAAACAATTGTAAGTTCAATTATTGAATATTAAATTTAAAGAGGAAACTTTTCTTCTATAAGAAAAATCTATTTTAAACTAATTTTTTAAAGAAAATTTTCTCTAAAACTATTTTCAGAGAAAATGTTCTCTTAAACTAATTTTTTAGAGAAAAATCTCTATTAAACTAATTTTTTAGAGAAAATTTTCTCTTTAATAAAATTTTTAGAGAAATTTTTCTTTTAAACTAATTTTTTTGAGAAAATTTTCTCTTATACAAATTTTTTAGTGAAAATTTTCTCTTAAACTAGTTTTTTAGAGAAAATTTTCTCTTATACAAATTTTTAGAGAAAAATTTCTTTTAAACTAATTTTTTAGAAGATTTTTTAGAGAAAATTTTCCCTTATAAAAATTTTTTAGAGAAAATTTTCTCTTATAAAAATTTTTTTGAGAAAATTTTCTCTTATAAAAATTTTTTAGAGAAAATTTTCTCTTATACCAATTTTTTTATAGAAAAATTTTCTCTTATACTAACTTTTTTAGAGAAAATTTTCTCTTAAACTAATTTTTTATAGAAAATTTTCTCTTAAACTAATTTTTTTAAAGAAAATTTTCTCTAAAACTATTTTAGGGAAAACGTTCTCTTAAACTCTTAAACTAATTTTTTAGAGAAAAATCTCTATTAAACTAATTTTTTTGAGAAAAGTTTCTCTTTAATTAAATTTTTAGAGAAATTTTTCTCTTAAACTATTTTTTTACAGACATTTTCTCTTAAATTAACTTTTTAGAGAAAACTGTTCTCAAACTATTTTTTTAGAGACAATTTTTTCTCTTAAACTAATTTTTTAGAGAAAATTTTCTCTTAAACTAATTTTTCTTAACCATAATATTAATGAAGATTTTTCGTATAAAGTGTATTAAATCATTCTTTAAGAAAGAAGACTTTTTAAGAGTATAATAATCCTTTTAAGAGAAAATTTATCGTATATTTCTTATTAAAAAAAAAAAACTAATCTTTTCTCTTTGTTTTCCCATTTAGTACCACCCGATAGCCGTGTCATACGTACCTGCGGTTTCCAGAATCAAACCACCAATAATTTCTGCTATCAACGTGCCGGCTTTGGTGGCCGTCAAGTTGTCTGCTCCTGTGATACTGACAATTGTAATGCTGCCCCTGGTCTGGGAGTCTCCTCCGTAGCCATGGCCACATCATTATTTGCTGCTGTTGCATTTTTGCTGAAAACATTTGTTTAATTTCCATTTAGAATTCGATTAGAAATTGTTTATTAAATTTTAATTAGTATTTTTATATTTTTAATTTTTATTAATAATTGTTATCAGTTTTTTATGATTTTTTTCTTTTAATTTAATTAAGAATTTTTCGTCTAAATTATGTTCCTTTTTGAAATATGAAAAATTATTATTATTGGTTTTCTTTAAGGACGAAAAAGAATCCTTTTGAAAATATTTTATTTGGTTGTTAATTGGATTTTACATTCAAATATCATTTAGCTTAAAGAAGAAAAAATGTTCTTTTAAAGAAAATTAGAATTTAAAGAGAAAAAATAATTTTTAAATAAATTTAAAAAAATATTATAAAATTATTACAGAAAATCCACAATTTAATACAAAAAATAGGAAAAAAATAAAAAAATACATAAATTTTTATTTTATCATAGAAAGAATTTTTTAATAGAAAAGAAATAAAAAATACACTGAAAGAAATTTAAAAAAATTAAAATATAATTTAAATGTGTAAATCTTTCGAGAAATCTATGCTAAAACTATTAAAGAGAAATTTCCTCTTAAGAGAACGAATTGTTTGTAGAATTTCGCTTAGAGAAATTTTAGTTGCAAAATTCTTCTTACAAAGAATTTTAAAGCATTTTGAGAAAAAAATATTAAAACATATTTTTCTTTAGAAAATTTTCTCTCAAAATGAATTTTTGTGGAAATTTTTCTTCTAAAAAAAATTTGGAATTTTTTTTTTTAAGAAATTTTTCTCTTAAAAAAATTGTTGGAAAATTTTTCTCAAAAAAATTACAAAAAATTTCTTAAAATAAAATTTTTGGAAAACTTTCTCTTAAAATAATTGTGTGAAGAAAATTTTTGATCTTAAAATTTTTTTAAAGCAGAATTTATTGTTACATTTCTCTTAGGAAAAATCTGAAATAAAATTTCCTTAAGAGAGAATTATCTAAAAATGCTCTTGGAAGAAATTTGTAGTAAAAATTTTCTCAAGAAAGAATTTAATGTAAAATTTCTCTTAAGAGAAAATTTTTCACAAAATTTACTTAAGAGAATTTTTTAACAAAATTTAATTAAGAGAAAATGTACAGTAAAATTTGTAGTAAAACTTATATTGAGAAAAAATCTAAAATTTCTCATCGAAAAATTTTTTTGTAAAATTTTCTTTAAGAAAGAATTAAAAAGTAAAATTTATCTTAATAGAAAATTTAGCGAAAATTTTATAGTAAGAGAGAATTTTGTATAATTTTTTTAAAAGGAGACCTCTCACAGAGTTTCTCTTAATAGTGAATTTTTGTAAAATTTATGTTGAAAGAGAAAATTTATTTTAAAAATTCTTTTAAAAAATAATTTATCGCTAAATTTCTCTTAATAGAGAATTCATAGTTAAATTACTCGTAATAAAGAATTTTTTGTTAAATTCTTCTTAAAAGAGAATTTATGATTAAATTTCTCTTAATTGAGAATTTATGGTTCAATTACTTTTAAGAAAGAATTTATGGTTAAAATTCTTTTAATAGAGAATTTATGGATAAGTTTCTCTTAATAGTGAATTTATGGTCATAAGAGAGAATTTCTTTTTCAAATTTCTCTTAATAAATAATTATTTTGTTAAATTCCCATTTAAAGTTTAATTTCTCTTAACGCAATTAAAGAATAATTTCTCTCCATTTAGAATAGATCATCATTCCGAGAAGTTTACTATAAAGAAGTAATGAAAGAAATTTAGTTCATTGAAAACGGAAAAACAAAAAAATTTTAAAAATTTAATTTTTAAAATTCCTTTATAAATTCAGTGTATTTTAACTCTCGCCCTCTTTAACTATTTGTCTATCTCTCCTCTCCCTCTATCTCTCTCTCTAACTAACTCTCTTTATAATTTAAGAAAAAGCTTTTAAATTTAAAATTTCTCATGAAATAACAAAATAAAAATGTGCTAAATGTAAAATCCTACGAATTGAAAAAAAGTACTAAAAAAAGTATAATAAATTATAATTAAAAAAATATTTTAATAATTTTATTATAAAAAAAATAAATTTGCAATAAATGATTAAATAATAATAAGAAATCTCCCTGAAAGTATTAATGAAAATAATACAAATAAAAATATATTGTAGCCTACCGTTAACGATTTTTTTAAATTTAAATTTAAAATCATAAACATTTTTTTGTTTAATAAAAATAAAAATAAAAAATAAAAAAATTGTTATTTAAATACCTAAAAAAGAAACGAACAGAAAAAAACAAAAAAAAATATTATAAAAATCTAAAAAAATCATTTTTTAAATATTAAGTTTAAAACAAAAAATATATATAAAAAACAAAAACAAAAATAAAACACAGCTAATACCAAAAAAAAATTATAAAAAATTAAAAAAAAGAGAAATTAAATGTCCTTTAAGAATTTTCCAAAAAAAGAAAAACAACAAAAACATTTAATTTCGATTAAATTAAAAAATAAAAAAATAAATCATAAAAACAAAATTTAGACTAGTTAATTAGATGAAATAAAATGACAAAAAACCAACTGCTTTTAGCCTAAAAACAACATAAATTAAATGTTACAAAATAAATTCCCAAAAATAAAACACTTTATACACCAAAAACAACAAACATAACACACATTTTCTGTATTTAAATTTAAGATAACACAATTATCTGAAATTACACACAATTGTCTGAAAATTATAATAAAATTTACAAAAAAAAAAGAGAAAAATGTTCTTATAAATGTATAAATAAAATCAAGCAGTTTCACCCTTCCCCCCCCCCCCCCCCCCACTCTCTCCTCAATAAAAAAAATTAATAAAACATAATTAAAAACACATTTTGATTTGAAGTTTAAATTAAGCAAAAAAATAATAATTAAAGTAGAGGAATTTCAATTTAAGTAGGTATAATTTAATGAGAAGACTTTAATTAATTTTCTCTTAAGAAAGATTTTTTAGGATTTTTTTTCTTAAGAGAGAAATTACTTTAAAATTTCTCTTAAAAGAGAATTTACCAGAAAAATTCTCTTAAGAGTGAATTTACTATAAAAATTCTCTTAGCAGAGAGTTTACCAGAAATAACTCTTTAGAAAGAGTTTCATAAGAAGGAATAAATTCCAAAATTTCTCTTAACAAAGAATTTTCCGGAAATTCTTTGTTAACAGCAAATGCAATACAAATTTTCTCTTAACAGTGCATTTACTACCACAAATTACCACAAAAATTTCACTAATTTTATTTCAGAAAGAATTTACCAGAAAAATTCTCTCAGGAAAGAATATACCAGATGTTTTCTCTTAACCGGGAATTTACCAAAAAAAATTCTCTTAAGAGTGAATTTTTACTTTATAAATTCTGTTAGCAGAGAGTTTAGCAGAAATAACTCTTTAGAAAGAGAATATACCCAAAAATTTCTCTCGCAAATTTTCTCTTAACAGCAAATTTGCCGCAAATTTTCTTTTAACATCAAATTTCCCGCAAATTTTCTCTTAACAGTGAATTAACTACAAAATTTCCTATAACAGAAAATTCACCTCAAAATTTACTTGACAAGAAATTTAACACAAAATTTCACTAAAGAAAGAATTTACCGTAAAATTTCTCTTTAGAAAGAATATACCAGAATTTTTCCCTTAACTGGGAATTTACCAAAGAATTCTCTTAAGAGAGAATTTACCCGAAAAAATCTCTTTAGAAAGAATTTACCGGAATTTTTCCCATAAGAGAGAATTTTTTGGAAAAATTTTCCGCAAAATTTCTCTTCACAGCAAATTTACTGCAAAATATCTTTCTACAACGAATTTACCACAAAATTTCTCTTAACAAATAACACTTCACAAGAAATTTACCGCAAAATGCCTCTAAAGAATGAATTTAGCAGATTTTTTCTCTTAACAGGGAATTTACCACAAATTTTTTCTTAACAGAAAATTTCTCTTAAAAAATTCTTTTAAGAGAAAATTTATCATATAAATTCTCTTAGTAGAAAAAATCTCATTAAAAAGAATTTAGCGGAATTTCTTTCACAAGAGAGAATATACCATAAAATTCTCTTAAAAAAGAATTTCTCGCAAAAGAGAATTCACCTTACAAGATTACCGAAAAATTTTCACTAAAGAAAGATTTTACTAGAAAAATTCTCTTAGGAAACAATTTAATAGAATTTTTAGTTTCCTCTAAGAGTTTTTCTGAGAGAGAACATATCTTTGGAGAGAACGCATCGTAAAGAAAAACTGCTCCACATACATACGTATTTAGTGGCGAATCGAATTTGAAGCCTATTTTGGCACACAGACAGAAGCTAACGCACTAGGATACCATGCACAGGTTAAGATAAACAACAGTATTTTCGTGGCAAAATCAATTGACCTGTACTCGTCTTAACATGTTGCTTCAAATATAATAAAAATATTTTTTATCCATTATTCCACCAATAAAGATGTTCCCCAACCGTAGCAACGGATATGCAATCCCAGACCATTACACCTCTGTCAATCCATACTATCCATACTCTCTAGTCGAATGTCTGTCAGGTTAAAAAACATTAAATGTACTTGAACCTGATTCCAGAAGCTACATGGCATATTTTCAAATTTCGGATATCAATGTTTCTCTTTTAGTTATTCTGAAATTATAACCAGTATTGTGAAGCGATCGAAGATGTTGGTAAGGGTGTTACTCCTTACCAACATCTTCACTAAAAGCCTCAAGGATGTTATTTATTGATCAACTTTTACCTTTAGGCACGTTATCTTTGAGTTGATTTACATGAACAACTGCTACGCCTCACAATTACTTTCGCTTTTAAAACGATTTATGATCGTTCGAATATCCATCAGGTCGGAACACTTTAAATTTATTCTCATCTGAGTAGAACACCTGATTTCAGAATCTACTTGGCTGATATTCATATTGCAAATGTTAATGGTTTTCTTCCAGTCATTCTTGAATTGTAATCAATATTGGAAAGCAATCTCCGAACACAAAATCTGACTTTATACACCCTCTAAGTGAATATTACTTTTGGAACAACTTTTACTCTTTGGCAGGTTCTCTTTCAGGTAATTTACGAATGATTGATGATCGTCCAAATGATAAAATGGCTTTGATCCAGAGATTCTTCAATCTCTATAAGAGATTTATCCATAAATTATTTCTTTAAAATCCTCTACACTTTAAATCTTTTAATCTTAAAAGATTTTGATAAGAAATGTCCTTACACTTGAACACATACTCAATCACTTACAATATAAATTGCTTAAATCATTTTTAATCAAACCGTCTAAATGCGAAACCCCTTTAATTAAATTCATATTTCAAATTCATATCACCACCCACTAACTAAATCCTATTTTAAAGGCAAAAAACCATTTGGAAACATACAATTGTTACTCTGACCAACTGCCAAAATACAAAAAAAAAAAAAAAACAAAAAGAAAATGAAAATAATAATTATAATAAAATATAACAAATTGTTAAACAAATTTAGTAATAAATTTTAAAACAACACTTTACTACAATAATGGAACCCATTAAGAACCCACATCCACAATTTTTTATTTCATAAAAAAACATAAATTTTGTTTTAGACACTTTTTTACACCCTCCACCATCACAAGTTGTGAAGAAGATTCTTACCTTTGTTATTCCGTATGTAAAGCTAAAAAGGAATCATCTCAGACCCCATATTGTATATATATGTAATCTTGCATCAAATCAAAATCTAAGTCGATTTAGAAATGTCCGTCTCTCTGTCAGTTGTTGGCACGCTGACATCCATAATAATTGAGGAGGCTCAATGAAATATGGTCTGTGTATTTTTTATAGTCCTGAGAAGTTTCCGATTTAAAACCAACAAAATCGGTTCAGTATTTTTAAAGATATGGAACGATATCTGAGACAACATCTAAGATCAAGCAAAAATCTTTCGTAAAATTGCCAACTATAAATCGACAAATTTGAATAAATTTTTTTTATATTATCAAGTTAGATGAACTTCATCCCCATTCCAAAAATTATGAAAATCGATTTAGTAGAAAAAGAGTTATAGCCAAAAATATATAACTATTTTTATGACACGTGAAAACGTTTATATATTGTATACCTTTGTGAGTGTATGTGTGAGTGTGTATGTACGAAACATAACGTATTTACTTTATGAGCATTTGTGGTGGAGGGTGTTGAAAATTCGGCATAACCGAATACAGTATTCTTGTTTGTTTCACCCTTAAATTTTCAATGACCTTCAAAACTCCCTCCCTCCAATATTTGATCATTAAAATTTCATTGAAGTTTATTTTTTTTTTTTCATCTTTTCCAAGGAAACGAAATAAATTTAATTTAAAAACAACAAAGAAACGAACATAAATGCTATAAAATTAAGTAAAACAACAATTTGCCCAAAAATTTAAGAAAAATAAAATCTTCTGAAAAAAACTCTTCTTAATATTAAAATAAAATTTGTTAACATAAAATAAAGAAATAATTTATATAAAAAATAATAAAAATAAAATAAAAAATATGTATTTCTTTAGTAAAAATTGTAAAAGCTGATTGATATTATGTCATAAATGGAAATATTAAATAAAAATTTAATAAAAATAATTAAAAAATTTTGTTAATTAATGGACACTTGCTAAAGAGCCATGATTGAGCTACATTTTTAGTTTTGCTATTATTCACAGTAGTTCCAAATTAATTTTCTTTAATTCTGTATCTTTTGAATAGGATATATAAGAAGTGAAATGGAAAAACTCTTAACATACATATGTGTTAATAAAAACACAATTCTCTTTTCCCAATATCTTTCCACTGCCCTTAACTACAGGCAGTTTATTGGATTTAGACGCATTATAAAGTCTTATGAATGGTTATTTTCAAAAAGCTTCATATGTTTTTGGTTCAGCAAAATCATGTAGAATATTCCTTCTACCTGAACGAGGTTTTCTATCTGCGGACATGTTTAATAAAATTGAAAACAATTTGACGGCAGACTTTTGAATGCTGGGCTAACTTTTTGTAAGATCAAGTTGGGTTTTGTTGAAAATATTTAATTGTTTTAGTTAGATTAATGGAGTGCTTCTTTCAATAAAACGTCTACGATTCCTGACATCCAATTAAACTGTTAGATATTAAAATAACCACTTTATATAATAACTAACTAATTTTAACTTAATTTGAATTCTATCTTAAAGCACTTTTAAAACCGTATCCAAATGGGGAACCAACTTGCTTCTATTTTTCATTCACTATAACTTTTTCTACATCCCCCTCCCACCACTACAAAAAGAATTATCATAAAGTTGTCTTTAATATGTATATATAGTTATTTAAAATTATTAAATAAATTATAAATAATTTCTAAATTAAAATTACAAAAAGAAAAACAAAATACATTTGTTAGGGTAAACACATAATTGTTGACAAAAATTTCCGATTTCTTTTCTTTATGTTGTCGTTGTATCAGCTTTGATCGGTTCATTACCATGTTTAACACGTTTTAAGGCTATATAACACTTTTTTGTATTCAAATCATGATAACCCACTGGTCCCATATCACAATCAGCACAAATTAGAAATTTCCTCTGATCAACAGTATTGGAAAAGCCAACATTTTCAAAGGTAAACATATCATCAACAAGCCAAAAATCCTCCAAGGATTCAGTTTCAATGGAATGCACATCTTTGGTATTTTTTTGATGCATTAAAGGTAAATCGAACTAAAAAGAGACGGGATAAATGAGATCAAAATTTCGTCCATAGTACAATGATTAAGGAACAAATATAAATCATACACACCTGGCTTTTTTCATAGAGACCCTGTTGGTCTTTTAAAATCAGGGAATTGCAATAACGACAACGAACATTTTGTTTATTTTTATTGTTGGAAATCTCATTAGTTATTGAGGAATCCTCAGACATGTTTAGAACCAGGAGTATTTATTTGTTATTTTTTTATAAAAGGAAAATAAAAATTTGTGCACAATTACTAAAGATAAAAATAAATGCTGCTTCGTATAAAGAAAAACAATCACTGGGGGTGATAACACACTTAACTATAACAGTAATGCCAAGTTTTTCTAATTATCGAACAAAATGCATAAGGAAAATGTTTATATATTTTTTTAATTTATATATTTTATACGGTGTGAGATCGATATATATATATATATATATATATATATATATATATATATATATATATATATATATATATATATATATATATATATATATATATATATATATATATATATATATATATATATATATATATATATATATATATATATATATATATATATATATCAAAATTTAAAATATTTAAAATTTTTTTATAAACATTATAATTAAAATTAAAAAATATAGTTTTTATCACTAGTGATAACATTTTGAACCTTTTTCGGAAACCCTTCCATAATGCTTTCTGTAACACTTCAGGAACATGAAGCTAACTCTGTATAAATCCCTTTAAACCCCTCCAGGTAGTTTAGAGAATTTATCTGTCATGGCATTATTGTTCCATTGAAGGGCCATAGTGATAGGATGCCAAAAAAAATCAAATAATATTTGCATTAAAAATGCTAATGAAGAACATAGATTAAGCATTTTTCTATATCACTCCTAGTAAAGGAAGATATTGGTAAATAAGTGCAACAGAATGCTGGCTACAATTCAAGAATAACTGGAAGAACACCATTGATTAACTTTGTCATTTCGTATGTAACGATAAGAAGGAATAATCTTCGACCATATAAATTATATACATTTACTTGCATCAAATCAAAATCTGAGTCAATTTGACAATAATTAACAGTTCTCAATAGAATTTGATCTTAGTATTTGTTATAGTCTTGAGAAAATCAGCAAAAACTGTTCAGTTTATTAAGAGATATAGACTGATATCTGAGGCAAACTCTAGATTCAAGCGAAAAACTTTCGTAAAATTGTCAGTTTTGTGAACTTCATTGTCATTCCAAAAATGGGTAGAGCTGAAAAAAGTTATAGCCAAAAATATAACTAATTTTATGATTTATTAAATATTTCTGTGTTATATTTAAGAAAACTTTTATATATTGTATATGTTTGTGAGAGTGAGTGAGTGTGTATGTACAAAATATAACGCATTAAGTTCATATGTAGTCATGAATGAGGGTATTTTGTGATTGAGGGTATTTCGCAATTCTTAAAAATTTTCATTTCAAGTACTCAAAATATGTATATACTTATATTTGTGACTGTATTTAAATAAAAATATTTATTACTTTTGACACTTGTATCATTCACAATAACCAACAGTTTAATATTCACTAGTACCAGCTTGACATTTGCCGCCATATTTTTAAAATTTTTTTCTTTTAATAAAAAATTCTTAAGGCTACAAACAGACGCTAAATTCTTTATTCATTTGTTTAATAAATATTTAAAGATTTTATAATCACAATTATTCGATTTTATCAAAATAATATAATATATTTTTTAAAGTTTTATTGCGAATTGATATTAATGAGCAAAATTTTAAAGCGGAAAAGGAAAAACCATAAACTAATTGGAAGAAAGCAACAAACACACATAAAATTTCAATATACACAATTCTCCAAGTAACAAATAAAATACAACAAATAATTTCCTTTTCCTTTAAAACGCTAACGAATTAATTGCTTTTCAATCCAGAGAACCAGAAAACATGAATGATATGCAATTAAGTCAGAAAAAACGTAAGTTTTAAATTGAATATTTTTCCTAAAAATATGTAAATGACTTGAAACTGTCTGAACAACTTTGAGGTTATGATGAACAGTGTTTCCAAGAGGAGTTTATATGAAAATAATTCTATAACTTTGAAACTCTTGAATATTTTTCAACGAATTTGAACAAGAAATTTCTTGATATGCTTTTCAATTGATTTTTTGAAGGAATAGTTTCTCGTGGATCCTGGAGTCAGAAAGTGGTTCTCCAAAGTTGGTTACCTTGGGTATGACGGTTGTTTAAAAAAATTGACAAAATTTTATTTCTGATTTGATTGAAAAATATTTTACAAACTGATAATACTTATTATTTCTATGAAGTCATAAATAAAATTTTAGAATTTAAAAAAAAATATCGTCATAGCCCAGGTAACCAACTTTGAAGATCCACTTCCTGACCCCAGAACCCACTAGAAACATGTCCTTCTAAAACTCAATTGGAAAATACTTCAAGAATGTCACTGTGGAATTTCGTAATAAAATATTTCGCTTTTCAAAATTTACATAATTTTTTCCAAAAAAGCATTTTGGAACCACTGTGCACTATAAATTGATTTAAAAAAGTAGGCTTTGATTTTCTTATTAAGAAAATAAAATATTTTTTTCATTAAAGCTCGTAAAATATTAGGCAACGGTTGTAAATCCGAATATAATAATTCTACTAAATTTTGTTATCAAACTGCTCTTCAACAAGCCCATCAACTTAATAATATAAATAACCAAAACTTTAATAGTCATACTTTAACTGATCCAACCAAAGCATTAGCACCTATACATTTACAACAACAGCAACAAATGGAACGTTTACGTTTAACCAATATCATGAATCAAGGTAATGTTTTGAAAGTAATAAAAATATGTTTCCATTTTTAATCGTTAATTCTCTTAGAAATGCATGCTATTTGGCCTTATGGTACCACTACCACTTTTCTATCTCCCATGTTACCAGCTCATAATATATCTTTACCCTATGCATTGGCCACTGGCACATTGCCATATGCAGCTGTTCCCATTTATCAAAACTTACCTAATAATAATTCACAATCCTGTACTATATCACCAGCATCTTCTTCAAGTGGTTCTTCTTCGGCTAATACTTCTGTTGTCAATCCAACACAACAGCAGCAACAACAAATTTTACAACAACAATTAATGCGTTCCAATTCGATTTTAAATATAAATAACAATAACACTTCAATGGGCAATGGCAATTTATGTTCCACTGCCCCAGCAACCAATCAAAATTCATCAAATGATTCCAATAAGATTAATATTCAAATTGGTTTACAGTGTGTTTCACAAAATTCACCCCTAAATATTAATTCAATGAATGATTCGTTTGCTAAAGTTAATCTTTTGAATTTTTGTAATTCTTCGGGTCAAATTGATGAAAAGGATGTTAAAGGTAAGTCCTTTTTTACGATAGAACACTTTTATACATCACTTCACAAAATAAATAAACTCTAATGCTTTTGGCGGTTTCGCTACAACTGATTGCATTGTATTGGCGGTTTTTATATTTATGATTATTGTGAATGATTGTTGTATCCGTTGTATAAGAGTTGCCAAAGTTTTTATATTTCTAAATTTGGTAATAATAATTCTTTAATTTTGCAACAACTCAATATTTTTTAAGTTATTTATACCCTACACCAACACAAATGTTTCAGGTAATATGCGTTTTTAATGAAATTCGTGACATACAGATAAAAAATTTAACCCACATTTATGTATACCAAATCTATACGCTAAATATAAAACCAACTACACATTTTTTCTTCTCTCTGATAGTTTCCGAGATATAGGGTTTCAAAGTATAGAAGCGTTTGGTACCCATACCATGGTCTAAATCTACTTACTATCAAAGATATGGTAGTATTTAGGTTTAGACTAATTAAAGTACTAAAACTACCCAACTAATGTGATAAAATAAACGAAAAAGGTATAAATATTAAAATTTTCCAGTTATTGTCTACAAATAGGTAAATTTTAAAAAATTTTAATTTTCTGGTCCCATATCTTTGGTATTTAATGCGCTAAAGGTTTAGAATGGAATTGATGTGTTTTCTATAAGTTTCATTATTAATAAAATACCATTATATCGAAGGCTTTTTGAGATATTAATACTTTTATAAAAACAGTCAGAGTAAAATATTATAAAAATGGGTCCCCGTATAATATGATATATTTTATACATCATTAGAGGTCTTTCCAAGACCTTTCACATGATATTGATCTTTTAAGATCTTATATCTCGAAAACTATCAAAAGGAGGTAACAGGTTTTATGTTACTTATTTTATCCCAAATATTATTTATGTTTGAAATAAACAAAAGTTAACAAATTGATAGCACAGGAATCCTAATTTGTTGTGCATTGGCAACCCTAGTAAAATTATTTCGCCAAAAAAAAATTTAAATTTATATTCTATTTTTTAGGTAACAATTCATCTCAACGAAATTCTCCAATACTTTTATCTTCCGAGTAAGTAATTTTCTATCCCAATATAAAACACAAAATTGGACTTAACCTCTTTTCTTAAAGGGATAGTTCAACTATACTTATTAATGGGGCCGGAGGTGATGCCACAAATTCCTTGTCTTCTCCTAACAGCAGTAAAGGTACGGTCACCTTATCACAAGCAAAATTCAATGAATTAACCCGTTTGGCATTACACGGCAGTGAAATTGCCGAAAAATTAGCTTACACCCATCGTAATCGTCCCTGTTTCAAGAAGATCGATAGTTTATGTGCACGCATGAAACAAGATCTTATACGTCCAGATGGGGTTTTACCCAACATTAATTCACAGGGTATAGCTTGGGCTGTTAAAGATTTTATATTCGTTTTTACTCGAGTCATTAATGCTTGGATTATAATAAAAGGTTATGTTTACAATACCCCCGAGGGTTTAAATAAGGTTAAGTCTGCATTAAGTCCAGATTTTGCTGCCAGTTTTGCTGCTTGGCAAGATACCACAATGGATTTTATAGAAAATCTTATTAAATCTTTTGTAAACTTGGATCTATTGGTGCAATCTCAAAAAAATGTTTATCAAAAAACTGATAACATCAATGCAACAATTGTTGGCAATAATCGTGGTAGCAATATTGTAAACAACAGCTCAACAACCATAAAAATATTGCAGCCTACTAATGGAGGTGGGGGAAGTGGTGGTTCTCTGCTGGAAGAATCTCTAGATTTTTTAAATTCTTCAACAGAGAAATGCAATCAAAACTCTTTAAATAAAAATTATATATATACCATGGTCGAAGATTCCGAAGGAAGTCAGCGTAAGGCCACAGTGAATGGTACTTATTTTAAAACAGGCACCTATAATCCCATTAAGAAAGATTCGTTATTGCCGGGAGAAACTACAACCACTACGGGTCCTTTATTAAATGCATCCTTAGAACAATATATCGATGAGCAACAATTAAACGATTTTTGGACTCCCGCTATAGATATTAATTTACCCCCAGCAGCCTCTGAAAATATATCTCCAACAAATAACCCAGATTTTCTAAAACTTAAAGAGAACATAACAGCAAATTGGTTAAATTATGATTTACGTGTTTTGGAGCAACATCTTAGTGAATTTTGTCAGGATTATGATCCCAATGGGCCGCCACGTCCTTTGGGCAAAGATTTGATCGAAAAGCTTAATATAATGATAGAACGTTTAAATGCCATGAAAACGGCTGATTTCTTCTTCAAAATACAATTTACCGAAAATTATGTAAGTTGAAACAGAATTTAAAAAATATATATTTTTTTATAAAATTTTGTTAAATCAGTTTCCAGATTTTGCGGCTAAACATAAAACAGATTTCATGGATGTACGTTCGATTATTTTTAAATGTCAAATTGGAGGTTATCAACATATTTATGAAGTTGTCCATGATGTAAGAAAAATTATTTATACCGCTAAAGAGTTTTTAAAGGTAAGTGAATTTAAAGTTTTCAATTAAGTTAAAATAAGTAAGAGTGTGATACTTTGTTAAATCCTGCTATATAATAACATCCTCCATCACAATGTTGGTTATAAATAGTAGTTACGAAAACTTAATAAACGAACCTCGCACAGGAACTATTAAATAAAGTCAAAGAAATATTTAGATCAAAGGAAATTTTTTTCCATTTCTGGACGTTTTATTTTTGGAAATTAGTGTGCGCTCTATTTGGATCCATTTGTTTCTAAAGTACAAAATTCTGAATAATTTTAATAAATAGTTATTATTATTATTTGAAATAAAATTTTGAAACAAAAATTTAGAAAAACTAAAGTTTTTTTCTGATTTTCTATAAAAGTGGTAACATTTTTTCACTTTAAAATCAAAAAATGTCTAACGTAAATGCATATAAAACAAATACGAGGACACTTACACCGCTAGCACTATCGGAATTTCGGTATTAAAAATCTTTAGTTTTTTGAGAACCAAAAAAAAAATAGAATTGTCAAAAAAGTAACTTCTTATAACCTCAAAGGAAGCAATATAAGTTTTCCCCGGATTAGAATTTTGGGTATTTTTGAATGAATAAATGAAGTGGGAATCTTTTTATAGTTCACGTTTCTGTTTTTGTCGCTTTGCTCGACGTGTTGTCCGTCTCTGTTTAAAACCCACCACAAAAAAATATAAAATGTAATAATTGGACACTTTATGGTGTCTTTTAAATGGAAGCCGCCTTTTTTGTAAACATTCCTTGATGTACTTCTTTTGCCGCAACTGTATGTTGCTTGCCATATTATGAACTTTTTGGGAAATTTCGAGTGCTTTTCGTTAGAAAATTTTTTAGTCTTACATGTTTTTAAACCTGGTTTATGTTTATCTTTTCGAACTAAAGAGTTCGAGCTAACCAGATAGCTTTCCTACCGGATGTGTTAGGAGCTCTCTATTTCTTTACCTTTAGAAACATCATGTTAACCATTCCTTTCTTACGGTACTGTTTAATAACATTGAAGACAGTTTGAATACTTGGCCAACATTTTATAGGATGAAGTTAAGTTTTGTTGGAAATATTTAATAGTTTTTTGGTCAATAATTTTAATCAGATTAAAAATATATTAATTTGGTATACATTAAACATACTAAAATTACTATATTCGGCTATGCCGAATCTTCAATACCATCCACCACAAATACGTTTAAGTAAATACGTTATGTTCGTACATACACACTTATACATACACTTAGTAACTTATACAATATATAAAAGTTTTTCTTAAATAAAACACAAAAACACGTAACAAGTCATTAAATGAGTTATATTTTATATATATGAAAATGCACTATACATAACTTAATATTATAATAAAATTTCATTTACTTGAACTTAGAGGTTGTTTTAGATATCAGTCTATATCTTTTAATATACTAAAATGATTTTGATGGTTTTAAAGAGGATTATGACAATTTGATTAAGTTTTGTCAGTTATTATGTATGTGAACAGACATCCATATCCTAAAATTGGTATATTATGTAAGAAAGTTTCAGACTGAAACCACTTTGCATAGGGATTTAGATTAAAAATTCTAATTTGTTAGTTTATTTTATTTAAAATATTGAATTTGAAATATTTCTCCTCAAATAACGTGATTTCTTTATATCGATTATGAAACCCATTTTTTTCATGTTATCAATTCTCTTTTTCTACATTTTCATTGTTATCGATCATTAACGGTGTGTTATCATTTCATTAAGCATAAATTCTATAGCAAAAAAGTAGAAGAAGAGTTCAAAGCAATTTTATCCATATAGTAGACGATTTTATTAATGGAATTCTGTTGTGTGGTTAAAACAAAAATAAAAATTAGAGGCGTTGGCATTTTTATTTTTCATCTCATATTTAATACGAATTACAAAATATTTAATTTCGTTAATATTTACTAAGCAAAAACAACAAGAAATCATAAAAACTAAGAACATTAAATAATAATTAAAAAGTAAAAGTGATCAAAAAAATTATTATGAAAACATATTAAGAAGAAAAAAGAACGAACCCTCTGAGAAGAAAAAAAAAAGGAATATTTTTGTTAAGAGAGAGATATAAACTGGATTAGCAACATACCATACAAAAAATAACAACAACATTCATTCCATACACGATCCATATACAACGAGATATAGTATATTTGCAGAAACAACAATAAAACGCAACCACCATCTATCTATTCATCCAAAGGTAGTCAGTCGTCACAGTCATTTTTTAAGCTTCTTGTAACCAAAAACAGCAAAACTAAGTTAATGTGTGTGTAGTACATGTATTTGAGTGTGTAAGAGTATTGATTGTATTTTTTGCTGTTGTGCTACCTGTGCAAATGAAAAATAGTGTGTACACGATCAATAAATAGACAAACAGAAACACACACTCGCAGCCACAGAAATTCAGGCAAACAAAAGTAGAAGAGAAAAACTATTTTCCACATTATCATTTTCTTACAATTGGGTTTTTATTGTCATTGAGGGGAGCGAGTGCTTGCGTGACTTTCTGCCTGCGTGCATTTTTTCATGTTACTTTTACGCTTGCGCGAGGAGTTTACTGACCGCATATTAATAATATTTCTAAAAAAGGAATTCCTTTACAATTGACCAGCCATCTGGTTATAGACGACATCAAACACATTCACACAAATAAAATGCATCATCATCATCCCCACACTAATAATACGACGGCCACAGTGAGTGGTGGAAATTCTAGCAATACACAACCACCCACCCAAAGAAGACGTAAGAAACGTCCCAATTATGGCACACGTACGGTAGAAGTAAGACGTGGTTATAGTGGATTTGGTTTTACCATATCCGGTCAACAGCCTTGTCGTTTATCATGCATAATACCAAATTCTCCTGCCGATCAGGCTGGCCTAAGAGCTGGTGATTGTTTGATATCGGTAAATGGTTTGAATGTTTCGAAATTGCCTCATGAGACAGTGGTACAATTAATTGGCAATTCATTTGGTAGCATACGCATGCAAATTGCCGAACATTACTATTCGGATAGTACGGATGAGGAGAATGCGGCAACGGGTTCTCCAGCCATACCCTCTTTGGGTCCTTATAGGCCACGTTATGTTTACCACAAAACCAAACAGCAACGTATGAGAAATTCTCCATTAAAAAAATACGAACGCTTGCTTCCTTTGCCCAGAACCACACAACCTTCGAAGAAATGTCCTGTGAATGCTGTGAAGAAACCCTTAACATCTGAGGTAAAAGTAACCTCTGTGAAGCGTCCATTAAGTGAGGAGTTAAAATCTTCGTCGACTTTATCGCCCAGTCTGGCTGCTGCCTCCTCTTCTCCCTCTTCTACAGTCGCTAATGTCAGAGCCATGGTAAGGACTCCTTTAACCACCAGTAATGCTTTAGAGTATAGAGCAGTTGTGGGTTATTTGGGTACAATTGAAATGCCCAAACAAATCTCTCATAGCAGTAAATTGCAGACGGTACGCTCTTGTATACGTAAATTACGACAAGAAAAACGTACTCCTTCTGCCATATTAATGGTCATTTTGCCAGACTGTTTAAAACTACTTTCAAATAAGGGCGATGTTTTGGCTACATACGACTCATCGCGTTTAAATTATGTCAGTTCTTCTTCAGAGAGTGAAAATCGCTTTTTCGGCCTAGTTACAAGTGCCACATATACCCCACCTCCCGAGGATAATGATGAAGAAGATGATCCTCTAAATGTTGCTGCTGCCGCCTCAAATTCCTCTCCAACGGATCATATCATTATATCAAATTCGTGTCATGTATTTGTGGTCGATACTAAACTATGCGATCATACGCAACACTTAGCCAAAGCTCAAGAATTTCGTATTGAATGTACCAAAGATCCTATATCGAGTTTATGTTTAGAATTCCCCAACAATTCTGAATATGTGGTGAATCTAATAAGAAGTATGTATACCATGCGTATTATACCACCGGCTACACAACGTTCTATGTCAGATGATCCCAATTTACATGCAGGAGGTAGACACAATGCCACCGCACATTCCCCACAACCCAGTAATCACAGCGAGATTTCTACTACGACTTCTAATTCGGATTCGGGTATTGGTTACAATAACGATTGCTCGAATATAACCGATCGCATAGTGGTGGTAGATTTTCCTCAACCCTCTGTTGCGATCACCCAAAGATCATTGAATGTTAGCCAAAGGCCACATAACATATGTCAACAAGATATACAAGAAGATTTGGTGGCTTCTAGTAACTTAGCAGCCAATAAACGTTTAACAGTAAGAGGTATGCCCGATCCTAAAATTCCTTATAATCTCAACAGTCCCGCCAGGTGTTTAATTACATCACGATCATGTGATGATGTTTTGAATCTCTTGGAACAAGAATCTGAAAATTATAATAATGATGAACAAGCCTTAATAACTGTGACACAACAATGTTATGCCTCCATGGATGACATTTCTTTGCATCCCCAACAACCAATTGAAGAAGAAGACCATGAATTTTTGAAACCTCCTAAGAAAATGGAAAAATCTAAAGATTCACAATCTGTAGTTACAAATGAAAATCAACAGGATGCTCCCAATAGTAAATGTGATAAGAGAAAACATTTAAAACTACAATTTGAAGCCTGGAACAGTTTACAAAATCTGTCATGTCAATCGGCCGAAATTGTGAATTCTTCGCCTGACAAATTAGCCAGCACACCAGACTTATCGAAAATTGATGCCAATAATGCTAGTTCTCCTTTTGAAAGAGGTTGGATACAAACCTCGTTACGTACTCCCCGGTCTGATAAACACACCCTACAATTTTCGTTAACACCCGAAACGAAAACAAAAACTGATGCCGAAATGTATACAAAACCGTCGGTTTGTAGATCGGGTTCTTTAACTAATAGTGATATTGATAGAAATTCATTGAATTTTGGAATATCTTCCACGGATCTAAATAAACCTTTACCCAAAGGCCCTACAGCTTGGGGATCTTCAATAGAGATATTGCTAGCCGATCCAGCAGGTATCAAATCATTTGCTGAATTCCTTAAACTAGAATACGCTGCTGAAAATATTTACTTTTGGACCGCCTGTGAACGTTTCAGAAATATTGAAAATGCAGCCGAAAGACAAGCAGAAGCATTACTTATATATACCAAACATTTATCAAGTGGTTCTCTAGAACCAGTAAATGTTGATTCCCGAGCACGAAGTTTAGTAGAACAAAATTTAAATAAAGCCGATAAGGATCTATTCCAGCCGGCACAAAAGCAAATATTCAATTTAATGAAATTTGATTGTTATCAGCGCTTTTTAAAGTCGGATATCTACAAACAATCTTTACAGGCTGAGAAAAAGGGAAAACCATTGCCGTACAGTGGTGAAAATTTGGATGAATTATTGAAAACGACAAATTTTTCCGAAAGTGCCTCATCAAAGTTAAAGAAATCGGCAAGCAACGCCGAAGAGGGGCGCCGACGTAGAAGTTTATTGCCCTGGCATCGAAAAGCTAATCACGCGAGAAGTAAATCACGTGATAGAATAGCGAATGAAAAATCAAATAATGAAAATAATCATATATTAAATGCTGTTTCGGCGGCTCCCTCGACAAAGTCCCAGTTAACTGTTAGTGATAATATATGGAAACAATCGGTATCATTACATGGTTCTAAATCATCATTGGCCTCTTTCGAGGCTATACCAGTGGGAGAATTGAATTCCAATTTTTGTCGAGTTAAGTTTCCTGATGGTGCAACCACAATAACCCAATTGAAAGATAATGAAACAGTGGCTCAAATGGTGGAAAGACTGTTTGAAAAAAGAAATATCAAATATCAATTTTATGATGTTTCCATTACTGGTCCCCCATTGAAAGCCGTAAATCTACAATCATTGGCACAAGAGTTATCACGTAAAGAGATAGAAATTGAACAACGTATAGCCTTTAAGTTGGATTTACCCACCCCTAAAGTGATATCGGTAAAATGCAAACCTAAAAAACAATTATATGAGGTAATACGCCCCATTTTACAAAAATACGATATCAATCCCGAAGTGGTAACAGTGGTCATGAGGGAAACTCAGGAAAAGGTGGATTTAACACAATTGGTGACACAAGTCGATAACCAACGTTTGCAGGTGGTATTAAAGAAAACCTATCCTCCACTACCACAAGCAATACCAACACGTAAATCGTATGGTCCATCCTCTAAAAACACTATAGTTAATGGTTTGCAAACAGCTCAATCAACATTAGATGAAATTACCAACAAAGTATTTAGCGATTTAATGGATGTTAAAAGTCCGGAAAGAACTACTAAACACGATCAATGTTCCTTAAAATCCGAAGAATGTAATTCAGAATCTTCTTCGTTATTTAAACGCATACGAAATGGCAAGAAAAATGAGGACACAAATGACATGAATCAAATAAAATCTAAAAAATCTTTAACTAACAACGGTGGAGCAGGAAATTCAGAATGTAAAATTGCTTTTAAGGAAAAAATTAAGGCAGGAGTGAAACAACAATTTCCTACAAGAGTTATAGAGAGACAAGATGATTTATTGGAGGATTTAAAACGGGCACAATTAGCCCGCTTAGAAGATCAACGGGGAACAGAAATCAATTTTGAACTACCAGAGTTTCTTAAAAATACCGATAACATTAATAACTCATCGTCTAATAATAATAACAATAATAATAATAATGCAAATAATGAAAATTCCACAGCTGGAGAAAGACCACCCCAACCAGCACCTAGATTTTCTATAATAAATCCTAATAAAGCAAAAACATCTATATCACCTATGAAATTAGAAGAAGAACAACATTTAAATGAGAATTTGGAAGACATTAATTCTTCCTTAAGAGGACCACCACCTCTGCCTCCCAAACCAAAAGTACTACCCATAAAACCCTCTAATTGGGGTGTAAATATAAATCAATTAAATAAAACATTATCACCAACTTTAACAACGCCACCAACTTTAACAAATGCCAATATAGCTGCCATATCATCGACATCGCCTTCCACGAATATAATCTCACCCAGTGCTCGATGTGCTTATCTAGATCAGCCCAGCAGCAGTTTTGTTTAAAACAAATTCTCTCTAACCGACCATATTAATATTATGAGTGTTAATAACTAACTAATTATAATAATAAAAGTTATTAATAGATTTATACTTTTATATATGTATTTATATATGTAATATATACATATTTATGTCCTTTTAATAATGTAGTATTTTTGTGTAAATATTTAACATAATATTTTGATATTTTAAATTGTAATCCATTTACTAGTTCCCTATAACAAACATTCTATTTTATATTTAAAATTTAAACAAAAATATATATCTGTGTGTAATTTTATTTTAAAAATAAATTTTTATAAAAACTATTTAATCAATTTCAAATATAAAATTTGTTGAAATTCTTTGAGAAGGAATTTGAAAAAGGAGTTCTTTTGTGGCAAAGAAATTTGATTTAGGATTATTTATATATCATTAATAACAACAATTAATAAATAATTAATCAACAAATTATTTATTATTATCATTAGTAATCTCTACTTGTTATACCCTCCCCACCATAAGTGGTGAAAAGGGTATATTAACTTTGTCATTTCGTGAGTAACGCTAAGAAGGAAACATCTCAGACCCCATATATTGATACGATGGTCTCGCAGTAGCATAATTGTTACAAAATTTAAAGACTCTCGCTATTATAGTTTTTTAAATCAATATTTGCTTTGTGAAGGAGGGTACCCCTCCCTCTGTTCCAATACGTCCTACGTTGCTATGTTACTTTCGGGTATATTGGGATCATGCTGTGATAAATTTTATTAAAATTGGCTTAACATAGATAGATAGAAAGATAGATAGATAGATAGATAGATAGATAGATAGATAGATAGATAGATAGATAGATAGATAGATAGATAGATAGATATTATATATTAGTTATGGACCTGAGAAGTTTCCTTCTTAAAACCTGCAAAATCAATTCAGTATATTGAAAGATATAGACCCATATCTAAGGCAACCTCTAAGTTCAAGCATAGAACTTTCGTAAAATTGTCAGTAATCAATAAGTCGATAAATCATCCTCTCATTTCGGACTCCATAATATTAATAAATATTCTTGCCTAAAATCAAAATCTGAGTATATATACGTCTGCCTTTCCGTCTGTCTGTTTTTGACACTCTCACCTTCACAAATCTTAGACACAGCTAAATGAAATTTATTTTAAATATTTGTTATAGTTTTGAGATGTTTCCTATTAAAAACTAAGCATAATCGGTTCAGTATATTAATAAATATCCGATATCTGGGGCAATATCTAAATTCAAGCGAAATTATCAATTATAAGTCGATAAATTAGAATGAAAAGTTGCCATTAAATTAAGTTGTATAAACTTTATTACCATTCCAAAAATTAAAAAAGAATCTGTTCAGTCCGAAAAAAATTATAGCCAAAAATATAAATAATTTGATGACTAAGTGTTCCCGTGTTATATTTAAGAAAAACGTTTATATAATATATACATTTGTGAGTGTGTTTGTACGAAACATAACGTATTTACTTCACACACATTTGAGGTAATTTTTTTCATAATGTAACTTGTGTAGGGTATTGAATATTCGACATAAACGAATATATCACATTCTTACTAATTTATATTCAAATTAATTTTGTAGACATTTATGTATGAAATACGTAAATACATAAATAAATACATGACCATTTATAAATATCCATCCATATAAATAATATAAGAATAATTGATGACCGCATGATTGATAATATGAGTCAATATTTATTATTTACTAGCTGAGACACAGTTCGATTTGCCGCTATTATTAAATGAAGTTAAAAATATTAATTGATATAAAAAATATAACATTTGCTTTGTATAGGAGGTCCCACTCCCTCTGATCTCAAACGTCTTAAACTTTTTTCCGGTTGTTGTTGTTGTAACAGCTGTAAAAACAAGGTAACTCCAGTACAAGAAATTGTATCACTTCTTTATGATGACTCCATAGATCTTTTGGACTGTTGATGATCCGAAAATTTGCAGTCTATACACGTCTGCAGCCCATGCCACTGCAAATCACATGATAATAAGGTCCTCATAGCACTAACCGGCAGTACTTGAGGTATAGATGAAGAAACCTTAATAGCTACTTACAAAACGAGTGGCCGATCAGTGATAAATAATGGTGCTTCAATATGGTCTCGTTCACAAAGTGAAACGCATGAAGAAATATTCAAAGCTGCCAAAATGCAGCCATAAAAACCGTAACGCATTTTATAAAAATGTCTTCAATACAACACATACACGAGGAAACGAAGATCTTACCAGATAAAAAACATAATGATATGCTGAGTAAACAGTTCTTTTTGGATGTCATCGGAGGCATCATCTTAACTTCAATATAACAATATTGGAGTTACCCCCGAGACATGTTAGAAAAGATCTTTGAATATATGAACTGAACATACATAAGTATGAGCATGATTCCTTTTGATCAGGATTCATGTAAAGCAATTTTGAACGGCATTCACAGAGACGCCATAAATTCCACGATTTCAAGCTACCGTATGAATGTTGTACTTGGAAGCCGCACACCTCCAATCGCAGTTATGCAACGAAACCTGGCGATGTTTGCAAGAATAGTTCTTGCACAATTACGTTTGGAATGGAGCAATATGCGTACTGATCTCGTATTGACCATACTGTCCCCAATATTTCACCAGTATTATGCGATCAAGGACCATATGATACACAACATTTCTTTATTTTGAAAATGTAATTGAGATAAATTCTTAATATTCACAATCCAATAGTTTTTTAGATAATCTATAATTACGAGAGCTACCTGTTCCATTTATCCTATTCAGTCAGCGCACAGTGGGCTGACGTTTTAGATAATTTTTTCTGCTTTTGGGTTCTAACTTTCTTAACATTTCCCCGAGCATCAGCAACATCACATTTTGACCAGGAAGTTGCGAAGAATCTACTTTTCAATAGCAATTTGATAAATAAATAATCAAATAATACATCAGTTAATAGTTTAAAAAACGTCTGTTTAGAATTGTTCGATCTCACACCTCATGAATGGTTTGAGTTTTTTTATTGAGTATAAGAAAAATGGGTTATTTAACTCAAATAATATTTGAATCAATAAAAGTTTTGTTTTTATGTCAACCATTTTTATATTTCAATTAGCTTTTACCCGTTGAGCTTTGCTGCACAAACATTCTCCTCAGTCTAATATCTCGAAAGAAATTTCACAAATTATGACGTGTATTAAAAAAAAGTTATGCAATGCCCTGTCCGTTCGAAAAATTTATTTAATATTTGCATTGTATGGGAGCTACCTCTTCCCTTGATCCTAACCATCATACATTTTGTCTAGTAAAACTTAGAACTTTCGCTATTATAATTGTTTAGAATCAATATCTCCTTTGTATGGGGGTATCCCTCCCCCTGGTCCTATCGGTTGTGCATATTGTTCACTAAAATAGTTCCCTGAAAAAGTTATTGGTACCAAATTTTATAACTCTTGCTGTTATAGTTCTTTAGATATTTGATAATCATTATTTGCTTTGTATGGAAGGGGATCTCTCCCCCTTGTCCTATCTGTCATATATTTTTTGACCAGTAAAAAAGATTCCTGGGAAAGAAATTGTAACTTATTTGAATACTCCTGCTTTTGCAGTTCTTTAGATATTCGATAATTAATATTTGTTTGTGTGAGAGTACCTTTCCCCTTGATCCTACCTTTCGTATATTTTGATCAGTATAACAAATTCTTGAGAAGGTGTTTGGAATCGAATTTGAGAACTTTTGTTGTTATAGTTCTTTAGATATTGGATAATAAACATTTTTTAGTATGGGGGACACCTCACCCCATGATCCTATCCGCCCTTCATTTTGTCCAATAAAACAGTTACTTGAAAAATTTATTTTGACCAAATGGGAAAACTGTCGATGAAGTGTTTTTTTAGAGAATCATTTTATTGTATAGAGGCAACCTCTTCCCCTGATCCTAACCGTCCTTCATTTTGTCTAGTAAAATAATTCCTTGATATAGTATGAGGGACCAAATTTTAGAAATCTCGTTATTATAGTTCTTTAGACATTCGATAATCAATATTTGCTTGGTATGGAGGGGTACCCATCACTCTGAACCTATCGAAACTTTTTTATAGCCTACGCTACTGCATATGGGGATCATTCTGTGAAGATTTCAGCAAAATCTGTTTAGCTGTCTGTAAGTTTCAAACAACCAAATAGATATTTGTATATATATAGATTGTTCTCTGAGCACACGGAGTATTTAAACATTGTACACGATAGTTGACAGTGACTTTTGTTCATGTGTGTAATTTCTTTAATTTAATTTAATTCAAAAAATAATTCACTTATAAAAAATGTCTCTCATATTTCTTTTGCAGTTAAATAAAGATGCAAATTTACATAAATCAATTACGGCTTTTGAAGCTGAATTTAATAAATTATTAAGTCAAGAACCATTCGAAAATTTACAATTTGAACATATCAAAGGGGATCCCAAAGAAACAATTTATAATTAAACAAAATTTTCAAAAATTCATAAAATTTTTATTTGATTATTTAAAATTATTCAATTTATTGATTTATGTAACAGTAATTAATCAATTAATTAATTTGTTCTTTTTTATATTATTTTTAAATACCAATTTTTTTTCTAAATTTATTTTCATCTTCATGCTTCATCTTGTCTTTTGTAATGTTTTAAATGTTTTTTTTCCCAAAAAAATTTTATAATTTTGCTTTTGTCCATTTTTTCTTAAAACTTTATTAATTATTTGTTATTTCTTTTTTTTATTCAACTATATTTAGTAAGTGTTCCAAAACCTAGATTTAATGTTTTCTAATATTTAAAATTAAAATGAATTCAAAGTCTAAAGAAATTTAAAAAAAAACCCAAGTAATTAAGTAAATTTCTTTGTGAAAAGAAAAAGAAGTGAATAAATTTGTAATTTTTTTAAGTGTATGTTTTTGATTAAAAAAATTTATATAAATAAGTTTATTTTGCAAAATATGTTTATTGAAATTACAAAATTCTATTTCCATTTGAAAATTATTAATTGTCATTTGCTGTTGTTTCATAATTTTAAGTTTTATTAAAAATTATTTGTTTATTTAAAGTTTATTTTAAAATCTTTTAATATTTTTACTTTTATTATAAAATAATTTTCATGTAAATCTTGTGAAAATATTTGTTTAAAGTATGTTTTTTTTTTTTTTGAAATTCTTTAAATATTTTAAAATGTAAAAGAATATTTTTATAACAAAATTGTTATAGACTTTAATTAAAAAGAAAATGTATGTATGTTTTTTTAATGAAGTCATCTTTGTTAAATTATGAAAATAATAAAACTGTCTGTCGTTATCAATAATTTAAGCAAAATTTGTGATCATTTTCAAAATTTTATAAAATTAATCTAAAATTGGCTGCAGTTTTTTAAATAAGCATCCAATCAAGAATTTAAGATTCCCAATCGAAAATCTAAGCGAAACTTGTGATCATTTTCAAAATGGTATAAATAACCTGAAAATAACTCCAATCAAGCATTTAAGCGAAATTTGTGATCATTTTCAAAATTTTATAAAATTTACCTAAAATTGACTTTAATTCCTTAAATAAGACTCCAATCAAGAATTTAAGCGAAATTTGTGATCACTTTTAACATTTATAAAATAAACCTAAAACTGGCTCCAGTTCTTTAAAGAAGCTTCCAATCGAAAATCTAAGCGAAATTTGTGATCATTTTCAAAATTTCATAAAATAAACCTAAAATTGGCTGCAGTTTTTTAAATAAGCATCTAATCAAGAATTGAAGCTTAATTTGATCATTTTCAAAATTTTACAAAATAAACCTAAAATTGACTTTAATTCCTTAAATAAGACTCCAATCAAGAATTTAAGCGAAATTATTTGTGATCACTTTTAACATTTATAAAATAAACCTAAAACTGGCTCCAGTTCTTTAAAGAACCTAAAATTGGCTCAAGTTTCTTAAATAAGCTTCCAATCATGAATTTAAGCTTAATCTGATCATTTTCAAAAATTTTATAAAATTAACCCAAAATTGACTGTAGTTCTTCAAATGGGACTCCAATCAAAATTTAAGCGAAATTTGTTATCATTTTCAAAATTGTATAAATAACGTGAAAATGACTCTAGTTCTTCAAATGAGACTCCAATCAAGTATTTAAGCGAAATTTGTGATCATTTTAAAAATTTCATAAAATAAACCTAAAATTTTCACCAGTTCTTTAAAGAAGCCTCCAATCGAAAATCTAAGCGAAATTTGTGATCATTTTTCAAAATTTAAATTAAACCTAAAATTGACTCAAGTTTCTTAAATAAGCCAGCAATGACGATTTTAAGCTTAATCTGTGATCATATTCAAAATTGTATAAAATAAAACTGTCTCTAGTTCTTCAAATAAGACTCCAATCAAGAATTTAAGCGAAATTTGTAATCATTTTCAAAATTGTGTGAAAGAAACCAAAAATGAATGCTAATTTCTTCAATAAGCCTCCAACGAAGAATCTGAGCTTAATCTGTGATCATTTTAAAAATTTTATAAAAATAAACCTAAAATAAGCTCTAATTCCTTAAATAAAGCTCATATCAAGAATAAATCTAAAATTGGTTCTTGATCCTTAAATCAGCCTTCAGTTAAGTTTTCGAACGAGTGTGAAATACTAATTTTTGTATTCGTTATTAAATACAGGAAACAATTTTATTTCAAGTCGTTTAAAATAGGAATTTAATTTCAATTATAATGAAATTTCTAACATGGAAAATGTGTTTTATAATTAAAAATTTATATTAAAAAAAAGAAAATATTAAACAAACAAAATAAATATAATACATATTTTAAATCTATTATAAAATAAAATCCATATTAGGCTATAAAATGTTTAAAATAAATTAAAATTAGAATTAGAAGAAAACTTATTCTAAAACTAGAAGATAAAACTAAGAGAATAAATATATTTGAATAATAATATTCATTCAGTTTTTGTAAATTCCTCTATATTAATATGTTGGGCTTGCAACATACTATAGAAGATTGATTTCGTATTTAAGGCTAATTCTTGAGGTGTTCCTTGTTCTTTGATTTCTCCTTGATCTAGTACAATAATACGATCCATATTGTGAAGACCATTTAAGCGATGTGCTATAAATATGACTGTTGAACTTTTAAAGGAAGAACGTAATGCCTGATGCATGGCAAATTCACTATCATTATCTAAATTCGATGTACCCTCATCGATACATATAACCTTAGAATTTTTTAATAAGGCTCTGGCTAAACATAATAATTGTTTTTGTCCTGCCGAAAGATTAATACCGCCTCTATCGAGTTTGCCATCTAAACCACCTAAAGATTGTACCAGATAAGTGGCAGCCGAACAGTTGGTAATGGCATGCCAAATTTCTGAATCATAATAACGAGAACGAGGATCGAGATTTTCCCGTATGGTACCCTCGAATAAAAAGGGTTCTTGTGGTATTATACCAATGCGATCGCGTAAAACATTTAGGGCTAAGGTTCTTAAATTAACACCATCCAAAGTAATTTCTCCTTTACTTAAGGGAGCTATTCTCATTAAGGCCGCTAAAATAGATGTTTTACCCGCTCCCGTTCGACCAACTATGGCTAAACGTTCGAAAGCCTCGGTTTTTATATTTAGATTACGTATTGCTGGTGCCAAATGCTCTCTATAGCTTAGTTGGACATTTTTAAAACTTAAAGCTCCCTGAGTGGGCCAGCCAAAGGGAGGATTAAGGCTGCCATCGGCATTTTCTTCACCCTCTGTTTGCAAATACTGTTCTATACGTTCAACAGCCACTAATTCTTGTTCAGTTTCTGCCACCGCATTCAGCAGTCCACTCAAAATATGTGTAATACCTAAAGCATAAGAAATGGCTAAACCCACTAAACCCGGATTAGTGGCATGAGCAGATGTAATAGCCGCCAAAATACCAGCCCCACCTACTAAGAAGGCACCCAACAATTGCAAACGTATACTTAACCAATTTTGTGCCGCTGAAGCTGTTAATTGAGCCTTAATGCTCTCCTCTAGCTTCGCATGGAAATCGCGTTGAAAACGTATGCTAACACGCATTGTTCTAATGGTAACTAGACCCTGTAGTGTCTCAGTAAAGTGTGTGTATAAAGGTGACAAAGCATTGCTAGAGAGTCGTTTGATATCACGAGAAGCATGACGATAACGATGTTGTAAACTTAAGTAAACAGGAATCATGGGTATTATGACTAGACTTAACCAAGGCATGGCATATAAACTTATAAATACTGAACCCACCAAACTTACTAATTGAGCTAATAGAATATTTAAAATAAAAGGCAAAGAATCATCTACAGTGTAAGTATCCGAAGAGAAACGATTTAATATACGGCCCACAGAGGTGACATCAAAAAAGCTAAATTTAGCCTAAAATAAAGAGAAAAACACATTTAAGGAATATTTTACAAAATAGGAAAACTTGAACTTACATATAAAACTTTGTTAAGCAGTTTGTCATGTATATATTTGGCGGCCTTTAAGCCAGCATAAGCAAATAGAAAAGCTCGTGCCAAAGTCATTAGAGAATTAGTCAAGGCCAAAGAAGCAAATATGCCCAAATAATATCCAACAGTATGTGTTGGGTGTGTCATTTGCTAATTCTCCCCACCAGGGTGGCTGCACAACATGACCCAAAGTATTAGCTGTATTGGTATTATTATCCAATGTGGTGTCTGTAACCCAATGGGCTAACCAAGCATCTGATAAATTACGTGTTAGTTGCATGAGTCCTACAGACATCAGTACAATTATGCCTAAAGGTATCGTGATAGCGTTCCAATAGCAGGCAAATACATTCATTGATAAATGTCCATATTCTCGGGATTCCTGTTGAGGAATTTAACAATTTAATTTAATTTTAAATAATGGATTATATATCTTTACAATTTTAGATTGAAAAAATAAATATTTTACAAAACTAAATCATTTACGAAACTATAAATGAAACATTGCTCTTCTTCGCCGAACCAGATGGGCAGTGGATATATATGTGAGGAGACCATAATCCGTGTGGCAACGTTGTCATTCAACGTGCAGAAGGTAGATTCATCTATTTGTTGTGATAACAACGCACCTATTTGGTCTTCCTAGAGTTTCGAGTTAGGCGTTAAAGTCCACAAGGACTAAAGTATAGAGCTCTAAGTACAGAGCAAGTCAAGGGAAATAGCTTATGCTGCACATAATTATATATTATAAAGGAGAACGGTGGAGGCATCATTATATCTAGTGCGGTCTTTTCGTAGAATTGTATCCATTACAATTGTGCAGACTGCAATTTTTCGTCAGTTTAGTATTCTGGACCGCAACGACTGCGATATCGTTTTATCCCAATAATAACATTATCACATCTACTTTACCCTTAAGACCGTTGCACTTAAACTGCAATATGCACATCATTTCACAGGTTTCCAGAAGGCAATCACTGAAGATGTTGTTATAATTATTGCAATTGCAGTGGGGATCGTGGGGAAAGTAATGTAAGATGACTATGATTACGAAACAGATCCATTGTGTTGCTGTTGAGAATGATGCAGTCTGTTCTGAACACCGTGCAGAACAAAAGCCCAGTATTTTCTTTAACTCCTGCTTGTACCAGTAAGATTCCAAGCAAAAAACAAATCTGTTTTTGTTGCTGAGGTGACAGCTCTTGGCTGATGAATTTCGAGACTTTTCAGTGCGGCTGTCGTGGGAATGACAGCCAAAAAGACCTATGTACTCACCCATTTTTTATATCTATTACACCAACAACAAACATAAACATGTTTATTTTTTTTTAATTACCTCCAACATTAAACTATCAACACTTTGCTTTTCCTGAGCCATTTGCAATTCATCTAAATCAATCGAACCACGCCTCTCCACCAAGTCAGCCTCATCATTTGAATCTTCCAAACTTAAATCAATACTTTCAGACATGTATTCACTGGGTGTCAACTGGCCATTTTCAATATGTAAAATCTGAAAATATAAATTTCATAATTGGAAGAATAACAAACTAAAGGAGAAGAATTTCCACTAACCTGATTAGCATGATAAAATAAGGTAACACTACGTGTGACTATAATACGTGTTTTATTTTTTAACAAATTCAATATACAATGTTTAACAATATGACGAGCCACATGGGCATCCAAAGAAGCCAAAATATCATCCAATAAATAAACTTTTAAAAAGTAAAAGAGATTAATTTTCAAAAAAAAAAAACAAAATCATTTTAAAATTTATTCCAAATAAAATTTACTTTTCTTATTCTGATATACGGCACGAGCTAAAGCCACTCTAGCCCTTTGACCACCCGATAATGTACGACCATTTTCACCTACACCCACTAAATCTCCACCCAATGCTATTAAGTCCTCATTTAATGCACAAGCATATAAAACAGATTTATACCATTTTTCATCGAAAACACTACCCCATATAATATTGTCACGTATAGTGCCACGTTGTAGCCAAGGAGTTTGAGGAACATAACCAAAACCTAAAAAAAGAGGAAAGAAAAATTTTATTTTTTAGTGAAAATTTTTATTTTTAGTGAAAATGTAAATTTTTTGGAAAACTCAATTTTTAGTGAAATTTTAACTAAAAATTTTAATTTTAGTGATTTTTTTTTTTTTTTTTTTAATTTAGTGAAATTTATATTTTTAGAAAAAATTACAATTTTTAGATTCAGATTTTGAGAAAACGTTAATGAAAGGGTTTCTTAATTCGAATCTTATTGTAGGACCTGAAGACAATTTCAGACTTTTTTCATAATGTTTTCAAAATTATCACAAATTTCACTTACTTTCTTGATTGAAGGCACAGTTGAAGAACAAGAGCCAATTTTAGGTTTAAAATTTTTGAAAATGAAATTTCACTTAGTTTCTTCATTAGAGGTCTTTTTAAGGAATTAGAGCCAATTTAATTTTTTTATTTTGATACGATCTCAAATTTCGGTTTATTTCTTCATTAGAAGTTTATTTATAAATTTTGTAAAAATTAAATTTTTAGTGAAAATTTTAGATTTTTGGAAAAAAAGGAATGAAAATGTTCTTCCCACTCTTTAGTTTTTATACCATACACCACCATAGATGGTTGGCATAAAAAAACTGTGCTACCACCAGTTTGATTCAGAAAAAGTTTCTGAATTTTTTTTACTACGTCCGTCCGTCTGGCAGACTAGCTGTCCATGTAAAACTTGTCAGCAAAAGGCAGGTCGTGGTTTTAAAAATATCTTTATGAAATTTTGCACGTGTAATAATTTTGGCCCAAGGACAATGCCTATTGAAATTGGGTGGTTCCATATTTCACCAACCTCCCTTTGAAATGTTTTTTCTGTAATGTGATTTTAAAGCTTATAAATCATAAATAAAACATGCTCACAAATAAACCTTATGATATTCTTAAACGATGTGCTCAATTATACGACGATCGCTCATTATTTCCCATAGGATCCATACAACCCCCTTCCAAATATCACTTTGAAGAGCTTAAATCTAATTTTTAATGCATATGTAATATTTGGTTAAATAAAGATAAATATAAGTACAAGTCGATGTTTGAAATTATACGAGGGTCGCTCCATAATTTCATCTTGAGCTGATATAATCAGCTCAGACATTATCTGCAAACAAATTTTGAAATTTAATAACTTCTACACATACCTGTTGTAAAATCTTGTACACATATTG
Organism: Cochliomyia hominivorax; assembly: GCA_004302925.2. Classification (NCBI taxonomy): domain Eukaryota; kingdom Metazoa; phylum Arthropoda; class Insecta; order Diptera; family Calliphoridae; genus Cochliomyia; species Cochliomyia hominivorax. Next base: position 21,405,807 of record PYHX02000158.1, read on the forward strand.
ATCCCTCTAAACAGTTTATACCAGCCACTATAGCTGCTATCAAACTACTCTTTCCTGCACCCACAGGACCCTCAATACAAATTAAATCTCCCTAAAAAAAAAAACAAATTTAAAAATTAAATAAAATACTTTAAATTGTGTTCTTCAAACTACCTTCTTCACTTCCATATTAATTTTTTCCAATCGAAATGTTGTGCTCTGCACATCTTCGTCATTTTTAATCATGTCATATTCAAATGTAGCATCCTTAAATTCTAATACTACTGGACGTTCATCAGCCGATGTTATAGAGGAGCCTTTTATTATTGGATTATAATAAGAGGAAAAATCTAAATTATCGAGCTGAAAATAAAACTTATATGAATTATGTTTGAATAAAATTTATTTTAAACATAACTTACATCCATTAATTCCTGTACACGTTTAATAGAAATCCAAGCTTCTATTAAACCATTCAACACCCAAGGAAAGGCATTTAAGGGACCTATTAATAAATTTAACAATGCCACACTGGTATATGTAGTAGAGGCTATTAATGGATTGCCCATCCACACCGATACTCCAAATGTCAAGAAACACATTAAGACTGGAGTGGTGGCCCAAAAATAAACACACCAGGCATCTAAGTATTTACGTTTTGCCAAAAATTTCAATTCATCTTTACGAAAATTTAAAATTTTATTTATAAAAACATCTTCCCAAGCATTTAATTTGATTTGCTTTGCACCCGTAATGGTTTCACTTGTGGCTGATATACGTGCATCTTTGGCCGTCATTAGGCCTTGAGAATAATAGCCAATACGTTTGGCCAACCAACGATTAATGGGTATAAGCGCAGCTGCAAATATAACGCCAGCTATAAAGGCTGCTCCCAGTTGTGTATAGAGTAAATATAAAGTGGTAAATAATTGAAAGGGAATGCTCCAGAATGAATGAAATGAAATGCAGGAATTAACAATACGATCAGTATCCGTAGACATTAGATTAAGTACTTCAGGACGGGCATCTTTTAAACCACGAGCCTCTAAAGCTTTACGATATATGGCACTAACAACACCAATGCGCATTTTCATGCCAATCATAGACATACGCCAATTGAAATGGCAAGAACAAAACGTATCTGTATTAAATACAAATAATAAATTTTTTAGCTGTTAAAAAAATGGAAAACTTGTTAAATACTTACATATTAACTGGGTGCCAAATAAACCCAAAGCATACAAATAAGGCTGCCAATTGAAATCATCTTCATTAGTATCTTTCCCCGCTGCCCATTGTCTCAATAAACCTCCCAATAGCAAAGGACCAGCAAAACTTGAAATGTCTGCTATAAATCTTAATAGGCCGATTAAATAAAATTCTTTTCCATAGGCCTTATGTAAAGCCCAAAATAAATTTTTCGATCTTGATATACAAATCTGTAATTTTTCACTTAATCTTGGAATGTTTAAGGCATCCGGTAAATCGAATAGATCATCTATAGTTCGTAAATTACCCGCAACACCTTTTGAGATTAATGGTCCCACCCAATAAAAGAAAAATCTTGACAGGAAATTAGCCTCATCTTGTGCATGTCCCAAATGAACCTCATTGAAATTAAAATGAAAGTGTGTATAACGTGGTGATAGTAGTGAAGTAGTTTCCGTATCACCACGTGTATAACGTGGTGCCGTATGTACTGCTTTGCCACAGGGGATTAATGTGAAACCATAACAAATATCAAGTAGTAATGTTGCTAAACTCCAAGGCCACCAATCATAGTGGCGACTCGATCGTAACCATACCACATCCAAAACAAATACAGCCAACCACATAACTATCATAACTAGGGGGCCTCTGTGGCTTAATACCCCAAAATCTCGTGAGGTAAGAAGGTAAACTGAAGGAAATAAAAAAATAAACAATTTTAATATTTTACAAAGTTTTGTTTTAGAACAATTTTGTAACAAAGAGTAAAAAATTATTATTGCAATTTACAAAAATTTTTATTTTTTATTAAGATTTTATACCAAATAATCCGAGCTCTAAGATAACCAAGCTGCTTTCCTACTCGATGTGTTGGGGAGCTCTTTTGAAGCTTTTTATTTTTTATTTTAGAAACATTATGTGGATCAATTAACAAGTTCTCCTGGTAGTGTCCAATAACATTGGAGACAGTTTGACGGCTGACATTTGAATGCTTGACCAACTTTTTGCACGACCAATTTGGGTTTTGTTGAAAATATTTAATAATTTTAAAACGTTCTTTTTAACTGGTCACTCATTTTAATCAGATTTACAACACATTAATTTTTCAGACATTTAACATTTACAAATTTGATCAAAAAATCAATTAACACTTGTCAAAAATTTTCAATCTCACTCCTTATGAGGGTTATGCGAAATCATAATCCGACTACTACAAAAATCTCTCGAACTAACTAATCCTAACACTGTCCAATAAACACAGATTTTTATAACAAAAATACATAATTTTGGCCAGACATTCAGGTATTTTACCACACTGTATAACAGTGCTATAATAAAATTTCATATCACTACTAATAAACTAAACCATAAATAAATTAAAACTTATCAATATCTTCATATGAACGTTAGCATTTACTGTTCTTTTGTTTACTTATTATTAGTCAACTTACCACTGTGTACCACCCACATCACACATTCTGTACAAACAACCAATACATCTGCTGCATTCAGCTTAACACCCAAACGATAAAATTGAAAAATTTTCAATACTGGCAATGAAGCCAAAAGAATTGAGATGAATATGCGTAAATAAATAGACCATAGCTGTGTGCGATCTCTTGCTACAGATCTGGTGTAGGCTCCAAAATGATATGATGAAATTGCAGCAAACAATGTGTAAATAGGTAATTGTAATATAATTTCCTGAAAACAGGGTAACAAATCATTTGAATCACTGGCAAATGGTCGTAGACCGGTAGAACAAAAATCTGTCCAGTTCCATTGAAAACTCCATCCATCTAATATACTCATTTTGGCAGAAACTAAGAATGGAAATATTTATAAAGTGTTTGAAAATTTAAGGATTTTTATGATTTTCACTTTTATTGGAGATTTCTTAATTCCATGAAAATCTTTATTTGTTAAGAAAATTTTCTTTCACATTCGTATCGTCAAACGCCCTTATTTTGTTGATATTAATTGTTGTTCGTTCGCAATCATGGGATAACGTTTGCCAACACAAATTGATAAAATAAAATACAATTCAATAATGACTAATTTAACATGTATCGTTTCCTTTCTTTTTTCTTGTTTGTATTAATTTTTTCAAACAGCAAAAGAAATTATAAATAAATTTTTTTTTGTCGCGTTTGTAAATCCCAAAATAAAAATTTATTGAACAGCTGATAAAAAGGAAAATAGCAACTGGAAACTATAATTCTTCAAACGAACCAACAATGTAGAGAATAATAAATGCAACGAAAATGCTGATCAAAACAAATGAAGTGAAATGTATAAAAAAATTTGTTTAGAATAGTAGAAATACACAGAAATGTAAAACATTAATGACAGAGTTACCATATTATCAGAATGTTTAATCAAACTTGATTTAAGCGTTTTCCTATAGTTGACAACCCAATTATTGAATTGGAACAAATCCAGAAGAACAAATTAAGATTCCTTCGCAACATGGTCCCACATGGCTTTATTTTTTGAAAATTGTTCTGTAACTTTTAAGCTATTCAATATTTATAACTACGTTTCACATGGTAATTCTTGGGCTGTTTTCCAACTGATTTGGAAAAAAATCTCAATACCTAGAAAGCGGTTTTTAGATCAAAGTAAAGTTTTAACTAATTTTTTGACATTTGGTATGTTTTATTCGGATCAAGAATCCATATATCTATGTAAATTAAATAAAAATTTATATTAATCTGGAAAAATTCAATATATTCTGATTGTTTTCAAAAGATTTTTCATTTTAAATCAACTATTTCCTTCAGAACTATACTATTTGTTTTTTTTTTTTTTTTTCAATTTTAAAAGAATTTCTAACGTAAATGTTTATAAAGTAAAACCGAGGACATTAAGGGTAAGCCTTGTCGAAATGTCATTAATTTTCTATAAAATTTTATTAAGCATTTTTAGGAGGAAACAAATAACCAAATCATGAATAGTTGAAACAGTGACTTGATTATATAGCTTTATTTATCTGCCCACTCAAGAAATGTGTAACAGTAGCGGAACAATTTACTGAAAAAGTGAATATTTAAACATTTCCCCATATTGGAATTTATTTATATTTTGGAATAAAAAAGTGGGAATATATTTTTAGATTAAGAGCAACTTTCTCCATATTATATTCTAAATTCATAACTTCAAAACCGATTTTCTTATTCATAATGAAACTTATAAGCGAAACTTCATTTCATTCACTTTTTTTGCCTCCATTTAATCACGTTCAGTTGACATTACACAAATATGACGTTTCTGCTCAATGTTATCCATAAACTGTGAATGTCTTATTGATAAGAAGAAAACCCCACCAGAAATAGTTAATCGATTCAGTAGTAAAAAAATTGTTAAATACCAAAAAATACTATTTAAACCATTTAATTGCTACAAAATCAACTATTCGGTCAAAGTTCAATAGTTATGCTATTAATCTTAATGTTTAATTAGTGAATTACTATAAAATCTATTAAGAAAAGAACAGTCTAAACTTATTTAGTATCTAACATATGAATCACGTCATAATTGAGAGTAAATGTATTAGGAATTGATTAACCACAAGAGGAAGGATGCGTAATACCACTAAAGTAGAGGCATTAATAGAAAGTTGCCGTAGCGAAGGCAAATGGCAAAAAGTCATAGAATTAACGGATGAATTGAAAACTGGTTCACCAAATAGTGGTAAGTACAAAAACAAAAGGCTACTGTGAAATTATGTCATTGACCATGAAATTGTTAATCAATTATTTTCTTTTTGTAAATAAAGAATGTTTAGCACAGTTCCTGGTGGGAGAAGCTAAATTAGAAAGTTATTTGGAAGATAATCCACCAATCGAAAGTAATTTTCTTAAGGCCAAAAATGGTCTACAAGACGCAAGAAGATATCTTAACTTGGTAACGGGAGAAAATGGACAAAAAGCTGGCATTGCTTTGGATGCTTATCTATTACTGGCTAAACTGTGCTACGCTTGTGGCGAATATGAAAAGAGTTTAGATAATTTTGTTAAAGCCGAATTAAATACTTTAGCCGAAAAGGAATTGACATTGTAAGTGTTAACGTCTAGTTTATAAAAAAGAGCATAAGCTTAAATAAACTTTTTTTAGGCGAAGTCTTAAGATCTTAGCTGAATCTTATGCCATAAAAGGTCTTTGTTTGGAAAAAACACCAATACCTTCTTCAAAGTTTAAAAAGGCTGAAAAGGAAACTGAAATGGTAATTTGTTAATAAAAATACTATTAAATACTTATACAAAATTGTATTTGTTAAAACCTTATAGATCACTTGCTTTGAACGGGCAACGGATTTGGGTTTGTTATATCTGCAGGAACAGGATATTGCTACATATTCAGCATCATCCAACAATACTGGGGGTTCTATGTTAGCTATTAATACCAGTGTTCAACAGTCTGCCAGTAATATGGCTATTAGTTCAACAATACCAGCAAACCCTTTAGAATTAAATAGACGCATGGGTGCCATATTGGAAACGGCTTTACAGAGAGCTCCAATAGTATTAATTAAAGCTGGTAAATTACAAGAAGCTGTTGATCGATATCGCATTATGTTGAATGCTATCGAAACAAAGACAACACAATCATTAAGATTAACACTGGCCAGGCAATTGGCTGAAGTTTTATTGAGGGGTGTATCCGGCACTATTTATACTCCACCATTTCAAAGGAGACAAGGAGCTAGTTCAACTGGTGGTAGTTCCGCTAAAAATTATGGAAGCCTAGGAAATATGCTGCTCGTAATCAGTTCGTTCCACGTAATCAACAAGAAGAAACCCTATTGTTATTGCTTATTGCTGAAGCTTTAGCGGTTAGAGATACAGTTCTATCACAAAGCCCTGAATTTCGTGTAGCTCGTACTCATGCAATGGGTAATGCTACTGCAGTATATGATTTATTAACGTTAGCAACTGTCCGTTGGGGTCTAATACAACTTTTAAATGAGTCCTTTGAAAAGGCCTTGAAATTTTCATTTGGGGAACAGCATGTTTGGCGTCAATATGGTATTTCTCTAATGGCAGCTGGCAAACATATGCATGCTTTAAGAGTTTTACAAGAAGCGATGAACTTAAATCGTAATGATCATTTACCCTGCCTTTTGGCGGCTAAATTATGCTATGAATCTTTGGGTCTTATAAAAGAAGGTTTAGATTTCTCTCATAAAGCTTTGGAACGTGAAACTAAAGGTCCTAGACCTTCACGTAGTCAACTCTACGTGGGTATTGGTTATCAACAATTGGCCATACAAAGTATGCTAAAAGTTGAACGTGAAAAATACAACAAACTTGCATTGGAGGCCCTCGAAAAAGCCGTACAAATCGATGGCAATGATCATTTGTGTGAATATTATTTATCCTTACAATATGCTCTCTTAAATAACATTCCCGAAGCATTAACACACATCAGATTCGCTTTAGCCTTACGTACCGAACATGCACCCAGTTTACATTTATTTGCTTTACTTTTAACTGCTTCACGGCGGCCTCGAGAAGCCTTAGCTGTCGCCGAAGATGCTCTCGAAGAATTTCCAGATAATTTGAATTTATTACATGTTAAAGCCCACCTTCAATTACATTTACAAGATGCAGAAATAGCTTTAGTCACGGTACAACGTATGTTGGGAATATGGCGTGAATTATATGAGGGTCAAATTAATGCCGAACTCGAGGAAAAACATTCAGATACTAAGAGTGTTGTATTGCATGTACCTTCATCTCAAATGTCGGATAAGGATTCAAGTAAGTTTCGTTGTATTATTTTGGGATGAAATAAATTGTGTTACATAAATTTAATTAAAAATGGAGAAATTTATTTGAACGCATTTGGAATTTTTGAAAAAGTATTGATTAATTAAAGAACGAAACTATATTTTTATAAAATTTTTTTAAAATGTTTCTGTTGTTAAGACATGGTTTATGATTTAAATCATTTTAAAACTTCTCTTATTTATTATGCGTTCAAGAAATTTCTACATTATACGTTTGAAACCAAAAATAATCTTCTTTATAAAATGGTTAACAAGGCACATTCGTTCCAAAAAGATTTCATTAGTAATAAGCCTGTTACATTTGAATCGGTAGAAATCTCTTAATAATAATTAGATGTGAATTTCGGAATTTATAATGGCCGTTGTAACAAATGATGGGCTTTATTGCCGCAACTGCATATTTCTCGCGATACCAAGAACTTTTTGGCAAACTTTGTCTGCTTTAGAATTTTAAACTCACTCTCGAACATCAGGAACATAACATCTTTGATTTGGAAGTGAAACATCTAACAGAACATACGTCACTCATTATGCAGCAAGAATATATTTTTTAGAAAACTTAACTTCAATTTCCGTTCTCTGTTTAATTTTTAGCAGCGGTCCTGTCTTTTTAGCCTTGTATGTTTTTAAATCTACATCGTTCGACTCAGAATCACTTTCTAAGTTGATTATCAATGTCCGCCCGTCTGTCTGATTGTCTATGTAATCCTTGTCAACAAATGCTTGTAGCAGTTTGAAAGACATTTAAATGAAATTAGGTCTCACATATACATTGGTCATTGCAATAATAAGTGGACAAATTAAATAGAAGCAAAAATCGATGTAAAAGATTTTATGAGGGTCGGACCATAATTTCTTCAAGCTGCCACATAATCCCCTTTTGAAAACATTTCATTTTAAAATACATTAATATCACATACATGTTAGTGTCGCCATAATGTACTGTACACTTAAAATCTGAAAACCAAATTATATGAGGGTCGTTTACTAATTTTTCGGAAATATTACATAGTCGGGCTTGACTATAACATTTTTACTTGTGTTTTTAGAAGACTCAATACTGAGGTGGCCAACCTAGGAGGTCCATCCTATTTACCCACTAAGACCATGTATTTTTTTATGTGAATGGTGTTGTAACAGTTCGGCTGTATCTGGTTGTTCTCCCTTGTGGAAAAAAATCAGATTGATACAGCTGTTATTGGGCTGATAATCTTTGGTCGATTATGACTCTGGTCGTTCCGGAACGGAGATCCAATTATGTAAATTATTTGTCCGAATTATGTGTCAATATGAATTATCATATTCAGTGGTTCCAAAGTTTTTTTAAATTTGTTAAAGGATTTTTGGTTTCAAACTTTAATTTTATTTTTAATCCAAAATAATATTTGTTTCAGTTTCATCATTTTACAAACATTTAACAATTTCACTTCATTTCATTTTATGTTTTAAGTAAAAATGCAGTTTTAAACATATATTTTGAACATAAATTAACTTTACGGCTTGAATAAATCATGAAAATTTCATTTTAATTCAAAAATTATTATTCCTTAATATTTGGAAATTTAACAAAATTTTATCATTCCATTTTAACAAAAAATCTCAATATTTAACCAGTAAGCAAATCAGCTTTTCTTCTAATCGATAAATAATTGAAATTTTAATAATAATTTATTTTTTCTATTTAAAAAAATCCAATATTATTTTAAATAATATTGAAAATTATATTTTGGATCTTGTGTAATGAAAAACAAATAAAATTGTAAGTTATTTTAAAACGGCTGTTAAATCTAATCAAAAACATTTTGTTGTTTAACTTAAAACTTGTTTAAAATTTGTTTTAAACTTAACACATTTTTTTAATTATTCTTAAAAAAAAACAAATTGAGTATTTGATATTTAAATAAAACTGCTACACTTAAATCTTTGCTTTAACACATTTTTTAAATAACTTTTGTAATTCAGCAACTTATTAAAAAATCTCAAATTTTAAGTATTCGAAGACTTCCAAAGGGATTTAAATTTTAACACATACACTTAAGGGACATTCCATTTACTTTCGACAAGGCTTCGTATCTCAATACCTTCGATTACGTTGAAATTCGATACACTTATTCTCTCTCTGTATGTCAATACAAAATTTTAAAGGTCTTCAAAATTTTTAAATTCGTTTGGATTTTGTCGAGCATCAAAGTTCGATTCTAAATTCAATTTGATAAACAATTGACCAGTTATTTGATTTTAGGATTTTGGATTTAGCATCGGAGAAACTATCTAAGTTCAGCTTAACACAATTGGAGTTACCGCGGAGATAAGTAAGAAAGTATATTCATATATACGAACAAAGGATACTTGAGTATGTGAGAGATCCTTTGGATCAGAATTTGTATGTGACAGTTTTGAACGACATTCACTGAGATGCCTCAAATACCATGGTTTCAAGATACCGTATAAATGTCGTGATTGGAGGCGGACCACTGCTAATTGCAGAAAATGAACTGATTTTGCCACTGTCAATTAGAATGGATCTGGCACAACTGAGATCGATATGGAACAACAGGCTAAATGCCTACTGGTCTCGTAGACATTAAGCCTGTACCGTTCCAAACTTACGTCCTACATGTGGCCACAAGATAACCGACATTTATTCAACTGGCCGTCCAACTTAATCCAACTTTACTTAGTCCTAAAGATCAATGGGCTTAACCAATTGAGGTTGCTCGATTTCTTGGCATAAAGTTGAACAATAATATGAACAAAATTAATAAATATTCTCATTCCTTCCAGCTATTACAACAACAGTTAATTAGCATTAATTTAAAATCAAGATTTTAAAATTCAGATAACTTGTCAAGAAGTTACATCAAATTGAATTAAAATTGTTTTGAAAATGTTTTGAAAAAAATCGAATTTTGAAACCTCAATAAAATCTAAACGAAGACTCATTAAAATATTTTAAAGAACTTGCGTACTGACGCATTTAAAAATGTGTACCGAATTCCACCGAAATCGATGATGTTGATGTCTAAAATTCCAATTTTTTTTTCAAAATTTTTGGAATGTCCCTTAAATAACAATTTATTCTAAAACAATTCCCAACAAGTAGCTCTTCTAATCTTTTATTTATCTAATTTAAATAGTTTTGTTTGTATTGTATTTTAAATTAAAAACTTTTTGTATGCAATTTGTTGAAGTTTTGTTTATTTATTTATTTTTTTAATTAATTTAAACTTGTATAAAAAGCTTTTCAAGTAGTTAATGATATTGAAAAGAAGTATTTGTGTATTTGCAATTTAAATTTTAAAGATTCTGTTTATGCGGCTTCTCTGGCGGCAGTATCACGGGGTGGAACAAGCTTTGAGTGAAGCAGCCAGTTCTTTAAGCTCATTTACACCACGCCCCGGACCTCAAAGGCCATGGATGATACAAATTAAGGTAATTTTATATGAAATAGATGGTTAAGACCACTCTACACCATAAAATATATGAATTGACTGACTCTGATCTACGCTCAATTTTGGAACTAAGGAGTGAATCGAAATTCATAACACACGTTTTTCATTAAAACTTTTAGCATGAGTATTTTTTTATTTTTTGAACAGATAACTTTTGTTGTTCTTGTAACAGTTCAACGGCTATTCGATATATCTTTTTTAAAGAAAAACCTTTCGTCGCTGTCAGTCGCTGGGTTGACAATTTTTGGTTGAGTGTGACTCGGGGTTATTCCATAACAAAGATGGTGACCAAAAAAAAATTATTAGACTTGTCCGTTGATAGAAAACCAGGACCAAATAGAAGGAAAGGTCTATGTGATGTTTCTAAAGCAAAAAAATAGGAAGCATTTCCAACACATCCGGTAAGAAAGCAGCCTGGTAAGCTCAGTGTTCGGACTATTTGGTACGACAACGACTTCATCAAGAAGAGGGCTGTTAACCATCAGTTTCTTTGTAGAATTACTTATCATCCAGGACCCTAGCACTGCTGCCTCTAACCGTGTCCTTAAAAGTGCCCCTATTTCGGTTGGAATGTAATTCACACCTCACATTATCGTCTAATCGATCCAAGAAGTTATTCAATTATTAATTATCCTTTGTCCGATGGGAGCAAAATAGTTTAAGTACAGTTACGGATATAAGAATAGACACAAAATGCAAATGGACAGATAATAACTTTATTTTCTGCCGCGTGTTACAAACATCTAAAAAATTTTAAATAATTTTTTTATTACAGATTTGGTTACTTTTGGCTGATGTTTATTTAAATATTGAACAACCTACTGAGGCATTAAATTGTATACAAGAGGCCACCTTGATTTATCCGTTGTCACATCAAATAATGTATATGGTAAGTTTGATGTTAAAAAATATCTATGAAATATTTTACTATTTTCTTTTATTTTTATTACTTTTAAGAGGGGACAAGTTTGTGTTTATTTAGAACAATGGAACGAGGCCAAACAATGTTTCCTCAATGCAGTAGCTGCCAATCCAAATCATACTGAAGCCTTAAGAGCTTTAGGCGAAACTCATCATGTTTTAGGTGAACCACGTTTGGCAGAAAAAATTCTGAAAGATGCCGCCAAATTAGATCCCAATTGTCCCAAAATATGGTAAATTCCCATTGAATATCAAAATCGGAAATATTCATTTTAATCCTTATTTCATTTCTTAGGTTTGCTTTGGGTAAAGTTTTAGAATCATTAGGAGAATATACCGCTTCAGCAGATTGTATGGCTACGGCTTTACAATTAGAGCCAACATGTCCTATACTTCCATTCACCTCCATAGCATTAACTTTTGAGTAGATTTTTTAAAATTTAATACGTAAAACAAACGTTTTTGATGTTATTTTTTACATAAATATAAACTTATACCTCCTAATTTTTTCTAACATTTATAGTTAACTGTTATTTAAATAATTGTGTCGTCCAAAAATCTTTTATTAATATTTTTGATTTTAAAATCATTAAAATCTAAAACGGTTAAATAAATTAATTATTAAATTACAGTATTAACATCTAATACTATTCTTTTAAATAAATTAAATACATGTATAATTATGTAATTGTTAAATTGTTTTTTTTTTAATTTCGTGAAGTGTATTATCTATTATTATGTCTATATATAATATTGTTATATTCATATATACAAAGTATATTGCAATAAATTTAATATTATCGTGTATTAAATAAACAAAAGTAAACTTAATAAATTGTTAGAAAAAAACCAATTAAAATAATTTAGTTTTTATTATATTCTATATATCATATGTAATTGAGATATTAGACATTTTTTCTAACGCTAATTGAACTCAAATCCTAGCTAACTTGAGTGGCATCTGAGTTCTAAGTGTTAATCTGACTTTTACTGAATTATTTCTTTTTTACTTTGGAAAATTCTTGCCTACAAGAATGAAATCGTATTATTCAAAATATGTCAATACTAATCAGATGAATACAAATCCACTACGGCTATATATACCTGTAGGAAGGCTATTAGATATTAAAGTGGTGGGTATTCCTTCTAAAGATTTTTGCGGGAGTTGACAACTCCTGCCACTGCGCTGCAAATGGTTTCTCCAACCTCTCACATGGTACATGATAATGTAAATATATATTAACTCTCAAAGGACAAAAATAGATCTTAAAGTCGAAACTTTTTAACCCTATATCACGAAAGCTGTCAAAGAGAGGAAACAAAATGTATGTTATTTATTTTTACCCCAAAATTGTACTTATGTTAAAATATCGATAGTGTAAGGTTCTTAATTTATTTCGAAATAACTGATTAAGTTTTAATTTTTAATAAAGAAAATAATTAACATTTTAATTATGACGATTCCTTTCTTGTGGCAACACTTAAACGCCATCCAAACAAAATATTTTGTTCTCCGGTAGTACATCACTCTATTTGAATGAAATATTCAAGAAGAAGAATGATAAATATTTTTTATTTTTACAAATAAAAACAAATTCTTAGAAAGCATAGTTTTTTAAGCAGATTAAACAAACTTCCAAAAAAATTTAATTTAAAATAAATAAACTAAAGGAGTATTAATGATGTTCTAAAAATATGACAACTACCACAGAAGAGACAAACGAAAATAATAAGGAACAAAATACAACAACCAGCAACAATAATACTGCTGTTGAGTATGTTCCTCCTGATGAAATTATGGATATAATGAATTTCTTAAGTTTGAACACAAAAATTGTGTTTAAATCTCAACAAAGAAATGAACCAGAGTTGGAACAATATGAAAAACTTAAAATCGCCTTAGAAGTGTATCAAAGAAATCCCCAAACGTTTCTTATACGTTTCGGCTCTTATTTAAAAGAAAAACATTTGCACGATTTTGCACGTCTCTCTGTAGCTGATAGTGATGACGAGATGCATTTAATGGTAAAGGATTATCTAAGCAAATTAAAAACACGCCAAAGAGATGTAAAAAATCGACGATATGCAGCCTTGCAGAAGCTAATAAAAGAGGGTGAATATTTTAGTGAACAGGAAATGATGAAACGACAACCGGAATTATATCAAGAATTAGTGGGACAATATTTAAGTCGTGAAGAGAAAAATGAACGTGATAGTTATGATGTTAGAAATACCACATTTTCGGGTATATTAATGCATAATTTAGAACAAAAACAATTAAATGAAATAATGGAAAAAGCCGAACAAAAAATACATGAAACTGGATCTAGTTTTAAAACTAAAACAGGAGATGATGATGATAATAACGGAAGTAGTGGTGGTGTTGAAAAGGCTGATCTAGGAAGTTGGGAAAAAGAAACCGAAGAAATTCCTATAAATTGCCGCCAACAATGGGGTAATTTTGATAATGAACAAATTGCTTGCTCCACAAGCAAAGTAAAAATTAAAAAAGAATCAGAAAAATTAACCAAAACAAAACCAAAACCTTTAACACAACTAATAACAGCAGATGAGAGAGAACTTTTAAGACAAGAATTTATAAGTCAAATGCATGAACAATTCTTGACAGGACAAGATGAAGATTTCGATTATGCAAATGTCGATGATAATACACAATATGATGATTTGAATTTAATTAATCAAGATAAAGAAGATAAATATTTTGATGAAAGTGATGAGGATGATCTTAAAGAGCAACAGCAAAATGATAAACAGTATACTATCAATCATAAAATGGAAGAAGATGAAGAATCTGAAGATGAATTAGATGTTTATATGTCACATTTAAATAAACATCATAGTTTACAGAAATAAAGTTATTGCTGTTTTTAAAACAAATTCACTTTTTTATTACGGAATTTAGATGGAATACAAGAGTCTCGGTGGTCACCGGTAAGATTTGTTTACTTTCATAACTGTTCCTATAGATTAGCTGTGTAGCCTTCGCGTGGTTTAAATTGTGTTTGTGTTACTCACTAGAAAGATAGTTGGTTTTGCATCGCTGGTCCCTTAAAGCTTTTATTGTAATAGTTCTGTAACTTTGGAACTAATGAAGATTTTTTTAATAAATTTTCACATAAACATTTTTGAGGTATTTTCCAATTGGTTTGGAGGTCTGTTTCTAGTATTCCTTCTACCTTAATCATGTTATCTATAAACGGACAAGTTCTTACGGTACTGTTTAATAACATTGGAACAGTTTGACGACAGCATTTTGAATGCTAGGCAAACTTTTTGCAGAACCAACTTGATTTTTGTCGAAAATATTTAATAAATTTAAATTAAAAAAAAATGTTCCCGAGGTGATTTTCTTTGTATATTTTATTTCCATTAATGGACCTACTAGAACAAGCAAAGTTGCAGAATTATTTCCACAAAAAGCGATATGGGACCACTGTTCTGCGATTTTAAGCATTTTATTAGACAATTCCTAAATTAGAATTTTTGATTCTATGTACGACCTCGTACCGAAAAATGATATACGAATTTAAAATAATATTTCCCAATGATCCAAAATAAATATTTTCAGTATTAGCGATATCAAAATAAAACAACATAAATTAGAAAAACGTCAAATTCATATATTTAATATTCAAAAATAGTAAAATGCTTTAAGATTATTTTTTACAGTTTACATAACTTTCCCTTAAATAAATTTTCAATAATTAGTAAACTCCTTTTTTATAAAATAATTATCTTAAAACTGACACAAAATGAGAATTTCTAGATGAAAAAAATCCTTATACTGATGAGAAAAAACATTGATTATTAAAAAAAAGATAATTTACAGAAAAAACTCTTCAAATTCCAATATAAATAATTCTCATTTTTATCTGCCACGCCCTCTTCCTCTGGGAAAACCGCGTCCTCTACCCCTAATAATTTTACTATTAGCCGGAGGACTTTTTGGTCGTAAAGATTCGATACGTGTGGTACAGCCAGTGGCGGGAGCCTCAGCAAAATAGGTTTGATAAAGTTCTGCGTTAAAATTAGAATTTGTTAGCTCTGGACCAACAGTAAGCCAACCTGGTCTAATGCTAGAATCACGTCCAAATAAATGTAAACGTCTGCGGCCCAAACAAAAATGTTCTATTATATGAAAAATTTCTATGGGTTTTTCAAACGAACCAAATTCATCTTCTTCGGATATAATCAAATCAATATCAACATTGGCATGTATAAAATCACCATCTGTTGAACGTCTTACAGTGCCCTTAATGCCCATCAAACAATGTTCTTTAGTACGTTGAAAAACTGCTTTGGGTTCGAGTTGTTTTGAATGTCCGGGTTTATTTATATTAGTGCGTATCCAGCAAATATCCTCACAACGTCTAAAACCCCATTTTTTTAAGCAATTGCGACCCATATCCAAACCTTCTGATGATCCACACCAAAGGAAGACAAATGAACGATGAGCTGCCACCTCACCAACATCCAAATCTGTAAAAAATATGAAAATTAATTTGGTTTTGATACCCTACAATACAAAAGGAAGTTGGAGTATTATGCATTCGAAACATATATAAAAAATTAAGTTATAAAGTTATAAAAAATTAAGTTATACCCATCGTCTCTCAGTTTTCGAATATCTATCTGTCTGTTCGCTTGGCTGTCTGTCAATGTAAACATTTTTGGCCAAGGACAAAGTTTATTAATATTCGTCAATTTCAATCTTATATTTCAGTTAGTTTTCTTATTTCCGAAATAGAGCTTGAAACTTGAAAATTTTGTATATCAAAAAGATCTATTTAAAAATAATTGTAATTTCCCTACGAAACTTTTTCGAAATATCGAAATTTTTAGTCTAATTGAAATATTTTAAATAATTACATTACAATTAATTAGGGGTCAGTCGGTTTAAATCCACTTTTACATTCCTATTTGTTTACTATTATAAAACTTACTTATTATATCATCCCAATTCCAAAATACTCTGGGCGCCCCTCCCACTGTAGCCACCGACGGTGCTGCTCTAGCATATTCTTCTAAAGGTGGCTCTATTAAAATAACATCAAATTTGGTCCCCAAGGTTTTTATATCTAACGTCTTCAAATCAGCTTTTAAATACATGGGTGCCGAAGCAGTATCTTGTATTAATTTATCCTTAAGTCTGATAAGTTCTCTTAATTTGGGATATTCTTCAAAACGGTCGGCTAAACCAACATCACGTATAAAATTTTGTGGCCTTTGACCAGTATCGACAAAATGTTGGCAGTAGTCATTATGAGGATTTGATGATTGTGTACCCTAAATTTAAAGAAAAGATAATTTAATTTCTCAATTTTTCATATTCTTTCGCTTTAAATACCTTTAAAAATGTAGATGAATCCCTATATATGATTTCACCAGGCGTCTTTTTTGCCACAACACCTTCCTCATCATCTTGGCCAGTTCTTTGATTACTGTGAGTTGCTACCCCCCTCAGAGCAGTGGCACCAAAACTGCCCGAGCTTAAACTAGCACTAGAGCTAGACTCATTGGCGGTCCCCAAAGCAATTTTCAATTCATCAACACTAGATAAACCAAGCTTTAAATGAAAACAGAAATATAATAAAACAAAATTTATTAAAATTTCCAAAAACATTTTAGTCTCGAACTTCCTACCGTTTGTGCTAACAATTGTTTGCGTTTGCGAGAACGCTCCTGGGAGCTTTTCAAAACATCACTCATTATTAGTGCTTTTAGTAAAGCACTAATAATTGTTAATTATTTCTTATTTAAACAATTTTAATAAGACTTTTATTAAAAAATATAAAATTATTTACTTAAACAATGCGGCAGTGTTTAAAGAAAAATGAGAGCGGCTTTTTTACATGGAATGTTACCAGATTGTTATTAAAAAGAGAAATTGTTATGGTAACTTGAGAAACAATTATTAATATATTGGATTTTTAAACTGAAATTTTAAAGGTATATATTTTTTCATATATAAATATTTTATATGTGAATTTTTTAATATTGTAATTTATAAAGGTTTTTTGGTATTCTTAATTCTTTCATCAAATCATCTGGTACCTTTAAAATTAAAAAAAAAAATCAATTGACAATCAAATATTATTCATTCACAACATCAAACCAGTGTTGCTGTTCTATTCTGTTCCAAACTGCGAATTTAGGTATTTTTAATTGTTAAACATTGGCAATATTCGAGTTGAAGATCCATTTTTTTGGGTTAGGGGTATAAGAGGGAGTGTTGTCTTCAAGATTCGATATGAATGAGAATACTTTATGTAGATGCATTTTTGAGATATTTCTAATTTTGTAAAAAGTCATGGCAAAATAATATAAAAATTGATTTTGTTTCTGTATGGGTTAATAATATTTCACTTTTTATATATCATTGGAAAGAACTCACACATGATACACATATTGTTGATATATCTTTACCACCAAACAAACTCTGATGATATTTATTTTTACCCCAAATAGTAATAATGTTTTAAAAGATAAAAGTGGATAAATCTATAAATGTAGCAGAAAATTCATGTTTTCCTTTAAATCGCGGCAAGGAATTTACAACTTTTTCAAATTTCATCTGGCAACTTTAAATTTACACAAATCGACAGCAATATTAATAAAATTATTACTCACAATAGCGACTTCTTATTTATAAATAATTTGAAACAAAAATGTATTTAAAAAGATTGTCAGTTTATTTATTTTTTTTATAAAATAAAAAATATTTTTTTTATATCTTTTTCCTAAATTATTAACATTTGCAGTATATCTTGTAGCTTTGTTTATTTTTATAAACTTTGGCAACTCTTTTTTTATAATCTCTTATCTTTTGACAGCTGTCAAATGCTTTTTCTTCATCGAGTGTTTTTATATCGTGTAGTATATTGTCGAAGGTGCCTACAAAAAAGGGAAAATTTAATCATTTAATATATTTAATTTAAGTAGTTTTAATTAAAACAAACAACAAAATGAAAGTTTTATATAAAACTCTGCTGTTGGCCGTGATATTAATGGCGGGCTTTTTAATATTAAGCACAACGGCTCAGAGTAAACAAAAGGTAAAAATGCTTAAAAGTAGTTTTGTTGTAGCAAACATAAATACAGGGTGTCTTTTTGGGCCACGTCATTGTGGTTGTTCTAACAGAACATTAAAATGCCGGTTGTAATGCAAGAATTTTTATCAAATTTCTGTTTCTAGGTTGGCTTATCGATCTCTGAAAAGGTACAAAACCTCATGGAAATGAATAATAAAAAAGCGCTGTTACGTTTCAATGGACAAAAATTTAGAGAATACGTTAAAAATTCACCCCGTAACTATTCTATGATTGTTATGTTAACAGCCCTGGCTCCATCACGTCAATGCCAAATTTGTCGACATGCTCACGATGAATTCCAAATTGTAGCCCAATCATATAGATTCTCACCGGTTTATTCTAATAAAGTGTTCTTTGCCATGGTTGATTTCGATGAAGGTTCAGACGTTTTTCAAATGTTACGTTTAAACACAGCTCCTGTGTTTATGCATTTCCCAGCCAAAGGTAAACCTAAAGGCGCCGATACTATGGATATACATCGTGTGGGTTTTGCTGCTGATGCTATAGCAAAATTCGTTGCTGAACGTACCGATGTGCAAATACGTGTATTCCGTCCACCCAATTATTCGGGTACGGTTGCTATGATTACTCTGGCTGCCCTAGTTGGTGGTTTCTTGTACATGAGACGCAATAATTTGGAATTTTTATACAACAAATCAATATGGGGTGCTATAGCCGTGTTCTTTTGTTTCACCATGATTTCGGGACAAATGTGGAATCACATACGTGGACCTCCCCTCGTCCACAAAACACAAAATGGTGGCGTAGCCTATATACATGGCTCATCACAAGGTCAATTAGTTGTAGAGACCTATATAGTTTTAGGTTTAAGTAAGTTTGTTTTGAAATTTTAAAAGTTCTTTTTTTAATTTTATGAATTATCCCCCAGATGCTTTAATTTTCTTTGGCATGCTATTGCTCATAGAAGCTGGCAGCCAAACAGATCAGCGTAAGGGACGTATTATGGCTATTGTTGGTTTAGCTTTTTTGGCAATATTCTTTTCATTTCTGTTATCGGTATTCCGTTCAAAAGCCCAGGGTTATCCTTACAGGTTTGTATTAATTTATCATAGCTTTCATATTGTTCATATCTATTTAATGTTTAACTATATTTTGCAGTTTTCTTTTTAAATAAATTTAATGCACTGAGTTCAAAATTCCTGGAGACGATAATAAATAAATTTGTAATAATGAAATATTTATAGATTAATTTCTATCTATATATTTCTAATTTTTAATGAAATAATGTTTGTTGTATAAAACATATTAAAAAAAGAAAAACAATAAAATGATTTTTTCATTAATTTATTTTATTAATAATAAACAAGAAATTAATTCAAATTTATTAATTTTTTCGATAACTCTAATAAGTTTTGAACTGTTGGAGATATCATAACGATATTTAACATGGTTTTGGGGTAGAGGTTTAGTTCGTTCAACTACACCCTAACCAGACAATTCGAAAACACCTCTGCTCTGAACATGTGAAAATTTATTAAGATATCTCTTACAGTTTAAAAATTTCAGTCCTGTCACAAGAAAAACAAATCGTTTTGAATTTATTTAGATTTTTTTTAATCTCAAAATTGTACATATGAACTTTTATTAATAAATATATGATACGTTTTATTTAGAATATGGTAAACTAGAAATATGATATGTTCGTGATAAAAATTACTCAAATTAAAATTTCATTTACAAAATGAACGGTATCAACGCTTTGCGGAATTTAGGATAATTTTTAAAGTTCTCCTGGTACCATTTATGGGTTAATAAAGCATTCATAATCTATAACCAGAAAATAAATCAAATTTGAAAATTTTATAAAGCAAATTATTTAAGAAACAAATTAAGATCCGTATGCTTTTAAAGGACTAAGAGTATGGTATGGGTACCAAATAAAAGCTTGTTTATAAATCAAATTTGGTAGACGGTTTTGGTTTATTTGAATTCAATTGCATACAGATCTTAATTTAAGACTTATTTAATTTTTTATAGACTTACCTGATTACTTAAAACCCATACTACAACCAATTTCCAAGTAAAACTTTGCCACAAAAATCCCAACAGAACCACATACATCATAATTTCAAAAAACATATGAGGTGAAGAAACATAATTGAAAAAACCTCCCGAAGGCAATAAATGTTTTTCCGTAGCCACTTGTCCAGTTTTGGCGTCCTTACGTAAATTTACTAAAATCACATTAGATTTGTACTGTTGCGACCATGAAAAGTGGAAAAGGAAAATGCAAATATATTGCACCAAAGAAATTTTAGTAAAACTAAAAGAGGATGGTAAAGATCCTACAAAATACATAAGTGAAATTAATATATTTTAAAGATAACTCCTTTATGTTTTTATGCATACCTCTTACAAATCCCTCGGTGTTCGTTAATAAAGCCAATATAGCACCAAAATAATGTAAATAACCCACCATATAATGTGATAGATTTATTTTACTTTTCTTTGAAAATATTTGCACAAAATTCGTCTCATAAAAACGTCTGGCACATTGTAAAGCCATCAAAACACTGGCCACTAATGCTGTATTTGAATCTATGAGCACTTTACGATTAGCTGATCCTCCAGCTACAAAATCCAAAAATTCCAAAACATATTCCGGAGCCACACTATGCATTATGATACCTTTCAATACCAAATACAGAGCCAACATTGACCAACTAAAAGCAAATACATAAAAATGGGCAAACCATGATTTGGGTACTTCCAGTTTGGACACTAGTTTATCTTCTGGCCCTTTATGACAATGTTTGCCATAACGATAAGATTGTTTGATAAATGTGGGCAACAGGGGCTCCACTAAATTCATAAGACTACCCAGTACCACAATTATGACAGTGAAACCAATAAATATTATATTCACTATATGAATATTATATTTATCTATTAATTCATAAGAATTTTTTAAAAGATTTTCCCACATTTTGTCCCGTATCGAAGGTTTCGGCTGTTTAATTAATAATTTTCATTCAATAACTTTGATTAGTCTCTTATCACTAATAAATAAAACTTTCTTTTTTTCTATTTGTTTTGTTTCCGTAACTATTGTGAATGATTGAAAGTAAATAAACTCTCTCTGTCGCTCACTTTCTACATGTTTATAAAACTCTTTTGAGCATGTCAAGGCAGGCTCACATCAGTTGGCTGTATAACAACAAATACAAATGTACAAATATAAAATGACTTATGAATGTCAAAAATTACCTCTTTATATAGATAACGGAAAAACATAAACAAAACACAAAACAAACTTACACATACGTAATACAACGCAGAACTGTAAACAAACTTTAATATTTTTAAACATGAGAAAAGAACCGCTCTCTAAGTTGTTTTCATTATGTACACTGATTCCAACATATTTTTTTGGAAATATTCTGTAACATTTAAACCGTTAGAAATTAAAATGTGAGAATAAGTCAGATTGAAGATTCTCAATTTTTAATGAAAAAGTAAGTAGAATGTCATTTGATGTTAAAAATTTAAGAAGAAATTTTATTTTTTAAAATTAAGGAGTGAGATCGAAATATCCTTAACACTAATTTTTACTAAAACTCTTAACTCAATTATTATTTGATTTTGTTTATCAGCCCGGTTAGTTTAGTAATTGGACTATTTAATACGAAAAGTTAAAGCTAATGTAAGTTTAAAAATAAACGTTTCAAAAAGCTCTTGACAAGAAATTGATGTCATGTTTTCTTAAATTATATCTGTTTCAAAAGAATACAATCATTTCTTACAACCGAAATATTCATCAAAGAATATTAAGAAAAATGGCTGTTTCCATTAAAAAGACTTCATAATGTGTGAAATGTAGACCTGTTTTGGTATTCTGTCACTCTGTTGAGTGGTACAAAAAACAATAATGTATTATTTGTATTAAGAAAACAAACTGCCCAGAGCTTCGGCCAGTGGAGAGATATTGGGCTGTTGTTAAAAGAGAATTGAGGAGCACAAAAAATGTCTAAAAGTGTGATAGATTTTACACGGAGATGGACTATATGTTCGAAAAGTCACAGAAAGAAATACTGATTAAAACTATAAAAATATTTATTTGTTGTAATAAATAAAATAATTATAGTTGTAAGTTTAGTATTTTCATTTTTATTAATATATATGTATGTTAAGAGTTTTTCGATCTCACTACTTTTAAAATAAGTATGTTTTATAGAGTATTTTACTTAAACTTTTTCTTTAATATTAATATATTTTTCCAAGCCAAAACTACTTTCTAATGTTAATATAACTTCTGATACGTTTAGAATTTTATAAATATTTTCAATATTATTCGATTGATTATGAATAAGTATTATTACATTATGGTGATTATGATGAATATCGGTTTTTCAACTTTTTCCCCGGCACTTAACAATATAAAATCCTGGGAGTAGTTGGTTGTCAAATATCCACACCACTGCGTGACAAAGTGCCACCCTTATATGGTGGGGGTTTTGGGCGCAAATAGGTATTGGGTGGACTATCCGCCTGATAATAGCTGTTGGGACTTAAAATAATAAAAAAGATGGAAATATTTAGTATAATATTCGTTTAAATAGTAATTAAAATAGTTTATTTACCTTTGCGAACGCATGCTTATATTGTCTAACAAACAATTGGGATCTTTTAGACTTTTGAGAGTGGTAACCGGTTGGGAATTTGTATCGGAATATTGTACCATTTGTACAGTTGAAGAAGTAGTGGGATAAGATTCCTTGTAACTGTTAAAAAATATAAATGTAATAATATTTTTGGGAAATGTAGAAATTATTGGGAACAAATTTTGGAACTCTAAGCTATTGAATTCACAGATTTTGTTAGAATATCAGGAGGGCACTTCATATACAAAATTAAAGCAAATAGAAAATTTCTTCCGCTTTCCCATAGTTTTCGTGTTATAGAGTTTGGAAGTTTCGGTATGCAGATTCATTTATTAATTATTTATTTTAACAATATGGTTGTCTATTGAAATTTTTTAAGGATAAAAAACGTTCGCACGATAATTGGATCTCTGTTCCGGAACGACCCGAGTTACATTCGGCCATTGGATTGTCAATTCAGCAACAGCAGTACCAAACGAATCATTTTTTTCAAGAAGGAACTGTCATGTACAGTCGAACTGTTACAACAAGAAGGATAACAAACAATAACGAGAAAAATTAATCTGTTTATCGATATTTCACGTCTCTGTATCTCGAAAACTATTGGGAAGTGAACTCAAGTTTATGTTTTGTTGATTTTTTTATATGAAAGGCTTTCATAATATTGCAACAAAAGGTTCAAACTCAGTAGAGTTGGGTTCAAGATTCAAGTTAATTATTGAAAACATAATGAAATATTAAAAATAAATAAAAAATTAATAAAATAATTAAAAAAGTAAGTAAATAATAAATAAAAAATTGCACCTTTTATTTTTATTTTCTTGTACTTCATGTTCAAGTTCCGAATCGGAATCATGTGTGGAATTACAACATTCTTCCTCACAAATGTGAAAAATATTATCGAAAAAGTATTCAGATTGTGGATCATGTCTAAAATAAATTAAATAAAAAATAAATTAAGAAAATAATAAATTCAAATAAAAACAAAATTAAAAGAAAAATAAGTAAGAAATAATAATTGGTCAAGCCCGACTATTTAATGCCCTACATTACATTGTTGGCTACCAATAATTTATTAACCACCCACGTATAAAGCCACTTTTTTAATTTTTGCTTAAAAGTACGTTCTAAAGCGATTTTTTTATATTGGCGTTATATAGAGGCTACAAGAAACTGTGCACCGACCCTTGTAAAATTTCGCTCATCGATTTTTGCTTATATTTGTCAATTCTTACTAGAATCCAAAGTATATGTGAGACTTAAGGCCTTCAAAGTGATATTTGAAATAGGAATTGTATGGGACCTATGAAAAATAATAAAGTGATTCTCGTAATTGGGCACATCGTTTTAGAATATCATAATATTTAGGATTTTGTGACCTTTAATTAATAATGAAGCCATCATCGCCAATTTTAATAGGCATCGTGCTTGGGACAAAATAATGACACGTGCCAAATTTCTTCAAAATTACAACCTGTATTTTGTTGACAAGGTTTATACGGACAGCCAGTCAGCTGGACGGACATCGTTTAATCGACTCAGAAAGTGATTTTGAGCCGAACGGCATTGCATTGCACAAACGCGTAATTCCCCAACCATCTATGGTGGTATAGCGTGTAATAAAGAACAAAAAATTGCGTTTTGAAGCACCTTGCTATGGTTATTCAATATCTTCTTAATATTATTTGCTCCTTTATCCTAATACTTACAATTTTTGATGTTTAAAACACAAACTAGCAGTTAAAATGCCACAGAGTACACCAAATATCATGCCCGGTATAGCGAATGCAAATGCAAACTCATCAATATAATTACGCTCTGGTACATCGGCTCTGGACAAACCATGCCAACGATCTTCACGTCTCTTCAAATTACCCATTTCAGCATTAACTTTATTGCTTTGAGTGTTATCATGATTATGATGCAACACTTCTGGATCAATTTCAGCTCCCACCATTTTGAAAGCACACCAATCCAATTTAAAACCCACATTTTCAAATACCTTCTGCACAGAAGTTCTTTTGTAAGTGCAAGAGGGTAACTTATACAATGGTCGTACTTCTTCTTGCAATTGTTTAAGGCGTTCGGAAAATTTTGCAAAACTTCCCAAATGAACAATGACTCTAGATTAGAAGGGAATGAAAATATTATAACATTTCTTTTTAATATTTTAATAATAATGTTACCCCTCATGTTGTTGTGGTCTTAAAGGCAAACGACCACCCATGTTTACTGCCGACTCCATGAATACTAAGCTCAAATCTCCATCACTTTCAGGCCATAAATCTTTACGGAATATATTACGTAAATTCTCCACTCTACCAGGATCCATTAAATGTACCCAATTTAAGTTATCGATTTTCATTTGTATAACATTGGGAGCATGAAATTTCGGTTGTACTGTAATTTTTAATTCCGAGCGACGCGTTTCATAGTTTTGTTTATTTAATGCCACTATTTCTAAAGTGATAGTTTTAGCTGCCAATTCCCCGGGAGGTGTACCATATAAAAACCCAGCATGATGCTCTTGACTATACATATAACGCATCCAGGAAGGTAAATCCGGATAAGATTTTAGTGAAGGTGTATAGCGAAATTGTTCATTAAACACTTGATGAGTCCAATTGAACATAACGGGTTCAATTTTAAATGTATATAATTCACCCACAGAGGCATGATCTAATAATTGACCTTTGGAGGCCATTATTAGACATAACAAGGTTGAAATCGTAAAAAATGTTTTCAATAGATAATACATTTTTGAGTTTTTTTTTATAATATTTTATTAATAAAAAATATAATAATTTAACATTTCGTTGTTGTTCTATAAATTTTAAATTTCTCGTTTAATTTATAAAATTTTCCAATGTGAAAAATTTATTTTTCCTTTCAGTTGTGTATCTGCGAAAATTATTTGTCTTTCTTTTTTCTTCAGTGGCACAATTGTTGTTGTTTTTTCATTTAATTTTGGAGCACAACGAGTGTGATACATATATTACGGTAATTGAGAGATGTAAACAGAGAACATAACGGATATATTTTTTAATAACTCTGTATTTATGATGTGAAAAATGTGATGCCAGATTGTTTTAAAATGATGGAATAAATATTAACTTATTTTTGAAACAAATCAATACACATTTATTTATTTTGTTAGAATATTATGAAATATATTTCTAAAACAAAAGAATAAAAAATAATCAAAGTAAAAATTTCATTCCGTTATCCCATAATTATCGAGATGTATTGATCTAAAGTTGCGATATACATTTCCATTTTTCCTATTCCGTATTAAAATGGTGGTAAGGGTATCGTTGAATGGTATGGCTTAATAATATAACACTTTCCTTATATCAATAGAGAGGTGTCTTCGAGATCTTTGATATGATGCTCATAGATATCAGCTATCAAACAAGAAAATAGATGTGTAACTCGTATACAATATTTCGGGAACTATTGGAGAACGGATGAAAATGTTTGTAAGTGATTATGAAGAAATTTTATTATATTAATAAATGATTTAATTCGGATCAATACGGATCTTAATTTAATCCAACTAATTCAATACCAAAAATATATGATAAAGAAAACTTATAAAATGTTATTTTATTGCCAAATAGTTATATTTTACGGCGGCATTACGAAAAACGTCGGCATGCATTAATCATTATACGCAAAACTTCATAAACTGACGTCGTTAATTTTAATACATCGACCTGTAACTTTAACTGTCATTATAATAATTATTTTTCTTATCAAGAAAAACGGCAGCATTTGTATATTTTCTTCAAGTATAAAACCCATTTTACAAATACGTGGCGTTTCTCACAAGTTTTCTTTTAATTAAATATGATTTACTAGTTTATAAACATAGTATTACAACAATATGGCATTTTTAGAATATTTACAATTAATACTTTTTATCGGTTCTGCAATTTTTGCAGCACTTTTATTATCGGTAAGTGGGAGGGATGTGGTCATGGCTAAATAAACATTTACATTACTAAAAGAGCAACCGGCAAATAGTTAATACTAATAATATTATACTTCGTTATAGCTTTTTATAGTACAAAAATCTATAACCGCACCTCTACCGGTTATTAAAAGGCACAAACAGGAGAAAACATTTTTGGATCCAAATGTTCTAAAAAATTTCGAATTTCCTAGTATAGAAGATGAGCCAACAGTTGATTTAAGTGTAATAGTACCAGCATATAATGAGGAGCAGCGTAGTAAGTATTTGCACACTACACCACCATAGGTGATTGGGTGTTTGTATCGAAGTTTGTAACATACATAAAACTTTTAAGTACATAAATTTCGAAAAAAGGAATGTTTTATGAACTTAAGATTTATGCAACCAGAAAACAAAGTACTAAGTTTATCAGGGAACGCTCTTTAATTTCATATAGAACCACTTCCGAAAATCGCTTTAAATGGTGCATTTCATATTGATATAAAAAAGTATTTTAAACAAGTAAGAATGCTATATGCGGCTATGACGAATCTTCAATACCCTCCTCTAATACATCGATTTCTAATTGACAATTTTACAAACGTTTTTTTTTTTTTTTTTTGAACTTAGAAGTTGCTTCGGATATCGGTCTATAACTTTTAATATACTGAACTGAATTTGCTGGTTTTAAATAGGAAACTTCTCAGAACTATAACAAATATTCAAGCCAAATTTCATTGTACTCAGTCAATTATTGTAGATGTGAGCGTTTCGACAACTGAATGACAGACGGACATATTATTATTATTTATTTATTTATTTATTTATTTATTTAATGTAAAAGTATGTATAAATTATGGGATTTGAAATATACCCTTTCCACCACTTGTGGTAGTATATAGTGTAAAAGATATATTATAATAGTAGAAAATAAAGAACATAAAATTCAGTGCATAACTAAACCCTGTATGGAATAATATAGTCGGTCTTAACTAACTATTACACTCATACACTCTTAATTAGTATTTTTTGAGAGGTTCAATTAATCATCATTTAGATAAGAAATGGAAAAGATAAAGTGTGATACAATTTCATTTAGAGATGAATATAATGTTGTTGTTTTTATATTTTCTTAGTGCCTGTTATGTTGGATGAATGCCTGGAATTCTTAGAGGCAAAAACAAAGTCTGACAATTTTTCCTATGAAGTCATTGTGGTCAGTGATGGTAGTTCTGATGGTACTGTTGCGCTAGCACTGAAATACTCCAAAAAATATTCAGTAAATAAAGTACGAGTTTTAGAACTGATCGAAAATCGTGGCAAAGGTGGTGCCGTAAGATTGGTATGTTATCAAAAATGATGGAGAATGAAATATTTTGTTTTCACGAACTTTTATTTCTTACCTTAGGGTATGTTAAGTGCTCGTGGTCGTAATCTTCTATTTGCTGATGCTGATGGTGCCACAAAATTTTCAGATTTTGATAAATTAAATGAAACTCTACAATCCTTGACCAGTGATTGGCAAAATGATGCAGTTGTTATTGGTTCAAGAGCACATTTAGAAAAAGAAGCTATATCATCAAGAAGTGCTTTTAGGTAATTCAATTTGGTTTTATTTTTAAATATTTAGCTTTAAAGTTTTCTTGTATATTTTTTTAGAACTTTCCTTATGCATGGTTTCCATTTTCTGGTTTGGCTTTTTGCTGTACGCAGTCTTCGAGATACACAATGTGGCTTTAAACTCCTGACACGATCAGCAGCTAAAAAGCTATTCAAAAGTTTACATGTTGAAAGATGGTGAGTTTAATGTTCATATTTTTTACATAAAATGAAATTTTATTTTACAATTTTAATATATTTCAATTTCTAGGGCTTTTGATGTTGAGCTACTTTATTTAGTAGAACGTCTTAACATTCCTGTGCGTGAAGTTGCTGTTAATTGGCAAGAAATTGGGGGTTCAAAATTAACTCCATTTTGGTCTTGGTTACAAATGGGCGTTGATTTATTTTTAATATGGTTCCGTTATTTGGTGGGAGCTTGGCAAATTGATGTTAAACCTCATAGCCAATAATGCTAGTTATTCTTTTATAATACTGAAAGTTAATAATTTTTAAGTTTTTACTTTTTTATAAAGTATTTAAAAAAATTACCTTTTTTGAAATGTAAGCTGTAAAGTAAATATTTAAGCTCGATATAGCAGTTTTATAAATTTGATTAATGTAATAAAGACTTAAAAATGAAAATAAATTTCTAAATTATTTGAAAATTTTGTAAATAATTTTATTATTTTCTATTTAAATGAATAGTGATTTAGAACGTATGAAAAATTGGGTATCATGTTAAAACTTTTTTACAAAAAAATTAAAAATTGATTTTGTCTCCAATTTCTTTACAAATTTTCTCTTCGAGATCTTTCAATTGATACGATATAAGTGGATTTATATATCAAAACTTCATATTTCTCTATATCGAAACTATATAGCAATATGCAATAAAATCCTTAATGCTTTTTTACCACAAAATAGTACATGTGGTTGAAAAAGCTACAAAATCGATTGTAGGGATTTAGATATATTTCATTACACTCCAAAATTAAGTAGAAAACTTTTGAAATTTTATTGTCAGTTATTTTTATGTGAAATAAAACTGTAACACTGGCAACACTCTTCAGTTTAACAACAAAACAATAACAAAAATTCAATTCAATTAATTGAAAACTTTATTAATTATTAATATTAAATGATAAAATTTTAATTAAATAAATACTTATAATTAAATTTTAATCACAATTTATTTAAAACTATAAAATTTTAATTAATTCCTTAATAAAATAAACAAAACCAAAATTTAACGCTTAAACGCCGGCTTAACGTCTTATGGATTAAAAGAACGCCGTTGCTGAATAACATCAGCTAAGGAATTTAAAGAGCGCACATTAATAATAGTGGCAGCTAGAATTCAAAGTGAGTTGATTAAGAGTGTTTGAAAACAAGACATTTTGCAAAGTTTTTTATTCAATAATTTATGAAAATTAAAATAAATTAAAACGAATATAACGAAATAAAATATTTAAATTTTAAGTTATAATAAACATATTAAATAAAACATAGTGAATATTATTAAATAGAAAGAAATGAAATATAATGTAACAGCAACAAGTGGTTTCGTATGCATTTTCGGCATTTTACCTCTTTTTTTGTGTTGGAGTGTGTGTGAGTGTCGAGTGTAAGTTTTTGTTTTTGCTTTAAAACGACACATAAAAATTCCTGTAGGGAATAACAATAACAACAAAACGGAGGCAAGATAAAAAATAAACAAGAATCCAATCAGAGTTATTTGATTGTTGTTATTGTTTGGGTGTGTGTATAAATATGAAAGAGTGTAAGAGAGTGTGTTAAATTGATATAAAATAAACAAGAAATAAAGAAATACAAAAATATTCCAAGAATTAAGGAATAATAAATTAATACATAAAAATATTTCTATTAAATAAGAATTTTTAATTAATTGTAAAAGAATTTAATAAATGAGATATTAAAAGGAATGAAAACAATAATATCAACAATGTAGTATTGAGTGTAATTATAGTTGATGAAATTGAAAGTGCCATTTATTATTGTTGTTGTTTAGTTTTCTTGTAATTGTTTTTTGTTTATTAACATAAAAATTACTCTCTTGCTGTGTTTTTCTAGTGTTTTGTATTGTTATTGTATTTATTTTTTATTTATAAAAACAATTCGCGCCTTAATTAGTTTTTGATTTTTTTTGAACATCATCAGTAATAATATTTATTTCGAGTGCCGATTTTTTTATAAGAAAATTAATTAATATAAGAAATAATATAATTAAACTTAAAAGAATTTAATAACAATAAAAAACAATTAAGAGGTGAGTTAAACAATTAATTTTCTTAAAATGTATGTGTTAAGTGTTTGTAATCTGTTGTTTAAGGGTTTTACATGTGCTAATAATGTCTTAACATTAACATCATTATTCCATTTAATAAGCGGTGAGTCATTAGCATGTTTTTTTTTTTTTTTTTTTTGACCAATTTGGTTTGGACTTTTTTATGATTTTATTTGACCATCTTTGGTTTCCCATCATAAAATAAAACTATCAGCTTATTTCCATTTTTGTAGATCTTGTTCTTTTATTTTGTTTTATATCTGTCAATTTATTCAAATTATATTTCGATTTGATTTTGTGATCT
This sequence comes from Cochliomyia hominivorax, assembly GCA_004302925.2. Taxonomy (NCBI): domain Eukaryota; kingdom Metazoa; phylum Arthropoda; class Insecta; order Diptera; family Calliphoridae; genus Cochliomyia; species Cochliomyia hominivorax. The sequence goes on from PYHX02000158.1 coordinate 21,437,059, forward strand.
TTTTGTTGTTGTAGATCATTAAAATGACCTTGACAGGTTCAAAAACCTTACAGTCAGTTTTTCAAGTAGATCTCTTAACCGAACTTATAGGTTTTTTATTAAAAGTACTAAATTGTAATAATGCATTTTTTAAATATGATTAATTGCTGCACAATTACATAATTTATTTGGCATTTAATAGGAAGATTTCGAATTAGTTGGTCAATATGTTGAAAACTGGTCGAACGTTATGCAGGGTTTCCCAAACAAACGTAGTAGATATCTCAATTATATTTAACATGATTAAATACTATTTTCGATTTGGTTTATAGAATCACAGGCTCGAAGCTGGTCAGTATATATTTTCTATTAACTTCTGCTACTGGGAAATGCATTCCATTCGTGTGTTACTGTTAACGTCGAAGGTTAGACAGCATGGAATATGGCTGATGGCTTTAGCAATAGTAAGGTAAATAGAAAGGAAATTAAGTTTACAAGTTCCCACCACAATCGGCCAAAGATTGCCTATTCAGCCACAGCTGAATCAATCATAAGATTTTTCCCAAGACAAACAACCAGATACAGACGATTAGTTAAAACAACAACCAGAGGGTCCATATGAAGCGAATTACTTTGAATTGAAATGTTTGGAAGAATCGGGGAATAGACTTTAAAAAACTAGTGGAATGGGAGAATTTGTCAATAAATTGAGACGTATTAGTACTTATAACAGGCCACTGTAGTTAATGCCGATCGCTGATAGGAAGAAATGTATGAAATGACATTCGAAAATTTGTTCCGTTAATTTTCATGACTGCAGTTCTGAATTCGTACGGGCTGTATAAATCTGGTTAAAATACCATGAAAGAAGATGATATGGTTGATCATGTTGAATTAAAGCAAACATAACTAAAATGTAGATTTCCAAACGCGTGATTTTAGAGTCTTAACTTTAGACTTCAAATTCAGTTTACTGTATCCCTACATTATAAATGGCAGGTGCCTTCTCATCAATTTAAGCAGAGGAATTTTCGATAGATCTTCCTTCTATAGAAAATATTCGATAAATTTTTGTTTTATAAAAAATTTTCATATTTTCTTCCTAGAGAAAATTTTCTTAAAAATTTCCTTTCTATAGAAAAGTTTTGATAATTTTTTCTAATAAAAATTTTTATTAATTTTCTTTGAATAGATTTTTTGTTGATTTTCTTCGAATAGAAACTTTTCTATAGAATTTTCGTTAAAATGTTCTTTCTATGAAATTTTCGTTGAATTTTTTTCCAGAGAATGTTTTCACTAAAATTTACTTTCTATAAACAAGTTTGATAAATTTTTCTTATAGAAATTTTTCAATAAATTTTCTTTCTAGACAAAATTTTCGATAAATTTTCTTTAAAATATTCCTTCTTGCTTCGAATAGAACATTTTGTAAATTTTTTACGGATGGAATATTTTTGAAAATTTAATTCGAATAGAAACTTTTAAAAAATTTTTTTCTTAAATAAAAAAATTATTGTTGAATTTCATTAATTTAAATATTTTTGAGGTTAGAATTTATATTTGAAAAATCCATTCCATATAAAACAGCTGCATTTTTTAAATTTCTTTGTTATTGAAATAATAAATTTTCTCATTCAAATAATCATCTGTTCAATTTTGCAATTCAATATAAAATATGGAAGTAAAAATATTTTTTATTTATTTGAAAAAGAAAAAAAATATAAAAGAATTTTGATTGAAAAACTTCATTGTTTATTTCGTATGGAAAAAATTCTTATTTCTTATCAATAAAAAACAAATTGAAACAAAAACACCAACAACAATTTTGAATACACTCGTTTAAATCTCTAATTGTAAGTCCAGAATTCATAAGCCCCTTTTTATTTTCAAATTCCGATATAAATTTCAAAATCAACATTAAACAAAACGCAAATGTTCATTTTTTTGTATTGTTTGACAGAAAAACGTAGAATTTCTTCTATTTATCGAACGATAAATAAATATTTACAATTAAGGGGTGAGATCGAAAAATTCTTAACACAGGTTTTTCATGAAAACTTTTTATCCAAGAATTATTTGTTTTTTTTTGATTAAGTTACCTTCGTAAAACGTTGGTTAATATATCGAAAATCTGATTAAAATCAGTGATCAGAAAAAAGTGCGTACTGAAGTTATTAAATACTTCCAACAAAACCCAACATAATGTCTGTCGTCAAAATTTTTCCAATGTTATTAAACAGTTTCGGTAGAACTTATCCGTTGTTAGAAAACCTGGTTCACGTAAAAGATGCTTTAAAGCCATGAAAATATAAAGCATTTACAAAAGAGCTCCCAAAGCATCCGATAGGAAATCAGAATGGTTAATTCAGTTCTACAAGTATTCAAAGATCTGCCGTCAAACTGTTTCCAATCAGGATAACTTGATCCTGAGCTGAGCTAAAGCCAGAAGAAAGATATTGGGCTCCACTTAAAGAATAACTGAAGTGCACAAAAGAAATGTCCAAAAATGTGGTCGATTTTAAACGGAGGTGGACCACCTGTTCAAAAAATTAAGAAGGTTTAAAATCATAGAAGCGTTTCTCCAGTGAAATATAATTAAAAAAAAAATAAAACCAAAAAGTTAAGGCGATCTCACGTATTTTGTCACTAAAAATTTGCTGCATATATCAGAAGTTTCTGTAAACAAATTTAACTTCCTAGACATTTTTATTGTTGCTGTGTTGTAATTCATAATAAAAAACTTCTATGAATTTTATGGCCTATTTTCTCTTCTTTATTCTCAAGTTTATTATTTATTTGATTAATTTAATTCATTTATTCCTCGCACCTTCACATTTACGTCAAACTTGATTTAGTAACTGATAAAATGTCCACTAAAGAATATATGATTTATGCTTATAAATTTGAAATGTCCAAAAATGTGGTCGATTTGAAACGGAGGTGGAGCCCTTGTTCAAGCAAAATGACAGAAGGCACTATAAAATCGTTAATGGAAGCGTTTCTATCCAGTGATTAAAACTATAAAAAAAAAAAAAAACTTTAAACTGTATGTTAAGAATTTTTCGATCTCACTCCTTTTTTTTGTATTTTGTCACTAGTTTTATTATGATTTAGTCTGACATTTTTCTTATCAGAAGTTTTTCTGTAAACAAATATTAACTTTATAGACACATTTGTTATTGTTGTTTTTGTTGTTGTTGTAATTCATAATAAATAAATAATTCTATGAATAATTTATGCACTATTTTCTTCTTCTTTATTCTCAAGTTTATTATTTATTTGATTAATTTAATTCATTTATTCCTCGCACTTCAGACATTTAATTCGTTTTTCAAATTTATTTATTTGAACTGATAAAATGTCCTCAACTAAAATATTTTATATGATTTATGGGTTCTTATAGGGAATTTGAATTAATGCTGTTTTGAATTATTTTCGTGGAGAATTTTTATGTCGATGAAATTTACAGGGTTGCCAGAGTAAAATAATAATAATTTAATATCCCACATCAATTTTGTAAATAATAGAAAAAGAATAAAAAAACATTTCCAACAAAAATTTCTGTCCAAAGAAATTATGGATAAATTATCTAACTTGAGAAAATGTTCGATATTTTTTTTTTCTAGAGAAAATTTTGTATAAATTTTAATCTAAAAAAAATTAGATAAATTTTCGTATAGAAAATTTGTAACAATTTTTCTAAAATTTTCGATAAATTTTTCGTTAGAAAAATTTCGAAAATTTTCGATAAATTTTCGATAAATTTTCGTATAGAAAATTTTCGATAAATTTTCATCGTATAGAAAATTTTCGATAAATTTTCATCGTATAGAAAATTTTCGATAAATTTTCATCGTATAGAAAATTTTCGATAAATTTTCATCGTATAGAAAATTTTCGATAAATTTTCATCGTATAGAAAATTTTCGATAAATTTTCATCGTATAGAAAATTTTCGATAAATTTTCATCGTATAGAAAATTTTCGATAAATTTTCATCGTATAGAAAATTTTCGATAAATTTTCTTCGTATAGAAAATTTTCGATAAATTTTCTTCGTATAGAAAGTTTTTCGATAAAATAAAACCTTTTTCAAAAATTCCAATATGTGCAAAAATTAATATTATGAATAGATCTATTTTTATATTAGTTCGAAAAATCGAAATTTACTTCGAAAATTTTCGAATATGATTTTAAATGTTTAAAAATGAAAATAAATATCATTATAGTTAATTGATTTGCAACAATTTTTGTGACTTTATTAAGTTTGAAAATGTGCAATTAAGTTCGAAAATTTTCAAACATGTCTTCAAATGTTTAATAAATGAAAATTAATATTATAAAATATTATGAATTTTTCTATATAATTTTCTCTTGCTCTATTTAATTTTTAACAATTTTTATATTATTTTTACTTAATATCGAAAAATTTAATTGTACATGACTTAAAATGTTAAAAAATTAAATCATTATAATTATTTCCATAATTGATTTGCAACAAATTTTGTACTTTTATTAAGTCCGAAAAATTTAAATTTAGTTCGAAAATTTTCGAACATAAAAGAATGAAAATTAATTTCATTATACTAATTTCCCTAATCATAATTTCAAAATATAAGCGTAATTCGAAAAAATTTTATTTAAGTTCGAATTTTAGAATTTAGCTGAAAATAAATTCCATTTTCGTACTAAATCCCCTTATCGAGCTCTCTTGCTAGTGGTTACTTTTTTCTTTATTTAAGTGATGCTAATGACGCATGGATTTATGAACAAAAAAAAACTATCGCCATTAAATGATGGGGTAATGAACGCTAAATAAAAACGTTTCATATTGAAAGTGTATAAAATTAAAGGCGTGATTACGACAGAGGGACAGAGAAGCATTTGCATGTATGATTTTTACATAGAATATTTCTTTATATAAATATATATTTTTTTTTGCGGAATTATTATTACGGGTATATTAAATTTCATAGCATGTAATGCATATTGATTAGCAAAACATTTTACTACGCGTGTTTTTGTTTTTTTTTCTCGTCTTCTTTGTGTATTTAAGGGGACAAAGGCAAGAAATTGATGATAACGAAAGACAAAAATTATATAAATAAACCCAGCGGCATTTTTAATAAACGAAGAAATTTTAATTCGATTTTTTACTTCTGTTTTGTCTTCTTTGGTGGATTTCGAAATTTTAATAAATTGCCGGATTTTTTAAAAGCAAATTGAAACCGTTAGAAAATGAGATAAATTTGAATATTATTTATATCAAACGATCTTCAAAGTACTTGAATTGGATCTTGGAAAAGTTATAATATTAATAGATCTCTTTTTGAAACAGTTTTTTATTTAGCTAGATCCATTTGATCTTCGAAAGATCAGTACTTCGATCGTTTAGATATAAATTTTCTAAAAAATAGTTTGATTTTATTTTTCAAAGATCAGTACTTCGATCTTCTAGATGAAAATTTTCGAATGATAAGGTACATTTGATCTTTTAAATATCATTACTAAGATCGTCTAAATGTAAATTTCGAAAGATTAGGTCGTTATGATCTTCGAAAGATCAGTACTACAATCGACTAGACGTAAATTTTTGTAAAAACTAAGTCAATCTTATCTTTTAAAGATCAGTACAATGATCGCCTAGTTGTTAATTTTTGGAATGCTGGGACGATTTGATCTTCGAAATATCAATACTACGATCGTCTAGATCTAAATTTAAAATTTAGATTCGGTCGATTTGATATTTTTAAGATTCAGTACTTCGATCGTTTAGATGTAACGAACGAAAGATTAGATCGATTTGATTTTTTTAAAAACAGTACTACGATCATCCAGATAATAATTTTATCTTTTAAAGATCAGTATTGTGATCGTCTAGATGTAAATATTTGAAAGATTATGTCGATTTGATCTTTTAAAGAGTACTGGCTCCTCCAGATTCTAATTTCGAATTTTCGAATGATTTTCAATAAATATCGGTTTTCTAAATTGCAAGTTTTATGAGATCAACACATTTATTGTTGATATTTGACACATTTAATAACAAAAGATCAGTGTTTCTATTTTCCAATTTAAAATAATAATTTCAATATCAAAAGTTCTAAAGATCGGTTAAAAGATCTTTTGATACAAAGAAAAAATTTGCGATCAATTAAGAAGTTTAAAAACATTTTCGATCAAGAAAAAATTTACGATTTAATACATCTAAATTGAAAGATCAATACAAATTAATATAACGATCTTTTGCACATCTAAGTTCACCTCTTTGTTGATCGCATATTAAATTAAATCTTATTTCCGGATTAACATTTTTCTATATCAAAATTATCATTCGTTATTTCAACATTTTGATCTTTTAAATTAAGTGGGACAAATTTCAGTTTAATGATCTTCGTTAAAGAAAAAAATTTGCATAAAATTATTTTTGAAATTGCAAAATTCTTAGTACCGCAAACAAAAAGCCACAAATCATTTTTAATTTCAATTTAGATTTAAGATTCTCTCACGTGCAAAAAAAAAAAAAACTCAATTCCAAGAATTCCATAATAAATTCAATTCTCTTCTAAACTAAACCATTATTTTATCCGGATTAATTTTTTTCTGTTATTATTTTTCGACACATTTCACTTTATTCTTTTAATGAATGAAATAAATCGCATAAATAATTTCAAGTAGATTTTTATCAATTTTTTAACTCTTTTTTGTGATTATTTTTCTTTTTCGGTTTGCAACTCAAATCACAGTTTTCAAAAAAAAAAAAAAAAGAAACCGGTTAACTTATCTTAATCTGCTGATTATAGTTCATTATGATTTTGACTACTTTTTTTTCGTTTTCCAATTTTTGTCTTTTTGTTTTTGGTTTATTTTGCAAAAAAGGTAATAATTGCCAGATTTAAACATTCGGAATATGCATAAGATACAACAGAAATAATGAAATAAACTTAAATAAGAAACGCTTAAAACAAAAGCGGAATAAAACGATTTAACACTTTAACCAAGAACTGGTTCGCGTTTAAAAACCGGTTATAAATTAAACAAAAAATGAAGAGAAAAAAGCGCAAAAATTGCAATGGACTATGAAATTTATTTAAATGATAAAAATTATGAAAAATTCATAAATTTCGATAGAAATTTTTCAAAACCCTATAAATAAATATTTAAAAATTTTTACTCAAAATTAATAGTAAATTTTCGATCAAAATAGAATTTACATCAAATTTTCGATTATGAAAGAAGTTTTAGTCAATTTTCGATTAACAGGAAATATGCAATAAATTCATGATCAAGTGAAAATTTACCATAAATTTTCGATCAAGAGAAAACATACAATATACAATTAATTGTCGATCAAAAAAGAAGTTATAGTAATTTTCGGTAAAGAGACAACTTGGAATAAATTTTTATTTAGAGAAAATTGAAAATAAGTTTTCGATTAGCAAAAAATGGTTCCAGAGAAAATTTGCAATTTATTTTCCATTAAGAAAGAATTTACAGAGAAAATTATAAGAAAAATAAAAATTATCGAAAATTTCCTATGAAGAGAAACTTTTTTGAAAACTTTCTATAAAAAGAAACTTTTTCGAAAACGTTCTATATAGAGAAACTTTTTCAAAAATTTTTAATAAAGAGAAACTTTTTCGAAAATTTTCTCTTTGGCGAAAATTCATCGAAAATTTTCTTTGCGGAGAAAATTTATCGAAAATTTTATTTGTGGAGAAAATTTATCGAAAATTTTCTTTGTGGAGAAAATTTATCGAAAATTTTCTTTGTGGAGAAAATTTATCGAAAATTTTCTATAGACAGAAAATTAATCAAAAATTTTCTATAGAAAGAAAATTTATCGAACATTTTCTTTGTGGAGAAAATTTATTGAAAATTTTCTATAGAAAGAAAATTTATCGAAAATTTTCTATAGAAAGAAAATTTATCGAAAATTTTCTATAGAAAGAAAATTTATCGAAAATTTTCTATAGAAAGAAAATTTATCGAAAATTTTCTATAGAAAGAAAATTTATCGAAAATTTTCTATAGAAAGAAAATTTATCGAAAATTTTCTATAGAAAGAAAATTTATCGAAAATTTTCTATAGAAAGAAAATTTATCGAAAATTTTCTATAGAAAGAAAATTTATCGAAAATTTTCTATAGAAAGAAAATTTATCGAAAATTTTCTATAGAAAGAAAATTTATCGAAAATTTTCTATAGAAAGAAAATTTATCGAAAATTTTCTATAGAAAGAAAATTTATCGAAAATTTTCTATAGAAAGAAAATTTATCGAAAATTTTCTATAGAAAGAAAATTTATCGAAAATTTTCTATAGAAAGAAATTTTATTGAAAACTTTCTATAGAAAGAAAATTTATTGAAAACTTTCTATACTAAGAGAAGTTTTCGAAAATTTTCTATAGAAAGAAAATTTATCGAAAATTTTCTATAGAAAGAAAATTTATCGAAAATTTTCTATAGAAAGAAAATTTATCGAAAATTTTCTATAGAAAGAAAATTTATCGAAAATTTTCTATAGAAAGAAAATTTATCGAAAATTTTCTATAGAAAGAAAATTTATCGAAAATTTTCTATAGAAAGAAAATTTATCGAAAATTTTCTATAGAAAGAAAATTTATCGAAAATTTTCTATAGAAAGAAAATTTATCGAAAATTTTCTATAGAAAGAAAATTTATCGAAAATTTTCTATAGAAAGAAAATTTATCGAAAATTTTCTATAGAAAGAAAATTTATCGAAAATTTTCTATAGAAAGAAAATTTTCTATAGAAAGAAAATTTATCGAAAATTTTCTATAGAAAGAAAATTTATCGAAAATTTTCTATAGAAAGAAAATTTATCGAAAATTTTCTATAGAAAGAAAATTTATCGAAAATTTTCTATAGAAAGAAAATTTATCGAAAATTTTCTATAGAAAGAAAATTTATCGAAAATTTTCTATAGAAAGAAAATTTATCGAAAATTTTCCATGGAAGGAAAATGTATCGAAAATTTTCATGGAAGGAAAATTTATCGAAAATTTTCCATGGAAGGAAAATTTATCGAAAATATTCCATGGAAGGAAAATTTATCCAAAATTTTCCATGGAAGGAAAATTTATCGAAAATTTTCTAGAAAGAAAATTTATGAGAAATTTTTCATAGAGAGTAAATAAATGAGAAATTTTCTATAGAGAGAAAATTTTTTCATTAAGTCAAAATTAATAAGAAATTTTTGTTAAAGAGAAAATTTTTATAAAATTTCGATAAATAGAAAATGTATGAGAAATTCTTGATCAGGAAAAAGAAAATTTTCCTTTTTATGGAAAAATTTGGTAAATTTCCTTTTTTTTTAGCAATTTGTTGTATATCTCGTTAAATGAGCTTTAAATCATAAAAATTAGATTCATTTTCAAATAAACAATATTTTTTTACGATTTAGTTAAATTGCACCTTAATTGGTTCCATTATTTAATTAATGATCTGATGTAAAAACTTATAATACAATTTCCCATTCATGAAATTAAAATTGATCATTGAAAAGTGTTAATGAAAAACAATCGAAATGAAATTCTCTGTTGGAGGAAAAAAATAACAATAAAAAATGTTTCTTTTGTTTAGGAAAAAATAACGTTAAAAAAGCGCTAAGCTCGTGATAAATATGATTAAACGATATCTCACGGTTATAAAACAAAACACCAGATCAATGACAGAAACACAAGATTTTTATACCCTCCACCACCACAAGTCCTGAAGAGGGGGTATATTAATTTTGTTATTCCGTGTGTAACGCTAAGAAGGAATCATCTAAGACTTCATAATGTGTATATATTTTTGCATCAACGCAAAATCAGAGTCGATCTGATAACATCCACAGTAATTGACAGAGCTCAATAATCGGTTTAGTATAGCAAAACATATAGACCAATATCTGAAGCAAACTCTCAGTCAATTAGAAATCGACATATTTGAATAGGTTTTTGTCGTAATATAAAGTCATATGTACTTCATTATCGTTTCAAAAATGATCAAAATCGGTTCAATAGAAAAAAGAGTTATTGCCAAAAATATAACTAATTTTATGACTCATTAAGTGCTCCTGAGTTATATTAAAGCCTGTGAGTGTATGCTTGCTTGTGTATGTACGAAAGATAATGTATATACTTACACAAATTTGTAGTGAAGGGTGTAGAAGATTCGGCATAGTCAAATATAACATTTTTACTGAAAAGAAAACACTAAAAAATATTTAATTATTTACACGTAATAAAATATTTAATTAAATCAACAAAAATTAAAAAAAATCATCGTAATAGACAAAAATAACAAAAATACAAAATTCTTATATAAAAAATAATTTAATTTTCTATAAATAAAATCTCATTATGAATATAAAAACAATTTTTGATTTCAATATTATTGACTCAAATAACTATTACGACGATGGCGAATGGCGCTTATTTATTATTTAATGATCATTATTTGAAATCGACTCAAATTTCAATAATTATTGGCAAATTCTTATTAAAAGGTTTAATACTTTAAATACAATTTGCGGTTTCTTTTTCAAAAAAATGTTTTGTTGAAAAATAAATAAAAGTGATTTATTAATTTTTTTTGTTGTTTTGCAAGAATTAAAGTTTTTTCTTCTGCTACAAAGCAAAAATATTTGCAAATGTTCCGGAAATACCAGATAAAAGTGAAAATAAACTTATTAATATTAATAGCAGGTGGGTCGAGTTTTAGATACCCTATTAAAACTGTAATATTGAATTTTCTCTTAAGAGAAAATGTTTCTTAAACATTTTCTTTTTAGAGAAAATTTCTTATACATTTTCTTTTAATAGAAAATTTTCCATAAATTTTCTTTTAGGAATCATTTTTCATAAATGTTCTCTTTACAGAACTCTTTTCATAAATGTTCTCTTAAGAAAAAAATTCTAATTAAATATCTTCCATAAATTTTCTCTTTATAGAAAATTTTTCATAAAATTTTCTCTTTATAGAAAATTTTTCATAAAATTTTCTCCTTATAGAAAATTTTTCATAAAATTTTCTCTTTATAGAAAATTTTCCATAAAATTTTCTCTTTATAGAAAATTTTCCATAAAATTTTCTCTTTATAGCAAATTTTCCATAAAATTTTCTCTTTATAGCAAATTTTCCATAAAATTTTCTCTTTATAGAAAATTTTCCATAAAATTTTCTCTTTATAGAAAATTTTCCATAAAATTTTCTCTCTATAGAAAATTTTCCATAAAATTTTCTCTCTATAGAAAATTTTCCATAAATTTTCTCTTTATAGAAAATTTTCCATAAAATTTTCTCTTTATAGCAAATTTTCCATAAAATTTTCTCTTTATAGAAAATTTTCCATAAAATTTTCTCTTTATAGAAAATTTTCCATAAAATTTTCTCTCTATAGAAAATTTTCCATAAAATTTTCTCTCTATAGAAAATTTTCCATAAAATTTTCTCTCTATAGAAAATTTTCCATAAAATTTTATCTCTATAGAAAATTTTCCATAAAATTTTCTCTTTATAGAAAATTTTCCATAAAATTTTCTCTTTATAGAAAATTTTCCATAAAATTTTCTCTTTATAGAAAATTTTCCATAAATTTTCTCTTTATAGAAAATTTTCCATAAATTTTCTCTTTATAGAAAATTTTCCATAAATTTTCTCTTTATAGAAAATTTTCCATAAATTTTCTCTTTATAGAAAATTTTCCATAAATTTTCTCTTTATAGAAAATTTTCCATAAATTTTCTCTTTATAGAAAATTTTCCATAAAATTTTCTCTTTATAGAAAATTTTCCATAAAATTTTCTCTTTATAGAAAATTTTCCATAAAATTTTCTCTTTATAGAAAATTTTCCATAAAATTTTCTCTTTATAGAAAATTTTCCATAAAATTTTCTCTTTATAGAAAATTTTCCATAAAATTTTCTCTTTATAGAAAATTTTCCATAAAATTTTCTCTTTATAGAAAATTTTCCATAAATTTTCTCTTTATAGAAAATTTTCCATAAATTTTCTTTTTATAGAAAATTTTCCATAAATTTTCTTTTTATAGAAAATTTTCCATAAATTTTCTTTTTATAGAAAATTTTCCATAAATTTTCTTTTTATAGAAAATTTTCCATAAATTTTCTTTTTATAGAAAATTTTCAATAAAATTTTCTTTTTATAGAAAATTTTCAATAAAATTTTCAATAAAATTTTCTTTTTATAGAAAATTTTCCATAAAATTTTCTCTTTATAGAAAATTTTCCATAAATTTTCTCTTTATAGAAAATTTTCCATAAAATTTTCTCTTTATAGAAAATTTTCCATAAAATTTTCTCTTTATAGAAAATTTTCCATAAAATTTTCTCTTTATAGAAAATTTTCCATAAAATTTTCTCTTTATAGAAAATTTTCCATAAAATTTTCTCTTTATAGAAAATTTTCCATAAAATTTTCTCTTTATAGAAAATTTTCCATAAAATTTTCTCTTTATAGAAAATTTTCCATAAAATTTTCTCTTTATAGAAAATTTTCCATAAAATTTTCTCTTTATAGAAAATTTTCCATAAAATTTTCTCTTTATAGAAAATTTTCCATAAAATTTTCTCTTTATAGAAAATTTTCCATAAAATTTTCTCTTTATAGAAAATTTTCCATAAAATTTTCTCTTTATAGAAAATTTTCCATAAAATTTTCTCTTTATAGAAAATTTTCCATAAAATTTTCTCTTTATAGAAAATTTTCCATAAAATTTTCTCTTTATAGAAAATTTTCCATAAAATTTTCTCTTTATAGAAAATTTTCCATAAAATTTTCTCTTTCTAGAAAATTTTCTCTTTATAGAAAATTTTCCAAAAAAATTTTCTCTTTATAGAAAATTTGCCATAAATTTTCTATTTATAGAAACTTTTCCTTAAAGAAATTTTCTCTTAAAGTTTTGGTTTTATAAAAATTTCTCTTAAAGCTTTCTCTTTATATATAATTATGAATTATTTTCTCTTAATTGCAAATTTGTCATAAACTTTTGTCTTAATGACAAGTTTTTCGTAATTTTTTTCTTGATTGCAGATTTCTCTTAAAGTTATAAATTAGAAGTTTAAAAAATTCATTGATTGTTTGAAATTTTTATCTTTATGCAAGAAGTTTTCGTTAATTTTCTCTCAATTCCATAAATTTTATCTTAATCACTAATTCTTTGCGAATTTTCTCTAGATCAGGAATTTATTGTAAAATTTCTCTTAAACAAAAATAATTGTAAATTTTCTATAGATTTTCTTTTGGACAAACATTTACTCTTAGTAGAGCATTTTTCGTACATTTCTCTTAATCAAAATTTGATCATAATTTTTATATTAATCGCAAATGGATCTAAATTATCGATTATTTATTGTAAATTTTCTCTTTATCAAAAATTGATATTAATTCTCTTTAAAATCCATTGTTTTTTAATGTCAAGGAATTTAATAATGATTTTATCATGAAATATTTTACTACTAAACACTTTATTGCATTAATTCCCTTTATATATCATTTATTACCCTCTAATGTTAATTTTATGAAGTGATCTTAATCCATTAAAACCCTTTAATGGGTTAATGACTTGTTAAAAATCATTAAAAACCCTTTAAGAAAAACCCCCTAAAGTGTAAAAAATTCATAATCCCCCCTAATTTTTCTTTGTATTCTTTATTATCATCTCTTCTCTTGTGTTGAGTTGAGTTGTGAAAGAAGTGGAGAAGAGGAGGCGCCAGTTATCGTGTTTGTCTTAACAATTAAATACTTAATTAATTTATGTTTAAATGACCTTAAAATTGTACCAAAACATTGTTGTTATTATTGTTATTATAATTGTTGTAGTTGTTGTCATTATCCACAAAAACCTCGTTGTTGTTGTCTTGCGATCTGTTCAATAAAATAATTGAAATCGTAAACATTTTGGATTTAAAACTGTAAAGTCATGAATTTTGAAAAAACACGGTTTAAAGAAAAAAAAGTGGAATGGAACGACTCAGATTAACAGACTTGTTAACACAAAACTATTTTAAGCTGCTTTACCCCGACTGACTGACTGACTGACTGACGCTTTTAATAACTGGTTACCAGGTCGGTGAATTAATATAAAAATGATTTCTTTTTTATAAAAATCTAAAAAGAATTATATATTCAGCCATGCCGAATCTTCAACACCCTCCACCACAAATGCGTACATACACACTCACATATACACACACAAACGAGTGTTTTTTTCTACTGAACCGATTTTTAAAATTTTTGGAACGATAATGAAAATTTGTCGTTTTATAATGTACAATTTTATAAAAGTTATTTGCTATAGCTTAGCGATAGCCTCAGATATCGGCCTATATCTTTTAATATACTGAATCAATTTTACTGATTTTAAATAGGAAACTTCTCAGAACTTCGATGATTCCTTCTTAGCGTTACACACGGAATGACAAAGTTAATATACCTCACTTCACTCCACTTGTCGTGGTGGAGGGTATAAAAACTACATTAAACCAATTAAGGAAAACCAGAAATAATAACAACAACTTAACGAGAAAAAAAGAATTATTTTCCTTAAACGATTTTAATATAAAAAACTAGTTGAGAGGTCTTTTTTGAGCTGGTTATTCATAATGACCTTGAGCTTTTTTCATTTCAACTTCCAATCGGCAAAGTGGCAATAAAAAAAACGCAAACTTCTTCTACGGAATTAATTTTAGTAAAAATTTTTTAAGGTCATAAAAAACTCAAGTAAAGTTGTCTTTAAGTGAATTAAGATTTCATCTAGTCCTCCTCGTCCTCCTTCTCTTGGTAGATCCTCGAATTCAAATTTATTGCAATTTTTAACAAAATGTCTCTAAAGCAGAGAAGTAGAGGATTTTGAACAGGAAAATCCTCTTAAATATGGAACAAAAGACATAAATAAAAATCTTTTCAATTCTTCTTTTTTTTGATTTCAGTTCATTTATATTTTTAACATGAAAATTATCGCATTTTCAACACAGCACACGATCATAAAGAGAAGATGACTCTTTTTTGTGATCATTCATATTGCAAAATCACTACTCATACAAATTTGTTATTATAAAATTGTCTACAATTTATCAAAAATTTTTTATAAAAATTTAAGAGAAATTTTTCTATAAAACTAAAATTTAAGAGAAATTTTTATATAAAACTAAAATTTAAGAGAAATTTTCTATAGAAAGAAAATTTCCAGTAATTTTTTTATAGAAAGAAAATTTCCAGTAAATTTTCTATAGAAAGAAAATTTCCAGTAAATTTTCTATAGAAAGAAAATTTCACAGTAAATTTTCTATAGAAAGAAAATTTCACAGTAAATTTTCTATAGAAAGAAAATTTCACAGTAAATTTTCTATAGAAAGAAAATTTCACAGTAAATTTTCTATAGAAAGAAAATTTCACAGTAAATTTTCTATAGAAAGAAAATTTCACAGTAAATTTTCTATAGAAAGAAAATTTCACAGTAAATTTTCTATAGAAAGAAAATTTCACAGTAAATTTTCTATAGAAAGAAAATTTCACAGTAAATTTTCTATAGAAAGAAAATTTCACAGTAAATTTTCTATAGAAAGAAAATTTCACAGTAAATTTTCTATAGAAAGAAAATTTCACAGTAAATTTTCTATAGAAAGAAAATTTCACAGTAAATTTTCTATAGAAAGAAAATTTCACAGTAAATTTTCTATAGAAAGAAAATTTCACAGTAAATTTTCTATAGAAAGAAAATTTCACAGTAAATTTTCTATAGAAAGAAAATTTCACAGTAAATTTTCTATAGAAAGAAAATTTCACAGTAAATTTTCTATAGAAAGAAAATTTCACAGTAAATTTTCTATAGAAAGAAAATTTCACAGTAAATTTTCTATAGAAAGAAAATTTCACAGTAAATTTTCTATAGAAAGAAAATTTCACAGTAAATTTTCTATAGAAAGAAAATTTCACAGTAAATTTTCTATAGAAAGAAAATTTCACAGTAAATTTTCTATAGAAAGAAAATTTCACAGTAAATTTTCTATAGAAAGAAAATTTCACAGTAAATTTTCTATAGAAAGAAAATTTCCAGTAAATTTTCTATAGAAAGAAATTTTTCAGTAAATTTTCTATAGAAAGAAAATTCTTAAAATTTTTTTCTAGAGAGGAAATTTACTGAAAATTTTCTATTAAAAGAAATTTTGCTAAAAATGTTGAAAATAAATTTAATAATAATTTATTGAAAATTTTCTCTATAAAAAAATAACTTGAAAAATTTCTCTATAAGGAAAATAATGAAAAATTTTCTCTATAAAAGAAAATTTAAAAATAGAACAAAAATTTATTGAAAAATTTCTTTAGAAAGAAAATTTATTAATTTTTTTTTAGAAAAAAAAAATAATAATGAAATTTTTTGTGAAAAGAGAATTTTAAACAATTTTCCTTAATCATTTTCAAATAAGATTTCGATTATGAGAAAACGATCGTTCGAAGGATCGTTTTCTCTCAGTCTCTACTTATATCAGGTTTGATCACTAAATTATAGCTCTTTTCCTCGATCGTTCTCTATCCTTATTATGTTATTGACAATTTTTTTTGAAATAATCAAAGTTGCAAAATTATTACGATCATAAAGAAAGTTAATGGATGAGAGCAAACCCGTCACTCAATAAAAAAAATATACAAGTTCAGTACAAGTCAACTGCATAAATATAGATTCGCTACACGACAAAAAGATCTAAATTAAAATGAATAGAAAAAAGGAAAAACATGATAAAACGCATGTGGGAGGATTTTGTATTTAATGTGATCAAACGATCAGCATGATCACTGAAGAGAATCTTGCAAAATGACAGTGCAGCAGCATATGGAAAAAAGATACAAAGTTTAGATTTTAAAAAATAAAAATAGTTTTTTTGATTTAATAGACAAAACTACAATAAAATGTCAAAATAAAAATGAATGATCATTCAGGAATCTAAGCATCGTTTACACTGGCACAGAAATAGAGATTGAAAATCTAAGAAATTAAAAATGATCACATATTGATTAATTTATTAATTTGTTTTATAATTTAATAATTAAATCTCTTTCTTTTCTCTTTTCAGACTTTTATTTTTCGCGTTCGGGAACCTCGTGACATTTTTCAAATTATCGGCAAAATGTTAAATTTAATGTGAATTCTCTTTTTTTTCGCGTGTATTAAATATTACAACTTTAAATCCATTTTAATATAATTTATTTTTTTCACCATCCCTCCCCCTCACTTTGTAATTAAATCAAAATGAATCGTTCGGTCCATGGGGGCAGCATAAAATCTTCTAGTTCAGTGACAACAATGCGTTTAAGTAAATCTTTTCAAAGTAAAATGGATAAAATGTCAGAACGTTTGTATGACATTGTCAAGAGTGGTTTTATGATAAAAAGAGCACAAAATAAAAAACGTTTTACACCGGTCAACTATAAACAACGTTGGTTTGAGTTGACGAAAAAAACGCTCTCATATTTTGATGTCGAAAATGTTGAGGTAAGTGAGAGAGAGAGAGAGAAAAATACTTAAATTTATATATTGATTTTAAAAAGTTTTAATTAAAATGTTCATAACATAAGAATGTATAAGTATGTTCATGTGTATATGTTGGAGGGAAGGCACCTGATCTGGGGGAATATGGGGAGTTATTGCCTACAGTGCTTCCAAAACGCTCTTTCGAAAATAATTCTTTAACTTTTGAAAATTTATTATGGTTACAGCTGATAAGATTTCTAGTTCGATTTGAAGGAGTATAGGTCCACAGCTGATCAGGGGACTTGTGGGCGGCCATCCAAGTTATGTAGATTATTTGGAAAATTTCCAAAAATACATTTGAAATGAATGAACATATTTTACATGACCGATTTATTAAGCCTTCCTATAAGGCCCCTGATCGATCGGTGGTGAATCTCCTCCAAGTCAATTTGAGGAGATCTGAAAATGCTCTAGAAATAGATACAAATTTTAAAATTTCTCGTCTTTTATTCATTCCACAAGTTTTATCAGAAAACTAAATTCCATTACGATTCAGAGACAGCATTGGTTCCACTTTTCGGCATGGTTCAGTCTTGACCCCAATCCGCATTAGAAATAGATTTTTCTATAGAAAAAATAGCATAAAACCAGTTCCTATGTCAAATCTAGAATAAATAGGCATCGGCCATAAAATTCATAGGTCCAGATTCAACGCGAGATCTATTATATCAAGTTGTGATGGACTCATTGTCATTTGGTCCTCTTTGTGGCAGATTTTCATTTTAATTTTAACATAAAGATTCTAGGTCCATATTCAATCCGAAATCTAAAGTAGAAAATTGTGGTAGAAGTGACAGATAAATGGAAATACTATGTCGCTCTATGAATCGAGAAAATATAATCCGAGTATTATATGAGAACCAATTGATTTCAGTTATAGAGTTTTTTAGACCCAGATCGGTGATATAATAATGTATTCACTATAAACAAGTGTAGCATATGACTAAAAGATTCTCGAATTACAGTTTCTAAGTTGAAAATCATTCCGAGATGCGAAATATAGAATTTTGAAAAATTTACTTTTTAAAATAAAAATTATCTTAAAGTAAAGACCTTTCAGGTAGCTTTTATGGGCAACTAAAGTTAGGCAATCGAAATACAGAGGTTTGCTGGGGATAAGTAAAATTCGAAAATTTTATTCCTTATTTCAAAACCTGTGCCAGAGATCGGAGATAAGTTTTTTTCAAAATCTAGGATGGAAGGATTTGTAGTTTTTTTATATCCCAATTCAGTCCGATATCGGAAGTATATAATTTTGAAAAACATGTTTTATTTCTATGAAATTATATGAACTATTTTTAAAGCTGCTCTAATAGTTATTTAGAAATACGATAAAGGGAATTGGATCTAGCAGGATCCAAAATATAGTTTATATATCTGGAATTAGGCTGACGAGGGAAATGAATAACCTGAAAAATGTGTAAATTTTTTAATATTATAATCGTGTTAAGTATTAGAATTATACAAGAATCGGGTAGGATAAATAATGGGCGTGGCCAAAGAGATGTAGCTTTTGCAACATATGTGTCTCGAGATTTTAGATAAAGAATTTTGAAAAAAAAATGTTAGTGACTCCAATGAACATTTTGAGACGATATAAATCGGTATAATTTGTGAAATTGGAATATATGGTTCCGGAGTTATGATACTGTTCATGTTCAGAGACATAAAGCTTTTTGACTCTGACAATCTTGGATATTTTAAATGGATCTGATTGATATTCGGATATTCGGGTGGAAGACTAGTAGATTTTTTCTAGGCCCCTAACAAGTCTGAGATCAAATACACATAAAAGAAAAATAATTATGAAAATGTTGAAATTAATGAGAGACGTTGTTACACGGACCTTGATTTCTTTAATTGGCAACCAATAATTTGGAAACATCTGGATATTTCTATATATTATAGTTACCTTCTCTTACATTCCTACTGGGTTCTTTTTTGGAAATTTCTCTCAGAAATTAAAGAAGAAAAGGACTATGCAAGCAAAAAAAAAGGAGTCCTTCAAGTGTATTAATAGAAATTACATGCCACAATACATTCTTTACATTCTATGAGTATTTACAATTCATTCTTCATCTTCTAAAGCATAACCTCCTGCCTCTACCTAACACATTTCTTAACATTCCAAAACCCCTAAAAGACAAAACATACAAAAGGACTAACATGAAGGATAAAGGAAACTGAATGAAGAAGGAAAAAGTCATCTTTAACATCTGTCTCTGTTATCATATAATCGCTGTTGTAGTTCAGAGAAGTTTTTCTTTTCGTGTGTTGTTTTTATTATTATTCCATGTGTTACATAAACAGCTTTTACCTTTAGAAGGAGCAGGAGCAGGAGCAGCAGCAGCATCCTTTACAAACATTTTCCATATGTAATTATTTTGCGTATTATTTATTTTCATATTTTTCTCTCTTTATTGCGTTGTTACTGTCAACACTTTCTTCTTCAAATGGAAAACAAATGAAATTTATCCTCTTCGTCCTTATCATCCTTTATGTCCTTTATCCGGCTTTTATGTGAATGTTCGTGTAAATAAGTTTTAACTTAAACTTTTTTAATATACATACAAAAGTATTATTTTATTATCTCTTCCCCTTTTCATTCCTCTTCTCCGCCTTTTCTCAAAAAACCGGTTACGCTTTAATTTTCTATAACTACCTACACCCACTCCTCATTTTAAAGTATCTCATACCCGAATTAAATTGTCATATTTTGCCGGTTTTACTGTCGCATCCGAAAATGTATGCAGTAGAGAGAAATTCTGCCGACTTTAATAAAAACCTCAAACTCCTCTCATCATATGATCCATTAAGGATAATTTTATAGGATTGTCTGTCTATATTATATATATAGAAGAAACAACAACACTTCCAATCTCCAATGTTTTGGTATAATAACTTCCTTTTTCCCATTATCCACACTAGAGAGTTATCAACAAGAGTTGGAGTTTCTCGCTCTTTTTCTTCTTCGCTTTAGAATTTTTACCGAAGTCATATTTTTTTCACACATTCCCGGTTTTCACACCCACTATATGTGTGTGGGTCCACTGGCCATTTTAATACGCGCATGTGTTTCTATTTACAAAAACAAAATTGAGCGTAAATTGGAAATTTACTGGGTGGAATTTAAGAGTTTTATTTATTTTCATCTTCTTCTATAGAAAAAATTTTGGGAAGAGTTTTTGTTTTTAATTTTGATTTATTTCTCTGCAAGTTATAGAAATTTTACCATATAAGGATTTTAATATTTGAAACAAATTTCAATCCAAAACAATATTTCAAATATAATTGTTGTCTTGGCAACATGGTTGGGAAAAAGATCGGATGAACCATTTTTGGAAAAGGAAAAATTTAAAAATATGGTGAATTCAACATTTGTAATGAAAAATGCTCTTAATTTGTGATTTAAAGAAAATATACGATTAATTTGTGATTTAAAGAAAATATACGATTAATTTGTGATTTAAAGAAAATATACGATTAATTTGTGATTTAAAGAAAATATACGATTAATTTGTGATTTAAAGAAAATATACGATTAATTTGTGATTTAAAAAAATATACGATAAATTTTAGTTTTAGAGAAAATTTACGATAACTTTTGGTTTTAGAGAAAATTTACAATAAATTTTCGTTTTAGAGAAAATTTACAATAGATTTTTGTTTTAGAGAAAATTTATATTAATTTTCTTTTTAGAGAAAATTTACGATAAATTTTCGTTTTCAAGAAAAGTTTACGATAAATTTTCGTACTCAAGAAAATATACGATAAATTTTAGTTTTAGAGAAAATTTACGATAAATTTTAGTTTTAGAAAAATTTACGATAACTTTTAGTTTTAGAGAAAATTTACGATAAATTTTAGTTTTAGAGAAAATTTACGATGAATTTTAGTTTTGGAGAAAATTTACGATAAATTTTAGTTTTAGAGATAATTTACGATTAACTTTCTTTTAAGAGACAATTTACGATAAATTTGCGTTCTAGAGAAAATTTACGATAAATTTTCGTTTTTAGAGAAAATTTACGATAAATTTTATTTTTAAAGAAAATTTACGATAAATTTTAGTTTTAGAGAAAATTTACGATAAATTTTAGTTTTAGAGAAAATTTACGATAAATTTTAGTTTTAGAGAAAATTTACGATAAATTTTAGTTTTAGAGAAAATTTACGATAAATTTTAGTTTTAGAGAAAATTTACGATAAATTTTAGTTTTAGAGAAAATTTACGATAAATTTTAGTTTTAGAGAAAATTTACGATAGATTTTCGTTTTAGAGATAATTTACGATTAACTTTCGTTTAAGAGACAATTTACGATAAATTTGCATTCTAGAGAAAATTTACGATAAATTTTTGTTTTTAGAGAAAATTTACGATAAATTTTCTTTTTTAAGAAAATTTACGATAAATTTTCTTTTTTAAGAAAATTTACGATAAATTTTCTTTTTTAAGAAAATTTACAATAAATTTTAGTTTTAGAGAAAATTTACATTAAATTTTCGTTTTAGAGAAAATTTGCAATAAATTTTCGTTTTAGAGAAAATTTACGATTTAGAGAAAATTTACGATAAATTTTAGATTTAGAGGAAATTTACGATAAATTTTAGTTTTAGAGAAAATTTACGTTAAATTTTCTTTTTTGAGAAAATTTACGGTAAATTTTCTTTTTTAAGAAAATTTACGATAAATTTTCTTTTTTAAGAAAATTTACGATAAATTTTCTTTTTTAAGAAAATTTACAATAAATTTTTCGTTTTAGAGAAAATTTACGATAAATTTTAGTTTTAGAGAAAATTTACGATAACTTTTGGTTTTAGAGAAAATTTACGATAAATTTTCTTTTTTAAGAAAATTTAAAATAAATTTTCGTTTAAAAGAAAATTTACGAAAAATTTTCGTTTTAGAGAAAATTTACGATAAATTTTCGTTTTCAAGAAGATTTACGATAAATTTTCGCACTCAAGAAAATTTACGATAACTTTTGTTGAGTTTTTTCCTATAGAAAATTTTCGTTGAATTTTCTTTCTATAAAAAAAAATTTTGGTTGAATTTTCTTTCTTAGAACATTTTTGTGGAATTTTTTTCTATGGAACATTTTCGCTGAAATTTCTTTCTAAAGAAATTTTCGTTGATTTTTTTCTATAGAAAATTTTCGCTAAATTTTTTTTCTAAGGAAAATTTTCGTTGAATTTTCTCTCCATAGAAAATTTTCTTTGAATTTCCTTTTGGATGTCCTTTTTTCGCTAAATTGCGAACCCTGTTTTACTCGTTTTGTCTTTACTCTTTTTTCATGTTGCGCTCTATTTTTGCATTGAACAAAATTGTGCTCTCTTGTAAATTCCAATCTCTCACAGCTTCTCTAAAGACGGAGAGTAAAATTTCGCGTTATTCTAACTGGAAAGTGAAAATCTCTACACCTGTGACAAAAATACAAAACGAAGGAAATAGAAATTCGCCTCCTTAAACACAGGCCGACTTTTATTCTCAACCACCCTTAATTTATGGAAAAAAAAAGTTTTTGCGATGATTTGAAGGGAAGAGAGCGAGTAAGTGGTTGGTAGCTAGGAAACGAAAATGCTACGAATACGAATGAACGCATACATTGGCAGCTGTAGCTAAAGAAGAAGAAGTTCACTAACCGCCACCAAAACATAGAACCATAGAATGATTTTCGTTACTCAGTTTAACGGTTACTGGGATATTGTTTGCATCAAGCGGTAAAAAAAATATTAAAAGCGGTCGTGATCAAATAACGGAAAATAAATATTTTGCGTTTTAGATTAATGAAATTGTGAGAAATTAATAGAAATTCGGGAAGAAGAAAAATTTTTTTAAAATATATTTTTATGGAGCTTTTAAGTCCAGTTCCTTTAATTTAAGACTTGCCGGGCATAATATATTTTTATTCTTATTGTTGTTGTTGTTTTGGAGTTGCTGCCCGAATACGTGCCGGGGTGTTTTACAGTGTGTGTGTGTGCCAGTGTATGTGAGTGTGTGTGTCAGTGTCTAACTATTTCATCCCTTATATTTCTTCCTGTTTTTCATTATCCTTAATAAAATATTCTTGTTGTTGTTGTTATTATTATTAACTAACAACTCTTGTGGACTCTTGTTTTTTGTTTGTTGAGTTTTGGAAAAAAAATTAAAAATTTTCCATTTAACAAAATAAATTTGAAAGGAAATGAAATTTATTTCAAAATAGAGAAAAAAAATTTTGAAAAAATATTGAAAGAGAAATTAAAAAAGAATAATAAAAATTTAGAAAAAAAATCCATCATAAAGGCCCGAAAGAGTCCTTTAATCTTAAAAAAAATAAATAAAAACCAAAAGTTCCTTAGCAACTCCACCCAAAAATATAAAGTTGTCTTTAGAAAAAAGCCTAAATTTACCAAACAGCTTTTAAACCAGATTTTCAATTTTCTTAAAAATAATAACAAAAAAAAATATAAAAAAAATTAATTAAATTAATTAAATAAATTTAAAGAAAGTCCTTTAAAGTCAATCCTTTAAAAAAGAAAAACAAATAAATAAAATTATTTTCCCCAAATAAAAAAAGAGCGACCCACCCTTTTTTATTAACAACAGCCGGAAAAAAAGTAACGAAAATCAAATCGTGTGTGTATTTAAATTTCTAACAATCTGGCCACTTTTTCCGAAAAAGCATATGTCAGTGTGTATGTGTGTGTGTGAAGACCTAAAGTTCAAGCCCAACTTCTTATAATTTCTATAAGTGTGCAAGTTTGTATCTCAAAGGGGAATCGACTAATTTTTGTGTCACCAACTTAAAGGATTAATAATTCTCACCAGTTTAACGCTTTGTAAGCTTAATCTCTTCTTTTTTTGTCTGTCACATATGTTTATCCTTTAAATCCACCAAAAGGAGGTTTTGCTTCACTTCAGTGCATATTCGCCCATATAAAAGTCCTGTGGGTTTTTGTGTTATTTTATCCTTAAACTACTCTTAAGGTAAGTTAAACTTTTAATTTTTTTTTTTTTAATTTAAATATTCCCCCATTTTTGGGGGTTTCTCTCTCTCTCATATGTTCATCCTGGCTTTATCCTTTTCATATTTCCTGTTCATTTGGCTTTTATTTCAATCAGTATTTCTTTCGTTTCATTTTTTTTGTTTTTGTTTTTCTATTGATCCCTTCCGCTTGATATATCCTTTTATTATTCATATACATTTTCCTCCTCTCTGGCTTCATCCTCCTCTTCTCACTCTCTCTTTACAGCAAGAAGAGTCCTTTTTTGTGGTATTTTTATTTACATATTTGTTTTTTTTTTTTTTTCATATCGTCAGTGAAAAAGTAATAAAAATGGCGAAAAGGAATTTGGATTATAAACAGATTCTCGATTTTTAGATTCTTTTAAATCTGTTTCGAATATTTGTATTCAATCTAAATGTATCTCTCTTAAAGCTCTATTATTTTTTAATCGATATAGTCCTTGTGCAAAATGGGTTTTAGATCAGGTGTTAGAAATATGGTCCCCATACCTGCAGACCATTTTGCTTCAGAAAGTATTAATATGAAAACAAGATCTTCCATCGAATATTCTCGCCTAGAGCAGATAGTTAGTTCCTTGATTGTGACATTGTCAAAGCGGTAATTCCTACGGTCACCTGATGAACTCAGTTTTAAAACGAACTTAGCTGCATCAAAAACTGCCTCAAGCTTTGAATATAATTAATTTTTCGCTAATAAAATCTTTTTATTCAAAATTTTCGTAAAAATTTTCTTTCATCTAGAATTTTATCCAAATTCCATTTTTATCGGACAAATTCACAATTTTCAATGAATTTTTCTTATCCATAATTTCAGAACATTATCTTTTCCCTTTAAAAATTGTAGATTTTTTTCCGAAACTTCTTTTATTGAAAAATTATAATATTTTCATTTTATTCAAAATTTTATTTTATCTATATTTTCATAAATTATCGATTTATCCGAAATTTTTATAATTGTAATTTTTATCCGAAATTTGTAAAAACTTTTTTTCAAATATCAAAATTGTTCATAAATTTACGTTTTATCCAAAATTTTGACAATTTTCCACTAAAACGAAATTTTGATATTTTTTTGTTTGAAATTTTGATAAAATTTTCTTTTCACTCGAAATTTTCATAAATTTACAGTTTTTAAGAAATTTTTGTTATATATTTCATTTTATCCGAAAAGTTCGTTTATCCCCGAAAACTTTTAATTTTTTATTGAAATATTCTAAGAGTTTTGCATTTTATCCGAAATTTTCTTTTAACACGAAATTCTCATAAAATTAGTTTCGTTTTACAGAAAATTTTTTTAATTATTACTATTTGATAATCGTTTTATCTGTAATTTTCATCACTTTTTATCCAGAATTTTCCTTTTATCCGAAATGTTTTAAATATATTAATTTATACAATATTTTGATAAAATTTTCTTTTATCCAAAATTATCGACAATTATACGAAATTTTGATAAAAATCTCATTTCATTCGAAATTTTCGTTATGTATTTTATCCGAAATTTATTTGTTTATAATAAAAATATATTTTTCTTTAATATTAATTTTCGCTTTTTCCAAAGTTTTCATATTTTTTATTATTATTATTTTTTTAATTTTAGTTTTATACGGAATTTTTGAATTTTTATACGAAATTTTGATAAAACTTTAATAAATTTTTCTTTAAATTTCATAAATTTATGTCAGATATCTGTAATTTTCCTTTTTAACGAAATTTTAATGTTTTTTGTTCATCCGAAATTTTCATAATTTTTTTTTATCCGAAATGATTATAAAAATTTTATTTTTATTTTTCAAAATTTTCATAAAAATTTTATTTTATCCAAAATTTTCATAAAAATTTTATTTTATCCAAAATTTTATTTTATCTAAAATTTTTATAAAATTTTATTTTATCCAAAATTTTCATAAAATTTTTATTTTATCCAAAATTTTCATAAACATTTTATTTTATCCAAAATTTTCATAAAAAATTTATTTTATCCAAAATTTTCATAAAAATTTTATTTTATCCAAAATTTTCATAAAAAATTTATTTTATCCAAAATTTTCATAAAAATTTTATTTTATCCAAAATTTTCATAAACATTTTATTTTATCAAAAATTTTCACAAAATGTAGTTTTATCCGAAATTGTCATAAAATTGTTTTTTTTGTCTTATTCGAAATTGTCATACAATTTTATTTGATTAAAAAGTTCCAATTTAAAAAAAGTTCTTTTTATCCACAATTTTTTATAAAAGAAATTTATCCGATTTTTTTTATTAAATTTATATTATATACGGGATTTTCTTTTTATTAAATTTTATTTTATTAAAAAAATCACAAAATTTTCTTTTATCCTACATTTTCTTGTTATTCTTTCCTTTTATGCGATTTTTAAAAATTCCTTTTAACCGAACATTTTGTAAAATTTTCTGTTTTTTTTGGATCAGACAACTTTTGTATATGCATTTTAATTTTTTTTATAAAAAACATTTTATCCGAATTTTTTTTTTTTTTTTTTTTTTTTTTTGTAAATTTTAATTAAATTTTTCTTTATTGCAAATTTTTTTTACAAAATTTCAAATTTATATAAAATTATTTATAAAAGGAATTTTATTCGATTATGTTTAATCTTGATTACTCCATTTCTATAAGAAGAATTTTCTTTTAAAATGAAAATATAATTCGTAATTTTTTATAAAAATTACTTGTTATCCGAAATTTTCATTTTCATTTTTCTTATGAAATTTCCTTATCCGAAAATTTTCGTAAAATGTTATTTTTATACAAAATTTTCTCTTAAATTTCACTAAATTTACTGTTTGTTAGATATTCATATAAATTAATATATTTATCCGTAATTTTGGATAAATTTTAATTTTTATCCAAATTTTCTTTTTCTTTCCAAAATCAATAAAAATTTTCTTATTATTTCAAAATGTTATAACACGAATTTTCTTGATCGGTTATAGCATAGAACTGTAGATTGGAATTTAAACGATTCTAAAATTTTTGGCATGACTTTTTTCAGAACAATTCCGAAAGATCGTAGCAATATTCCGAAATCAATTAGAATTGAAAGGACCCACCGAAACTTTTTTGAGATCGTTTCAATCTGGACCGATTAATGTTATCCATATGTAATCAAAACATCTTTTGATACCCAAAGAACCCTTTAACCCGTTAAGCCTACGATATTTCGTATATATATTTTCATGTTATTTTCACTTTACGTTTTGCGAAAACTACAAACACTCAAACCGGACACTTTATTCCCCATTAAAATTGATAAACGGCCTTTTTTCGTTGTTCAATTTTTTCCAATTTTTATGGTTTTTTATTCGCTTTTCTTGCATGCAGGCGATTTATGGGATGTTTTGCTAAAAAAAATTGCATGAGTTATTTATGGTTCGGTACTAAAGGGATTAGGCAATTTGTCGATATAAAAATCCATGAAGTTTTAAAATAAAGTGTTATTTATAATACAGAACAGAGTTTGAGAGAAAGTGAGAATTGAAAATAATGAACAAAAACAAGGAACTTTAATAAAATACTAAAAATAACTAAATTAAGTCCTCTATTTGTGATGATTAATCCGGTTCGAAGGACCATGGATAATTTACATTTTTCCTATATTTTTTCACATAAAAATCTAAAATTTCAGTTCATTGAACTTTTTTGTCATTTTGAAATCAACACAAATATTTGATGGATTTCAATTGAATTGAATTTGGAAAATCTCTCACATCCGACACATGACAAAGGATTAAAGCGATAATCGTTTACAATACAAAGTTCTATTTTAGTTTTCACAATAATCAATTGTTAAGTAAGAGAAGGAAAAATGCTTAAAATTCAGGAAATTCAGGGGGAGATTTTTTTTCAAATAAAGGAAATATTTTCTATTTTGGAATAATAAAACGCAATTTTCTCAATCATTCGAAGGAATCAATTGTTGACGATTTGAGTATTGAATTAGAGGCAACAATCAGGGTGTTAATTCAGAATATTGAGGGATGAAATGAATTTGGTGACAAATGTTCGAATAAAAACAAATGTTAACATTGATGAGGAGAAATTTCAAAAATGTGTTGTTTTTGAAAAAAATTTTAGACGAAATTTTGACAAAGATTTGGAAAGAAACAAAGTGCAAAAATTTTTTAAAAATTCAACGAAAGTTTTTTTGTGAAGAAAATATTAAAAAAGAAATTTTCAAAAAGAAGAAAATTTATCTGAAATTTTTTATAGAAAGAAAATTTATCTGAAATTTTCTATAGAAAGAAAATTTTTCTGAAATTTTCTATAAAAAGAAAATTTTTCTGAAATTTTCTATAAAAAGAAAATTTATCTGAAATTTTCTATAGAAAGAAAATTTATCTGAAATTTTCTATAGAAAGAAAATTTATCTGAAATTTTCTATAGAAAGAAAATTTATCTGAAATTTTCTATAGAAAGAAAATTTATCTGAAATTTTCTATAGAAAGAAAATTTATCTGAAATTTTCTATAGAAAGAAAATTTATCTGAAATTTTCTATAGAAAGAAAATTTATCTGAAATTTTCTATAGAAAGAAAATTTATTTGAAATTTTCTATAGAAAGAAAATTTATTTGAAATTTTCTATAGAAAGAAAATTTATTTGAAATTTTCTATAGAAAGAAAATTTATCTGAAATTTTCTATAGAAGAAAATTTATCTGAAATTTTCTATAGAAGACAATTTATCTGAAATTTTCTATAGAAGACAATTTATCTGAAATTTTCTTTAGAAGACAATTTATCTGAAATTTTCTATAGAAGACAATTTATTTGAAATTTTCTATAGAAAGAAAATTTATCTGAAATTTTCTAAAGAAGAAAATTTATCTGAAATTTTCTATAGAAGACAATTTATCTGAAATTTTCTATAGAAGAGAATTTATCTGAAATTTTTTATAGGAGAAAATTTATCTGAAATTTTCTATAGAAAGAAAATTTATCTGAAATTTTCTATAGAAAGAAAATTTATCTGAAATTTTCTTTAGAAAGAAAATTTATCTGAAATTTTCTTTAGAAAGAAAATTTATCTGAAATTTTCTTTAGAAAGAAAATGTATCCCAAAAAATTTACTAAAAATTTTCTATAGAAAAAAGTTATTTGAAATTTTCTATAGAAAGAGAATTTATCGGAAATTTTTATAGAAAGAAAATTTTTCGGAAATTTTTTATAGAAAGAAAATTCATCGGAAATTTTCTATAGAAAGAAAATTTATATGAAATTTTTTATAGAAAGAAAATTTATCCCAAATTTTCTAAGGAAAACAAAGTAATTAAAAATTTTCTATAGAAAAAAAGTTATATGAAATTTTCTATAGAAAGAAAACTTATCGGAAATTTTTTATAGAAAGAAATTTATCGGAAATTTTCTATAGAAAGAAAATTTATCGGAAACTTTCTATAGAAAAAAATTTATAGCAAAATGTTTATAGAAAGAAAATTCATCGGAAATTTTCTATAGAAAGAAAGTTTGTCTAAATTTTTTTTTGTAATGAAAATGTTTTCGAAATTTATAAATACAAAAAATTTATTCAAAATTTTCTTAGAAAAAAAATTATCCAAAATTTTCTATAGAAGGAAAATTTTCTATAAAACGAAAATGTATCCAAAATTTTCTATAGAAAGAAAATTTATCTGAAATTTTCCATAGAAAGAAAATGTATTCCAAATACTCTATAGAAAGAGCATTTATTGCACATTTTCTATAGGAAAATATTTATTTGAAATGTTCTAAAGAAAGAGAAGTTATGTGAAAATTTCTATAGAAAAAAATGTATCGGAAATTTCCTATAGAAAAAAATTTATTGAGAATTTTCTACAGAAAGAAAATTTATTCAAAAAAAGCTTTTTCGTAAATTTTCCTTAAAAAGAGATTTTTTCGTAAATTCTTTGTAAAAAGAAAATGTATCGTAAATTTTCTCTAAATGGAAAAAACTACCGTTATTTTCAGAGGAAAATTTATCGTATTTTTTTTTTTTTTTTTTTTTTTTTTGTAAGAAGAAATTTTATCGTAAGTTTGTTTAAAACGAAAATTTATTATAAATTTTCTCTAAGAAAAAATTTTATCGTAAACTTTTTTGTAAAGAAAATTTGACTAAAATTTTCTGTGACAACAATATGAAATATAAAAGTGTATTTAATACATGTGTATGTGTGTGACATACATAATTTTAATTTCATTTTCGTCTTTTTTTGGGAATTCACCACAACAACTGTCACAATAAGAAATTAATATAATTTATTTTGTATTTTATGCCAAAAAAAGGAGCATTTGGCGCCAAATGTTGCTGATTCCAATTTATTCTTTTTTTCTTTGAGTTTTAATCCTAATTGAAAATTTCTTTCGAAGATACAAATACAACAGAACATAAAAAAGTGACATTTTACCGTTGTTTCACTCTTTTTGTTTTTGTTGCATGTCATAGTTATTTCATTTTGTTGTTGTAGTTTAGGTTTTATATGACAGTATTTAGTTATATGACTCACTTTATCGGCTGAGTAGAGAGAAATGAACATGATTTATGGTTTGTGGATTTTACAGACAAAACCCAAGCGAAGACCACACACTAAATATTTTCGATTCGAAAGCAAAATATGTCGTTTTTTACTCAGAAAAAAAGTTACTTAAGAAACTTTTAACATAAAATAAACAATCGTGTTAATATTTTTTTACTAATTTGTCAGTATGACAGGATTAAACGAGAGAAGAAGAAGAAGAAGAATGTGTCAAAATATGTGTTAAAAATTTCCATTGAAAAAAAGTGAAACATTCACAGTTTCACAAAGAAAAAAAAAATACTTTTGAATTTAAATCAAAATGTCAATTCTTTTCTTAATGCGAAAAAGAAAAAATCATATGATTTTTTTTCTGGTGAATCAGTTTTAAGTCTTAATTTTATGCTTTTTTTCATTTGCTTTCGAGGAAGATTGGAAAGGAAGTGAAAATTATTGGTAGATTAAGATACATAAAATTTAAGAGGATTAAAATCGAAAAATTATATATTTTTTTTTGTAAATTTTAACAGCTTTTTCTTGTTATATGTCCATTATTTAATACGATTTTAAAAGAACTAAATTGTTCAGAATCTGAACAAATTTTCTCTATGAAAATTGTTTAGAATCTGAACAAATTTTCTCTATGAAAATTGTTCAGAATCTGAACAAATTTTCTCTATGAAAATTGTTCAGAATCTGAACAAATTTTCTCTATGAAAATTGTTCAGAATCTGAACAAATTTTCTCTATGAAAATTGTTCAGAATCTGAACAAATTTTCTCTATGAAAATTGTTCAGAATCTGAACAAATTTTCTCTATGAAAATTGTTCAGAATCTGAACAAATTTTCTCTATGAAAATTGTTCAGAATCTGAACAAATTTTCTCTATGAAAATTGTTCAGAATCTGAACAAATTTTCTCTATGAAAATTGTTCAGAATCTGAACAAATTTTCTCTATGAAAATTGTTCAGAATCTGAACAAATTTTCTCTATGAAAATTGTTCAGAATCTGAACAAATTTTCTCTATGAAAATTGTTCAGAATCTGAACAAATTTTCTCTATGAAAATTGTTCAGAATCTGAACAAATTTTCTCTATGAAAATTGTTCAGAATCTGAACAAATTTTCTCTATGAAAATTGTTCAGAATCTGAACAAATTTTCTCTATGAAAATTGTTCAGAATCTGAACAAATTTTCTCTATGAAAATTGTTCAGAATCTGAACAAATTTTCTCTATGAAAATTGTTCAGAATCTGAACAAATTTTCTCTATGAAAATTGTTCAGAATCTGAACAAATTTTCTCTATGAAAATTGTTCAGAATCTGAACAAATTTTCTCTAAGAAAATTTGTTTAGAATCTGAACAAATTTTCTCTCAGAAAATTGTTCAGAATCTGAACAAATTTTCTCTCAGAAAATTGTTCAGAATCTGAACAAATTTTCTCTCAGAAAATTGTTCAGAATCTGAACAAATTTTCTCTATGAAAATTGTTCAGAATCTGAACAAATTTTCTCTATGAAAATTGTTCAGAATCTGAACAAATTTTCTCTATGAAAATTGTTCAGAATCTGAACAAATTTTCTCTATGAAAATTGTTCAGAATCTGAACAAATTTTCTCTATGAAAATTGTTCAGAATCTGAACAAATTTTCTCTAAGAAAATTTGTTTAGAATCTGAACAAATTTTCTCTAAGAAAATTTGTTTAGAATCTGAACAAATTTTCTCTAAGAAAATTTGTTTAGAATCTGAACAAATTTTCTCTAAGAAAATTTGTTTAGAATCTGAACAAATTTTCTCTAAGAAAATTTGTTTAGAATCTGAACAAATTTTCTCTAAGAAAATTTGTTTAGAATCTGAACAGATTTTCTCTAAGAAAATTTGTTTAGAATCTGAACAAATTTTCTCTAAGAAAATTTGTTTAGAATCTGAACAAATTTTCTCTATGAAAATTGTTCAGAATCTGAACAAATTTTCTCTATGAAAATTGTTCAGAATCTGAACAAATTTTCTCTATGAAAATTGTTCAGAATCTGAACAAATTTTCTCTAAGAAAATTTGTTTAGAATCTGAACAAATTTTCTCTATGAAAATTGTTCAGAACCTGAACAAATTTTCTCTAAGAAAATTTGTTTAGAATCTGAACAAATTTTCTCTAAGAAAATTTGTTTAGAATCTGAACAAATTTTCTCTAAGAAAATTTGTTTAGAATCTGAACAAATTTTCTCTAAGAAAATTTGTTTAGAATCTGAACAAATTTTCTCTAAGAAAATTTGTTTAGAATCTGAACAAATTTTCTCTAAGAAAATTTGTTTAGAATCTGAACAAATTTTCTCTAAGAAAATTTGTTTAGAATCTGAACAAATTTTCTCTAAGAAAATTTGTTTAGAATCTGAACAAATTTTCTCTAAGAAAATTTGTTTAGAATCTGAACAAATTTTCTCTAAGAAATTTGTTTAGAATCTGAACAAATTTTCTCTAAGAAAATTGTTCAGAATCTGAACAAATTTTCTCTATGAAAATTGTTCAGAATCTGAACAAATTTTCTCTATGAAAATTGTTCAGAATCTGAACAAATTTTCTCTAAGAAAATTTGTTTAGAATCTGAACAAATTTTCTCTATGAAAATTGTTTAGAATCTGAACAAATTTTCTCTATGAAAATTGTTCAGAATCTGAACAAATTTTTTCTCAGAAAATTGTTCAGAATCTGAACAAATTTTCTCTCAGAAAATTGTTCAGAATCTGAACAAATTTTCTCTCAGAAAATTGTTCAGAATCTGAACAAATTTTCTCTCAGAAAATTGTTCAGAATCTGAACAAATTTTCTCTCAGAAAATTGTTCAGAATCTGAACAAATTTTCTCTCAGAAAATTGTTCAGAATCTGAACAAATTTTCTCTCAGAAAATTGTTCAGAATCTGAAAAAATTTTCTCTCAGAAAATTGTTCAGAATCTGAACAAATTTTCTCTCAGAAAATTGTTCAGAATCTGTACAAATTTTCTCTAAGAAAATTGTTCAGAATGTGAACAAATTTTCTTTATGAAAATTGTTCAGAATCAGTGAATTCAATTCAAAACCCACCTTTTGCTGTCAAAAATGATTATATGATAATATTTGACTTTTAAGTTAAATAAATTTATGTTCTAAATTTTAAAATAAATAAAAAAATGTCACAACATTTTACGATTTTTTCAAACCATCAATCATGATTTCAAACGTCATGACTCGTACTCCACCTCAGGCTCAAGTGCTGCAAATAAGTGTTGTGCCACAAAATTGTCAATCATTTTTGTATGACAACAACAACAACAACGACAACATAGTAAAAACCACAAAACCTTAAATATTGATATGATGTACTCCTTCCCTCTCAATACTTTGCGTTCAGTGTAAAAGCAAGAAAAAAAAACAACAGATGTCAAGTGATTAAAAGTAGATCGTTTTTGGGGTCTTCATGACTTAAAAAAATCAATAAATACTTGACAATTTAAACAAAAACCACGAAATTTTATGGCAAAAGTAGCAGCGACAGCAACACCAAACAGCAGCTGTTGAGACAATTATCTCTTGACAATAATGATTCAAAAGGACAACAAAACAATCAGGATGACAATGAGAGTTAATGGAGCTAAAAAATGTTTAATACAAATAATGCTGGTTAGCAAGTTTTTAACCCATTTTGAACCATAAGTTGGAGTTAAAATGGGTTAAATTTTAAATTGCGAAAATGCATCAGTAATCGGAAATGGGTTAAAGCATAATTGAGTTAAGCTTTAAAGGAAACCTCAAGGAATATTGATTATTTGTTGTTTTTGTTTGTTTGTTTGTAAATAGAACAGAAGTATAATTAAGACAATTCTGTCGGTTTTGTGGTTTATGCAAGAAATTTAACAATGGAACTCTGAAACAGATGCTAATATGTGATGTAAAGAGGAGAAGAAGAAGAAAAAAATGGGAACAAAGTCTGCTGGTATTATATTAACAAAAAAACAACGTCATAAACAAAAGGCTCCTTTATGTCTATATTTAAATTATGAGCCAGACAATAAATGCAAATAAATGTTAATTATGTCACAATATTTAGTTGAAATAAATAATTTATGATTTTTTTTACTCTGCACAATTTTTTTTTAAATGTTCCATATGAGTTAAGATTAATAGTAAAATTTTTTTCTATAGAAAATTTTCGAAAAATGTTCTTTCTATAGAAATATTTCCATAAGTTTTCTTTATATGGAAATTTATGCCACAAAATTTTTTCCAAAGAAAATGTTCTATTAATTTCCTTTCTACAGAAAAATGTCCTTACATTTTCGTTCTATAAAAAAATTTAAATCAATTTCCTTTCAAAAAAGATTTTTTTATAAACTTTCTTGCTATAGAAATTTTTTCCATAAATTTCTTTTTTATAGAAAATTTTCGATAATTTTTTTTCCTATAGAAAATTTTTGAAAAATGTTTTTTCTATAAAAAAATTTCAAGTTTTCTTTATGTAGAAATTTATCCCACAAATTTTTTATCTAAAGGCATTTTTGCATATTTCTGCATCAAGAAAATGTTCTATATTTTTTTCTACAGAGAAATGTCCATACATTTTGGTTCTATAGAAATTTGTCCATAAATTTCCTTTCTATATAAAATTTTCCATATAATTCTTTTCATAAATTTTCATTTTATAGGAAATTTCGATAATTTTTTTTCCTATAGAAATTTTCGATAAATATTCCACGTTTAGAAAAAGTTTTCAATAAATTTTCATTCTATAGAAATTTTGCCAAAAATTCTCTTTCTATAGAAATTGCTCCAAAATTTATTTTTTTTTTTATAGAAAATTTTTGATAAATTTTGTTTCTGTAGGGTGTTTTCAATAAATTTCTTTTTATAGAAAAAATTAAATAAATTTTTATTCTAAAGAAAATTTTCAAAAAAAAAAATTTCTTTCTAAATTTTTTTTTTCAAAAAATTTTCTCGTTTAGAAATTTTGGCTATAAATTTTCTTCGTATAAAAATTTTTTCCAAAAGTTTTCTTTCTATAGAAAATTGCTCCAAAATTTATTTTCGTATAGAAAGTTTAAATTTTTTTTTTAATAGAAATTTTTTGATAAATTTTCTTTCTATGAGAAGTTTTCAATAAATTTAATTTTATAAAAAATTTTGATAAATTTTCATTCTATAGAAATTTCCAAAAAAAAAAAATCGTATAGAATATTTTCGATAAATTTTCTTCGTATAGAAAATTTTTCGATAAATTTTCATTCTATAAAAATTGTTCCAAAATTTTTTGTGTAGTCAGTTTTTCTTTAATTTTTTTTCGTATAGAAAATTTTCCGATAAATTTTCCTTGTATAGACAAATTTCCGATAAATTTTCTTTGTATAGAAAATTTCCGATAAATTTTCCGTGTATAGAAAATTTTTCTATAAATTTTCTTTGTATAGAAATTTTCCGATAAATTTTCTTTATATAGAAAATTTTCGAGAAATTTTTTTTGTATAGAAAATTTTTGAGAAATTTTTTTGTTTAGAAAATTTTCCGATAAATTTTTTTTTGTATAGAAAATTTTCCGATAAATTTGTTTGTATAGAAAATTTTCCGATAAATTTTCTTTGTATATGCAAATTTTCCGATAAATTTTCTGTGTATATTTTTTATTTAGGATCCTTTTTAACTTTTTTTAAGTTTTTCCTACTTTTTCTTTTTACAGAAATTGTTTTTGGAATTTAGAAAAATTTATAATTTTAAAGTGACCGTTTTTATCGGAAGACATTCAAATCAATTTTTGATTCTACAGAAAAATTATTTGATTTTAAGAATTTGTTTATGATCTCAAGCCAATAAATTGTAAACCACAGAAGAGACAAAAAAACTAACAATATTCTAATCAACAATAACAGCAACACAAAAACCAACTTAAGCAACATTGTGGTTAAATCGAATTAGATCCAACTGATCGATCTTTTATTTGCCGCAATGTCTGTTTCTATCTCTCTCTCCTTCTTTTGTATTATTTTTTTCTTTTTCTCTTTTAATTATGATCAATTTTATTTTTCCTCAAATTCATTGTTACAGTACGTGATTAAAATATTGAAATAATTTGGAACAAAAAAAAATCCATTAGTCTTAGTTTAATGTGTAAATGACTGTAATGTGTGATGGTGGACCCTCCCAGTAGTTGCGTGTGAATGTGAATGAAGAATATCGTTACTTTTAAACTTCCAAACAAAAAAATGAAATTAATTTTGTATTTTAAGAATTTTTTTCTTTTATTTTCCATAAAAATAAAAACAGAAAACGTAAAAAGTACTTAAAATTCTTTTTTTAACCACATTTATTATGATTATAATGTTACATTTGGGGAATGAATCATAATTACGAGTAAAATGTGGAATGTGTGTTACGGAATATGTTGTGGTGTTATGGCGTTAAATGGGAAAAAAACTGAAGTTAAATTTGTTAAAAAAGCCAAAATGAAGAAGAAATAAGATGTAAGATGACCCTATTTGGGATTCTAATTCGTGAATATTTTATGGTCAACATCACGATATGAAATTAATTACAAATAAATTTAAATTAACAGTTTTATGTTTGTGTTACATTTCCATCTCTGCTAACGCACAGATATTTTTAGAAAAGCTAGATGAAGACTTAAATTATAATCTCGCTCTATCTTTAATGGATATTTATATTTAAGTTTCCGCTATTTGTCAATAGACGGCCCCGTGTACTCGATTCCTCTAAACGTATTTCATCACTTTTATTTATGCGAATTATTTTCATTGGGGATGATCAAAGTGAAGAACTCTTGATGCAAATTATCTCGTTATTACTTTCTGTTTGTATAAGGGAATCCAGTTTCTAGTGTATCTGCTTACACCTCATCAGATGTCGCCAATTCGTCTGTCTGTCGGCAGGGATGGCGGGAAAAGATACTGCAAAAATTTCAAGAAAATTGTTGCAAATTTTTTACAGTCTTCTGAATTCTATTTGATTAATCATCGCTTGTTCATTTTCATTAAATATATGTGATTCCATATTTTTCACAACCAGTCATTTTGACTTCTTGCCAACTTTTTAGTTATGGAATGATTTTATTATTTGTTCAGTTCTAGTTCAGTTTAAGTTCAGTTCCAGTTCTAGTACAGTTACAATTCAGTTCTGGTTCAGTTCCAGTTCTTGTTCAGTTCCAGTTCTAGTTCAGTTCCAATTCAGTTCTGGTTCAGTTTTAGTTCAGTTCCAGTTCAGCTCTGGTTCAGTTCCAGTTCAGTTCAAGTTCAGTTCCAGTTCAGTTCTAGTTCAGTTCCAGTTCTAGTTCAGTTCAGTTCCAGTTCAGTTCTCTTTCCAGTTCAGTTCCAGTTCAGTTCTAGTTCAGTTTCAGTTCTAGTTCAGTTCCAGTTCCAGTTCTAGTTCAGTTCCAGTTCAGTTCTAGTTCAGTTCCAGTTCTAGTTCAGTTCAGTTCCAGTTCAGTTCTCTTTCCAGTTCAGTTCCAGTTCAGTTCTAGTTCAGTTTCAGTTCTAGTTCAGTTCCAGTTCCAGTTCTAGTTCAGTTCCAGTTCAGTTCTCTTTCCAGTTCAGTTCTAGTTCAGTTCCAGTTCTAGTTCAGTTCCAGTTCTAGTTCAGTTCCAGTTCTAGTTCAGTTCCAGTTCTAGTTCAGTTCCACTTCAGTTCAAGTTCAGTTCCAGTTCTAGTTCAGTTCCAGTTCAGTTCTAGTTCAGTTTTAGTTCAGTTCTAGTTCAGTTTTAGTTCAGTTCCAGTTCAGTTCAGTTCTAGTTCAGTTCCAGTTCAGTTCTAGTTCAGTTTTAGTTCAGTTCCAGTTCAGTTCAAGTTCAAGTTCAGTTCCAGTTCAGTTCAGTTCATTTCCAGTTCTAGTTCAGTTCCAGTTCAGTTCCAGTTCAGTTCCAATTCAGTTACGGTTCAGTTTTAGTTCAGTTCTAGTTCTAGTTCAGTTCCAGTTCAGTTCTAGTTCAGTTCCAGTTCAGTTTCAGTTCAGTTCCAGTTCAGTTCGAATTCAGTTACGGTTCAGTTTTAGTTCAGTTATCTTTCCAGTTCAGTTCCAGTTCTAGTTCAATTCCAGTTCTAGTTCAGTTCCAGTTCAGTTCTAGTTCAATTTTAATGTGGGTGTCAAGGACAGACTAACGAACGGACAGACGCCAATAACTTTATTCAAATATATGGAGTCGTTTCGTGTTGCATGGATGAGATCTTCCTGTGTCATGTTTTAAATTCCCTTAATTCTTTTTAAGAAGGCCGTCATCATTGATAGTTATAAAATACGAAGGTCCTCTATATTCCAGAAAACGTATTATTTTCTTTTGAATAGAGAAACGATAAAATACAAGATATAAAATGCTTAATAATAGGAAAACAACTTTAATTTAGTTTAGAACAAATGGAACATAAATAATAACTTTAAAAGAGGATTTCGTTTTAATAGTTTTTCAGAATTTTTTTTAATAGTTTAACTTGTAACTTTACAAAAGGGATTATAAAAAATACACTGAGAAAACAAGACGATTGCAAATTTGTCCAAGTTTATGTCGCAAGTGGAACTTCATTATCCTTCAGGTGAATATTTTTTTGGCATCACAAACATTTTATTTTATTTGAAAATTTTGTTTTTTGTATTGAATTTTTGAAAACAATTTTTCTCAGTGTAATCCAAACACAAAAGGCTCGACATTTAACACACCAAATTACAAAGTGTTTAAGAGACGACGAGTAGAGGACATCAAACGATGTTGGTTGGTTTGTTTGTTTGTTTGTTTGTTTGACGGTTGCATCCATCGTTGTTGCACAATAAAGATTTTAATTATGATGATGACGATGGCAACGCATTGCAATCTTTTGCACACATACACACTCACATCCAATACAATGACAATATATGGATTTGATGGCAGTTATTTAGGTTGTATGTCAAACTGACAGACAACAACTACAATAGCAACAACAATACAATAACACAACACAATATAAATATTCCAGATATTAAAACCATCAATTTCATCAGCATTTTGCTATAGAATTGAAATAGCGACAACCGATTCCAGATTCTGGATTTGTTTTTGTAGGACTGTTTTTTTTGTTTTTGTTTTGTTAATGTTCCAGACAAATAAAAATTATTACGCGAGTTTTGTTGGGATTATTAACTGAACTGAGTTGGAAATTTATAATGAAGATTAAATGATGTGCAATTTTTGCTTTTGTTTTCCTGTAATAGAAACAGAAAAGGAAGAACAAGAACATGAAGAAGACACACGAAAATCAATGTAAAACAATAAAATTTAAAACTTTATTTTTTTATGCCGCAACTGTGTTCTGTTGCTGCTGCTGCTGCACCCGTAATAACTCCTCATTCTCATTGTTAATTTAAACCAAATTAGTTCTGGTTGAATTTAAAAATTGAAAAGAGAGAAAAAAAGAACTGAATGAATGAAAATCAACTTTTTTTTTAACAACTAAAAAGTTTGTTGAACGTCTACAGAGTTCAGGGATTTGTAAACTGTGGGAGGAGGGAAGGGAGTATATTTAGAAGGGTTAATACTCTCTTTATGTAATAACAAATTATCTTTAAGATCATGGGAAACTTAAATTATCCAGAAAAAAAATATTAAACGAAAATTTTCTCTGAAAAGAA
The DNA here is from genome assembly GCA_004302925.2 of Cochliomyia hominivorax. NCBI lineage: Eukaryota > Metazoa > Arthropoda > Insecta > Diptera > Calliphoridae > Cochliomyia > Cochliomyia hominivorax. The sequence continues at coordinate 21,477,760 of PYHX02000158.1, forward strand.
AATTTATCAGAAAGTTTCTCTTAAAAGATAAAAAATCCGAAATTTTCTCTTTTACTAAAATTTATCCGAATTTTCTCTTAAAGGAAAATTTATACAAAATTTCCCCTTTAAAAGAAAATGTATCCGAAATTTTCTGCTCTCATAAAATTCAATCGAAATTTTGTCTTAAAATTTATATTAAAAAAAATTTAGTCGAAATTTTTTCTTAAAAATAATTTCCTTTAAAAAACCCAAATTTTCTCTTAAAAATAAATTTATTTGAAATTTTCTCATAGAAACAAGTTTATTTCGAAATTTTCTCTTAAGAGCAAATTTATTTGAAATTTTCTCCTAAAAACAATTTATTTAAAATTTTTCTTAAAATTAAATTAAGTCGAAATTTTATGGTAAAGAAATTTATTCGAAATTTTCTCTTAAAGGAAAATTTATGCGAAATTTTCTCTTAAAATAGAATGTATCATAAATTTTTTCTTTAAACAAAATTTATTCGAAAATTATCCTCAAAAGAAAAAGTAACAGAATTTTTCTACTAAGATTTTATCCTTAAATTAATGGAAAATTTCTTTTCGAAAAAAAAATTATAGAATACTTTTTCTTCTTCTCTTTTTCAGAATTTTTTATAAAAAATTCTTTTTAAAGAAACTTTATAGAAATTTTCCCAGAAAATTTTCTCTTCCAATTTTTTAGCCGCTTCTCAATTTATATGAAATTTATGTTTTCTTTAAAAGAACGTTTTCTGGAAAAGAAAATTTTGTCTTAAGAAAAAATATTTATAAAAAATATTCACTTAAAAATTTGTAAAATTTTATCTTAAAATTTTTATATTTGTAGAACATTTTCTCATTAGAAGAAAATTATAGAAAATTGTCTCTTAAAAATAAAGAAAAATAGTTCCTTACAAAATTTTATCTTATAAGAAATCTTTTTGTTTAAAAAAAATAGAAATTTTTCTTTTAAAATTTAATAAATAAAACTTTTAGAAAAATTTCTCTTAAAAGAAAATTTAAAAAAATATATATTCTCTTAAAAAGAAAACAATGTTAAATATTATCTTAAAAAATATAGAACATTTACTAAACTTTCTCTTAAAAGAAATGTCTAGAATTTTTAGAGAGATTTTTTCCTTAGTGGAAAATTCATAAAACATTTTACAGTTTTTATTTCATATTTCCTTATAAAGAAAGTCTTCTCTTTAAATTATAGAATTTTAAATGTTCTCTTAAAATGAAAATCATCTCGTATTTTCTATTTAAACAAAATTTTTCTTTATTTATTTAATTTAAAAATTTATATAAAATTTTCTCTATGGAAAAAATTAATCCCAAAATTTTCCCTTATAGAAAATTATCGAACTTTAAAAAAAAACTGTTCTCAAAATCTTGCTTAATTGAATGATCTTATAAAATAAATTTGACCTAATGCTCTCGAAATTGAAAGGTGATGACAATTTTTTAAGAGCAATAATCTATAATTTTCTCTATAAAAATTTATGTTCTTTTTCTAAAAAATTTAGATCTCTTTTTAGAAAAAATTACTGTAAAAGTTTTTAATAAAATTTTTGTCAAAAATTTTATTTGCAAAGAAAACTTGTACACCTTTCAAGAGAGAGAAAGAGAGAGAGAGATTTGCCTGAAATTGTTTCTCTTAATTATTATTATTTTTTTTTTTTTGGAAACCGCCAGAAATCATGTAAATTTTGTATAAATAATTAAAAATACAGAAACTAAGAATTCTCTATTTCCTTGTTCTCTGGCCATAAAAAGGAACTAATTCAAGAAATAAAAATTTGTAAATTTTTTTATTCTTTTGAAATGGAATTTTAACACATTTTTTCCTGTTGCTGCTGCTGTTGTTGTTGTTATTGTGTGTCATAAAACGCGAATCACTACTGATTATTAAGTTTTAAATGTTAAAAAGGAAACAAAGAAATTTACAATTTATGGATCTGGCGAAGAATGAGTTGTTTTTAAGCCACTCAAGAGGCCACACATTAATAAGATATTTTTTGTAACACTTTTATTGTTTTCTTGTTGTTGTTGTTGCATGTTATTATTTATTTGCAGCATTTTGTTGCAAACATTTTTTTATGGCTGCTGTGCTTTTAGTAACAAAGAAAAGTGTTACTCATTTTAAGACGAATTTTCCGTAGTGTGGAATATTAAATAAATTTTTTTTCTAAAGGAAAATTTTTATAAAATTTTGTTCTTTAAGAAAAAATTTTGTTAAAATTTATTTTTGTCGGAAATTTTGTTAAAATATTTGTTTTACAGAAAATTTTTATTAAGTCCATGTTTTTTGGAAAGTATTCGTCTTTGAAATAAATCTGCTGGAAATCATATTACTTTTATCGATCTTCTCATGTTAAGGAATGAGATCGAAAAATTCTTGACACACGTTTTCAAATTAAAACTTTAAGTCCAAGTATTATTTGATCTTCTTGGATCAAGTTAAGGTCAAAGAATTTATTGTACTTAAGTGATTAAATATTTGCACAAAAACTGGACTTGGTCCTACAAGAAGTTGGTCAAGCATTCAAAGTCATCAGCTGTCAAATCGTTTCCAATGAAATTAAACAGTACCAGGTAAACTTGTTCGTTGATATATAGAAGGAATAGTCCACATGATGTTTCTAGAGTCAAAAAATAGAAATTATTGTCACAAGAACACAAAGCAGCCCAGGTCAGCACAGTGATCGGACTAATTGGTACGAAAAGTTAAAGTAAATGCACATTTATTCCGACGATGCTCGAAGGAATGTAAAGAAAAAGTTTAGGACACAAAAGCAGTCGAAATTTCCAAAAAGTTCTTGGTATCACAATTAATATTTAGAAGCCCCAATAGAAGCCAATAATTAACTATAATGGACTCTATAAATACCGAAATTTACATTAAGGAATTTTTACAAAACAAAGGTTGCTTCCATTCACAAGACTTCATAATGTGTATCCTCTTGTTTTTGCATTGACTTGGCATTCTGTCTCTATGGGAAACAAGTCCTTAAGTGGTACAAGAACAACAATGTGGTTTTTGTTCCAAGAGAGGCAAATACTCCAAATTTCCTGGAACTAATGGCAGTGGAGAGATATTGGGCACTTGTTAAAAGGGAATTGAAAAGCACGACAAAAGTGTCCAAATTTTAAATGGAGACAGTTCTAGCGAAGTGTCAGAAAGCACTATAAAAGCGTTAATGGAAGAATTTCCGAAAAAATGTGGTTAAAACTTTAATAATAATTTCAATTAAATAAAAAACCGTAAGTTCAGTGCTTTCAATCAATATTAGTGTGTTCCAAAAACCGACATTTTCAGAAAACTGGTTTTCGAGTTATTCGAATAAAAGGGTTTAAAAAAAAAACTGGCTTCGTATACGGTTTTATATCAAAAACCCGGTTAACCGATTATAGAAAAGAAAAATTATTTAATAAAAATTTTAAGTGTATAAAGTGTGTGATTCCATCATGGTTCCATTATAAATGAGCTGAATAAAAGTCTGATTTAATTATTTTTATTGGCGTGATTATGAATAAAACAGACGGACATAATAAAATCCATTCAGAATATGATGAATTATCAGTTATGACGGATGGACAAAAATAAAACTGAATATTTTTTAAGTGAAAACCTTTAAATTGTTTTCCATTAAAAACCGGTTAACCGACATGTCGAATAATTTGAAATCGGTCAGTTTTCTTAATTCAAAAAATCTTTTAATTGGTTTCCGGTGTCGATTTTTTAATACACTAATTCATTTATATGTGGGTTAAGAATTTTTCTATCTCACTTCTTAAATTAAAAAATTTTTTCAAAAGCAAATTTTTATTAAGTTTTTTTTTTTTATTTGAGAACAATTTTGTTTAAATTTATATTTTGGTAACTTTTTTTGTAAAATTTTTTCTTCAAATTAATTTCATTTTTTTTGATCTTTTGATATTTTTTTTGATTTGTTTAATGACTTTTTTGTCAAAAATGGCATTTCTATTGTATTATGAGAATAACACTCCTAATTAAACCTTAATTTAAGATTCTTTTTTTTTACTTTATTTGTCTTTAATTTTAAATGTCTAATTCTCAACATTTTGATCTTTTCTCTTTGAAATTTTCGAATCTAAATGCCCCCACAAAACCAGCGATCATTTTAATGTTTTGATATTTTTTTATTTAAATTTATTTAATTTATTGTCAATATAAAATTTTCTTCGATTTATTGAATATTCACATGTTTCTTTTGTTAAGAGTTCATGAATCATCTGTTGGGGCCACAAACCTAAAACATTCGATCAGTCACATCACGATCATCTCATCAGTGGAGTAGAGTCATCATCATACCAAAAACTATGTTGATGTTAAATGATGAACATGATTATGATTTTAAACAAAAATGTTTTAAAAATGTCACTTCTTTTTTTTTTGGGGAGGAAAAAATAAACATTTCAAAAAAATATATGTTGATCGTGTTTTTCTAAAACATTTACTTTTTCCATTAACAAATTTGATCTTTGAGGGATTGAGAGGAAATGAAATATTAATTCTTAAGCTAAAAATAGATTCAGATGACACCTTTTTATTAGCTTATTAATATCCGTTACGAAGGACCGCAAATGATCTACATTCTTAGCCAAGACACAAACCTAATAGTGAATACAAATTCTGTATTTGATTATTAAACGCGTAACATGTGACAAACGACTTAAATTTTAATTTTTTATTTAAAATCTATTATATTTTAAATATATCTTATTTCTATCTCCTGATCAAGTTTGTTGACTTATCGCTTTAATGACCAAAATAAAAATTTAAAATAACTAAAAATCGTCCAACCTAAACGTTAAACCACACATTTAGTGTTTTATGGCTTTTAATACCCTCCACAAAAACACAGGTGGTGAAAAGGTTGCTTTAACTTTGTCACTCCGTGTGTGACGCTAAGAAGGAATTCTCTCAGTTATATAAATTATATATTCAATATCTGAGTCGATCCGTTGTCTGTTGTGTGGGCACGCAAACATCCACAATAATTGACTGAACTTAATAAAATTTGGCCTGAGTATTTGTTATAGTTTTTAGAAGTTTCTCATTTAAAACCAGTAAAATCGATTTAATATATTAAAAGATATAGACCGATATTTGAGGCAATCTCTATGTCCAAATGAACTTATGAACTTTTCAATTATACATCCACAAATTAGACCGAAATTTCGCCTGAACATTAAGTCATATGTAAACTTTATTACCATTTCAAAAATGATCAAAATCGGTTCAGTTGGAAAAAAGTTATAGCTGAAAGTATAACTAATTTTATGACTCATTAAGTGTTCTCTTTATGATGTATTTAAGAAAAACTTTTTTTATTGTTTACATCTGTGTGTATTTGTGTGAGTGTGTATGTATGAAACATAACGTATTTACTTCTCTCATGCATTTGTGGTGAAGGGTATTACAGATTCGGTGTAGCATTCTTATTTGTTAAGCAACAAATTATTTTAATGTATATTCCTCTCGTCCCTCCAAAAAAAACATTTCTTAATAATTTTTTTTTTGTTGATTTAAACCAGAAATTAAGAAAACCGAAAACCTTTAAATCAACTCGAATGCATTTCAATTTTAAAATGTGGATTTTTATTAAAAAAAAAAAAAAAAAAAAAAAAAAAAAAAGATTTCAAGGAATTTTAAACGTTTTTTCTCTTTCAATTTAACAAAACTAAAGAAAATTAATCTTTTTTGTTCTCTTAAATTGAGGTTAAATTATGTTACGGATTTTAAAGGAATTAATTTTTATAACGGTACAATTTCAGTTATAATTTGACATTTGATTTAAGAGCGAGAAAAAAAAATTAAAAAAAAATTTTATAGGAATTTAAATAATTTTAGTGATTGTTTCCGATATTAAGGTCATTTTCTGTTTTCATTAATCGTATTTTGAGATTTTTTAAAAAGAGTAAAAATTGAATGAATTTTATGTTTTTATGAGTGAATTTTCTCTAAACAAAATTTTAGTTTCAAAACAGATTTTTCTTTAAAAAAATTAATCTAAAAGTGAATAATTCTTCTTCAGAAGTTTAATTAAATCAGAAAATTTTTCTGATAGAAATATTTCATCAGAATCTGAATAATTTTGTTATAGGGAATTTCATCAAAATCTAAATAATTTTCTGACAGAAAATTTCATCAAAATCTAAATAATTTTCTTATAGAAAATTTCAAAATCTGAATAATTTTCTTATAGAAAATTTCATTAAAATCTGAATAATTTTGTTATAGGGAATTTCATCAAAATCTGAATAATTTTCTGACAGAAAATTTCATCAAAATCTGAATAATTTTCTTTCAACAGAATTTGAATAATTTTCGGAAAGAAATTTTCAACAGAATTTGAATAATTTTCTTATAGAAACTTTCATTAAAATCTGAATAATTTTTCAATTGAAAATTTTAAACAGAATTTCAATTATTTTCTAATAGAATCTGAATAATTTTCTTACAGAAAATTTCATTAAAATCTGAATAATTTTGTTATAGAAAATTTCAAACAGAATCTGAATAATTTTCTTATAGAAAATTTCATTAAAATCTGAATAATTTTTCAATTGAAAATTTTAACAGAATTTGAATAATTTTCTTATAGAAAATTTTATAAAATCTGAATAATTTTGTTATAGAAAATTTCAACAGAATTTGAATAATTTTTTGATTGAATTTCAAACAGAATCTGAATAATTTTCTTATAGAAGCTTTTATTAAAATCTGAATAATTTTCTTATAGAAAATTTTATTAAAATCTGAATAATTTCTTATAGAAACTTTTTTAAAATCTGAATAATTTTCTTATAGAAACTTTTATTAAAATCTGAATAATTTTCTTATAGAAACTTTTATTAAAATCTGAATAGTTTTGTTATAGAAAATTTCAACAAAATTTTGAAATAATTTTCTGATTGAATTTCAAACAGAATCGGAATAATTTTCTCACAGAAAATTTCATCAAAATCTGAATAATTTTCAAAAAAATTTCAAACAGAATTTGAATAATTTTCCTAAATGAATGACTTTTTTATAGAAAAATATTACATCAGAATCTGATAATTTTCTGATAGAAAACTTCTTCAGAATCTGAATATTTTTGTTAAAAGAAATTTCACAGAAATTTCAACTTCTTTTACCGGATACTTTTGACTACTTTTGGGGTCCTAAACATTTCTTAAAAATTCCCTTGAGTATCAGTAATAAAAATATTCCTAATCCATGAAGTCAAGAATAATCTGTTCTTTCTAATACCATTATGCAGCAAATTTTATTGGAAAACTTGACATAAAAAAATAATAATACTCTGTCCCCTGTTTTTTTACTT